>JANZLX010000001.1:20773790-20785766 GCA_025531955.1 Erythroxylum orinocense
TTGGCCAAAGATCTAAACTACCTGTTGAAACCCTTCTGTATGAGGAATGACATTAAGATAATTCTGATTCCTACTTGCTATACTTAAATATTTTAGTTTTCGTAAAACTTCTTTTTTTAGGTCTTAGTGGCATTGATAAACAATTTAGTCCTTGGACATAATAATCTAAACAATTTTGAAGCGTAATTAGTTTAAATATTGGATATATATGTTAGCCCTCTAACAATGACTAGACGACTGCAATTATCCCAGCAGTGGGTTTGTTTTATTCTTTTCAATTTGGATGTTGGTTTGAATTAGTTGTTTAAGTTTCTTCTAACTGCGATATTTCATTTCCTTGTACTGCTTTTATCTTTTCCTTGAAGTCCACTTCTTAATTTCTTGTTTCTTTGTAATATCTATACAACTACTGCAATGACTGCAGAGATTTGGACCTTTCTACTTTACTATCTGAAGAAGAGCATTCTCCATCACTTCACCATCATAAGGCTGCCCACATTGTGGAACATCACAACGTATATTTTTTTCAAAAGTTTTGTGTCAAACTTCTTGAAAGTTTTTTTATATATTACAATTTTAAGTTTGTCATATACCTTTTATGCAAAGAACGTCACCCAGAGAATGCTTTAGTTGCTGTCTCTCTTCTGATTTTTGTCCTTTTTTTGTAGATAATAAGGTCAAAGTTGGAGGAAATTAAGCAAAGAGTGCAAGATCTATGATTCTTGGTTCATTCATTACATGAATGATATCATCGGTACTTTTTCCTATAGATAAATGATGTCTCTTTGTATATGCTTGTCTTTTTCTACCTGAAATATCGCAATGTGGTAAAGTTCAAAAACGAGAATATTTTCTTCCATATTATAACAAGTGAAGTTATTTACTTCACTGATAGCTAGAAAAACTGGTTCATTCTCTTAGGAAATTTCCATGGTATATGTAATTTTTTTGCTATGATGCAGCTTTCTTATTCTTATGATGGTTAACTGCTTGGAAGGGAAAGAGAACTTTTACCGTAACTCTGATGTGGTAAAGTTCAAAAACAAGAATATTTTCTTCCATATATACTATAGCAAGTGAAGTTATTTACTTCACTGATAGCTAGAAATTGGTTCCTATTTTGTTGACTAAATGTCAATTTTCATTTGAACTAAAATATATTTGCCTACAATATTATTTTGAGATTGCAATTTTGTTTTGCTTTATAGTATAGGAGCAATATATATCTTTATTGAGAGAAGAGTAAGATTGTAAAATGGTGAATATTCGAGTTTATTATTAATGCCATCCTATTTTTTATTAGCATTTAGACTCAACTGCTATTCTTACAGGGTATGGATCCTAATGTTGTTACTGATGGTCAGAAAGAAATGCATAAGCTTTTTAACGAGTAAGTAAATTATTTCTTTTGCTTCAAGGAAAATAGTGACTGCTAAATTATGTAAAAGACTTTTAATAGACCTAAGAACTGCTTTCATTCATGAATGAGGCAAATATAGAAGAATTATGAATTTCTGCTACTTTGATGTGCATTGATGAGAGAGTATGTTGTCCATGCTTGGGGCTTACAGTGCTGTGAATGCATAAAGGTGTAAGGGTTATCAACTCTTTCATTCTTTTAGGAAATTTCCATGGTATATGTAATTTTTTTTCTATGATGCAACTTTCTTATTCTTATGATTGTTGATTGCTTGAAAGGAGAAGAGAACTTTTACCGTAACTCTGATTTATAAATGTGGCATTCTTTTGATTTGTTGTTCTAGAAGTTCACTTGTGAGTTATGTATGTAGAATTATTTTGAATATTAGGTAGACGCCTAAATGTGTGCGCACATTGGATGCATCAAATCAAGAAGGCTAACAATTAGTCAATTTTCACAAGCACAAGTTTAATCAATGGGCTTGGACTTATTTTTTCTTGTAAAAGGCGTGTAGACTTCTTTTAGGCTTTGTCATGGGCTGATTTATATTAAGTGTGCATGTGCTTCATTAAAAAAGTCGGGTGCATGTTTTATTTTAAGGAACCAAGCATGTGTGGGCTTAGTTTAAAAGCCCAATTCGCCCTCTCAAGTTAGTCTTCTATTTTTATTGTTTCCTTATCCTATTTGAACTAAGACTAGTCAATTTTAATTAATTTTGAAGTCCAAATCAGTGTGGGATTTGTTTTTCGGCAAATTTGTTTCAAGAAAGCCTTCTTGATGTTTTGGGCTTTCTTTAGGGTTTTTTAGGTTATTTTTGTTAAGGTTTGTATTGCACAAAGGTAATCTAAATTCTCTCTTGAAGAACGTCTGATATGTTGTTCATTCATAAAGCAAGTTCTAACTTGTGGTGTTAATTCAATTCCTACAATCTTTACACTTTTTGTTACTAATTCCTTGTTGTTTTGGAAATGAAGTGTCTTGTTAGATTGATTGAATTTAGGTTTGGGAATAATAATTAAAACGGACGTGATCTAGACATTGATTTTAAGTTGTTGCTATATCAAAACAAATTTAAGACATAATTTCATTACATGTTCTTTTTGTCATATTCAACCAATTTTATGCAAAGAAACACCAAAGTAACACTAAGATATACCATTGATCTTAAACACTTCTTTCCTACTCAAAAAACCCAAAAAAGTTGAAAATTTAAGTTAGGAAAACTTACTTTTTCTTTCAATCTTTTGGGTATTTGATAAATACTTACTTAAGATTCCTCCAAGTTATCATTAAAATCCATAAAAAATGATTACACTCTTCTTACTCTCTCTTTGGACAACGTTCACCTTTGGCTTCTCTTCTTTTCCCTTTCTTTTTTGGTTTCTCACACTCTAATAATTAACATTTGAAAATGAAGCAACATGTCTTACTCTCTGCTTTTTTTTACTCATCTAATGAATTACACATGTTACCTTCTTGTTAGTTCTCTTATCATGACTCATCAATCCACTACCTTCTTTTGAAAAGACTAAATTGCCCTTTAATGAATATAAAAAGACCAAGATGTCCTTTAATGCATTTATTTAATTCATCAACTAATCAAATTAAATTTCGAAAATATTCCAAAAATATCTTATCATCAAATTGACCATGAAATACTGTAATTAGGGTCAATACTTATTGATTAGATACTTTAAAATTTTTTAATAGGTTTCATTAATACCCATTATTTTCCACAAAGGGCATTTTAGTCTTACACTTTCAAAACTTATGAAATTCATCTGATCGAACTTACTTTCAATCTGCTTCATTATTATTGGACTCTAATATTTATTCTGGATAATTTTTAATATTTCAGGGTTAGGTCCTCAAAAAATTAATTTTCATCCAAAAATACTATTCACCAAACATAAAAATTTATATTCAATGAAAGGAAAGGTTTGGGGTTTTACAAAAAGAATAGTAGTTGGCCTAGTTCACCAACAAAAAGAGCTAAAGTTGGCTTAGGTTCAAATCCATCAATCTAAAAAAATGTTATTATTGTTATATTAACAAAACAACATCATTTTGTGATATATAAGAGATTACGGCCTAAAAACTAAACTTTTTTAAAATGCCTAGAACCCAACCGATAACTTAAAACAATTTAGGTCATGCTTGTAAACTTTGTACCGAACTAGGCTATATTTTCCATTTGTAATAATATCACTCTTAGAAAGTCCCACATATTCATATAAAACTAGTTATTGAAAAAATTATTTAAGAAGTTATTAACATATAAAATTACCTAATTCACTCTCTTTTCCAATGCATTCGAAATAACATATATTTTAATTTAAGTTAATTAGCTAATCATGTGATCTTTAGATGCATTAATATTAGCCAAAGGAACTCCCATAATGATCAAATATTGTCTCAAACTCAAATTTTTAAAGGATCCTAAATATTTTTTTATCATAGACAAAAGATATTATTTAACTCTTAAAACTTTTATAAAGTCTAACAAATTGTGGTATTTTCATACAAATTGTTAATAACCAACATTACAATTATCTTTAGAAATATGTATTTGTTGTCCTTTTATATTTTTCCATACAAACAAGGATCGGCATGTACATGGAACATTGTGTATTATTATAAAATTTTAAGGCATAGTATGTATATATTAATATTTTAAAAATCGGACCAAAAATTAAATTAGCAAAATATAAGGTTTAAAGGTTTTAAGAATCAACAAGTATTAAATCGTCATAAAATTGTTATATAATAAGGATCAAACAAATATGTACTTAAAATAGAAATGAGGACGAGATTGTCTTTATTTATTAAAAAAATTGGAGTTTAATTAAAGAAGGAGACTATCACATGAAAGCTAACTTATTTATTATAGTTTATAAAAATTGATTAGTTTACGAAAAAATCATCTGGTTAATTAATGAACCACTCAATTTTAATAATAATGACTACTAAGAAAAATCAATCCGATAAATTGAATAGTTAAAAGGTTGTGCAAGTCAAAACAGATATATATATATATAAGCCAAGATTTTCACAATATTTTAAATGTCTTATTAATATTTCAACATTTATATACATATATACATGTATATGTACATATATATATACTTATATATATGTATATACATATATATATGTATATATGTATATAAATGTTGAAATATTAATAAGACCTATAAAATATATTGTGAAAATCTTGGCGTCGCATCCTATCTTTTTTCATTGATTCTGCGTTTTATTTCAAATTTCTCAATCCAGTTAAGCTTCAATCTTCTTAATTTTTTTAAGCTGCTAAGAGAATTTCCATCTCGATAACTACTGCCGCGAACAATTCCAAAGAATTGAAATGGTTCTTGTCATTATAGTACGACAGTCCAAATTAAATCGTAGGGCATTTCGCTAGAATGATCCACTAATTAATGACCCACTAACTTATAAGTGCTTTCATGAAAAGCCAAGTCCTGTTTCACGATTGGAGGGACAATTATTGTGTCGAGAAATCAAGACCCTTGTAATTGCTCATTCCTCTTCTTGCCTCGTTGATTCCTAAAAGAACACTTATTAATCAACGCATCACATGATTATCCAATTATGGCGGACAAAGTAAGCGTTTCCCCACGAAAAGCAATAACATGCTTGGTTGAATTTAAAGAAGCTGATTATACATACTGGTGGGACAGAGACATGATTAAATTGTTGGCCCAGGAGATCATGCCCACTACCTTTGCAATTTTCAAAGTTGTCAAGTCTTTCTTTTCTTGTTTCTAGTCGGATGATACGGCGATTCAATTTTTTGTTTTCTAATAACCACGTTTTCCCGTTTCTGATCTGGGCGAAGAAATCTAAGAATTAACAGTAGATTAATGTTAGAAATCAGATATTCTATTTTTATTAAATAATTTTAACTTTGTTAATTTCATTCACATAAATATGTAAGTAAAATTACAACAGAAAAATTCGTGTGCACTGTTATTGAAAGCATTTTGTTACATTAGTAGATACTGTAAGAAGAGCTGCGAAATTTTAGATGCTCCATCATCTATCAACTCAGTCCCTAGTTTGACGCTTTTTTAGCATTTATTATGATGACGTTTCATGGATTCGATAATGGCTGCGTTGAATTTTACAAGGTGAACTATGAATACGATAACGTATCCTTTCATCATAAATAAATTATACTCCTTCCGATTTATAATAAGTGTTGTTTTGTAAAAATATACGCTTATTAAGAAAGCTAATGAAATTATAAATATACTCTTATTAATACTTCCATGAAATTACCTCGTGACCTCCGTGAAGTTATAAATGTGAGAGAAATTGCATATTAAATTGTCTTGAAAGTGTGATCTGTGTAATTAAGATGAGAGAGAAATTAAAAGTTAATTTTAGAAGTAAAATTATAAACATGTATACAAAGTCTAGATTGACACTTATTTTGAATAATTAAAATGTATCTAAAACGACACTTATTATGAATCGAAAGGAGTATCATCTACCAATCTTTAGTGTGTTGGTGCTTTGTGGAAATACTGATTTTGTAACAATAAATATATAGTCCTGTTTTCAAAGACCACGTAATAAATAATGCTCTAAAGTAATTATTATTTGATTAACAAATTTTTTTTAGAATAATTGTGATATTAAAATTTTAATTAAAAGAAATATAAAAAATATAATAAATCAATGAAACAAACCATTATCCCAAATTTAAGATAAAATACTGATTCATTTTTATTTCTTAACTCAGACAATGAGTTAACAGAAGTAACCAATTGAAGTCTCTTCAAAAGATTAAAAGCTAGAGGTTAACAAATCGAGGGCATGCAGATGGATTAGTTACATTCAATCCTTAGAGCAACAGGAGAAACTCAGTTTAGTCTAATTATGAAGAATTGGAAGGTAAAGCAACAATGCCAAGGGGTTAAGAGTTATGACGACCAGGAGCACCAGGAGTTGCTGTAATAAGAAACTTAATTATATGAAGAATGCAAAGTTAGCTGGAGCAACCGCTAAGGTTTCATTTCTAGAACAAACCCCATACCCTTTGATTTGGCTTGCAACCCAAGGAAACCCAATGCGAGGCTTAATCGCTTAAACTTAAAGTGGATCAACCTTCAATCTTATATTTCTTCAATCAAGAAAATTTTAGGCGAGACCTAAAACCCTTTACGTACATATATATAGAAGATCCATATGCTCTCTAACGTCTCTTAAACCATGAAATCCATAAGCGAAACTTAATGAATTAATCGTCATTTATCCTCTCATGCAATCTAGAAAAGCCTAAAATAAGCCTAAGCAATCAAGTCCATGGCAAGGGACTGCACTTGATTTTTCTTTAGAAAGCCTGAGTGAGACCCAAGCGGTTAGGTTTAGAGCATTCATGATGATCCTTACTAAACTAAATTTGTATAAGTTGGAAGACTCGGAAGGGGAAGAATTCACTACTAATTAATTAACTTCATGTACAATTTAGACTTAACAGTAACCGAAAGCAACATTTTATAAAACATCACCATTACCGCTATCTTAGCATACAAGAGATGCTAGAGAATTTATTATGGTTTTATGTTGCACAATCTAAGTGATACAACCAGCCTTCGGAATGGAGTTCCACACCTTACACATTAACCCGACAAGCTACACATGCTAAGTGGTCCAATTACAACGCAACAAGCTTTAAGGTTTAAACAAGCAATGCAAGCTTGTTCAAGCCCAAATCACAAGTCAAGTACATGAGGAGGCCGAAACATCCATAGAGGGACATCAAGGCATGCCCAAGCTTGTGACTTTATTAGAGGAGGTATTGGACGAGGCTAACACTTAGTCATTTAGGCCCAATTTTGATAATTTGGAATAGTTATTCATTTTCTATTATTTATTTGTTTTAATGTATTTAGCCCATTCCTAAAAGGACTTGGATCAGATTAGGTTTGATGAGCTTGCAAACTCATTCCTATTAGGGTTAAGATTTGATCAAGGGTATATATACCTCATTATAACCTTGTAACCCTAGAATTGGATGGTTAATAAAATTTCAGAGTGAGTTCTTCAAGGGAGACATGAATATTTTCATGGTTACTTTAAAAAATTGATTTGCATCAGTAAGTAAGTACTTGCAACGTAAATTGATTTCTGATTTCTTTGGGATTGGATCTCAAACATAAATTTAGGGTTTGATCTAGCATATTTTTAGAATAGAAAGATAAAGGTTTTGATTCAATAGGATTAGGAGGTTTTAAGAACCTTGTTTTTTTTAGATTTCCGTATCACTAAGTCATTTCTAAAATTTCTTAGTTTAATGATTAACATCGATCACCATTATTAACTAAAAGATTCGTATAGAAACCTCCAAAATTCTAGGGTATTTATTATGATTTTATACTGCGGGGTTGATAGTAGTCTAAAGCATTACTACAATTTCTTATAATTGCAGTCTCATCAATGGCAATAGAAAATAAGCAGCCAGTCACTTAAGAAAAATATTTTTATTTAAGTAACGCTCAAAATGGGCTGGTTAGTGGGAAGCTACGAAGCAAAATCTTCTTATTTAACTTGGGTAAAATGAAAGGGAATCTCAAAGCTTGAGAGTCGTGTTTGCTGTTAAGGGGACAGATGCTGGATTTTAAATACGCATTAAACCTTGTAAATTCATGGCCCCAACTATAGCGGGAAACACATGGGACCAGGATTTCACTTCTCCGCAATAAGACAAAGGTCATAAAATGATACGGCAGTCGTTCATACATCATGTGAAAAATGGAAGTTGGGTCTCACCCACTTTCCCAAAGAGGTATGGACGAGGAACTTAGAATTTTGTTGGGCAGATCACACTCTTGACGGTGAACTATGTTCAAATGTCCTAGCATAATATATCATTACAGTTCTAGAACTTAAGTCCACAAGAATCTTCAACCACGAGACTTAGTTCTTCTCGACCGTGGGTTGTCAGCTATTTTGTAATCAATGTAGTCTTGCCACATGTTAGTTTCTCCACTCTTTCCAGAATTAAGTGACACTGATAGTATCATTTTTATCAAGAATTACATTCTTTCTCCGCTTTTAGAGTTTAAATTTTGGTGACTTTTTTAAGAAAAAGAACTTATATATAAAATCTTCTGATTTTCCAAAGGATTTTCCCCTACTGCTGCTTCTAGTACCTTTTCTTTACTTCTATCTTATTTCTTCTGCTTTTGAATCAACTGTATTCTTTTACATATTTCTTTCGTTTTAATATTTATAATTACTGATTACAAATATTAATATAATTTCAAGTTATTCAAATTCAAATCTTGAAATAAATCCTAGACAAAAAAAATATTTTTAGGTGTTTGATTAAATTAGCAAAATTTTAAATTGCAGATTGTAGTTTATATTACCATTGTGGACAATTGCTGAAACCATGGACGATACAAACGCCATTACAAGAAATGCAATTATAATTTTAAAATTGTAATAATAGTTTCAACCGCAACTGGAATACATGAGACAAACTTTTACAATTAATGCAACCGTAATTTATATGGCTCGTCCTTTTGTGAAGATTTGGAGATGACTTTGTAAATCGTTGCAAAAAGTTGAATTTTTAGTGACAAATTTTTTAAATCGTCCACAAAATTTCAAACAACAAAATCAAATTTAATATTATTAGCAATGATTCTAACTGTACAAATAAATTTAGCTACCGAAATTGTCAAATCATTCCAATAATATATGAAACTATAAACTCAAAATTAATTAATATTACATAGATTTACCCTTTTTATTTTTATCTTTTAAATTATATGATTTGACAATTTTTATAATATTAAAAAATTTTCAAATATTTTTAACATAAAGTTTGTAATATAATGATCACACATGATTCTTAATGAAAAAATAAATAAATTACGTTTCACGCCTATTCCTTCGAAAAAAAAGAAACAATTATTTTTTGGGATTCCAAGGAACATAAGACTCAGATAGATAAGGTAAATGAGCTCTCTATGTTTGGATTCCCAAGAAGGTCCCATACACATTCAAAGGCATCAAGTGAAGTAGTGAAAGATCTCCCTTTAAAAGTTGGTTTATTGACACTCTCTTCCAACAACTTCTTGGCATTAACTAAACTAACAGAGGATACAGTGAAAGATTTATCAGAATAGTATGAATCACTGAATTAAATGAACTGTACGTACGATGCGTTTCACCAAAGAAACAAATAGTATAAAACTTAAATAGCTAAGTCAACTAATATAAGCAACTCAAATTCGAACACATGCATACCTGATTGAATAGACATATTTTTTGGAATCAACAACTGTTCCTAAACAACATATTTCCCAAATCCTATATAGACCATCGACACATTGCCACTGTGTAGCGCCCTCTTACCGCAGGGTACACACCAGGACGCTCGGAGGTTATTTCGGTACATATCCTACGATAAGGGCGAGTTACGTTCGACTACTACATTCGCTCCACATGGCATCATATCAAAATTCACTTATCAATAGAAAAACCACAATATTTTTTAAACCAACTTTTTCCTCATTTTATTTCACAAAACCAAAAGTCTACATTGTGTCTTTCAACTTTACTACATGTACATCAACAAAACCAAGTACATAAGTACTACATGAAAGAGGAAAATATATCAAATCTATCTAAAAAAAATCCTGGCTGACCAACCTTTGAGCCATAACTTCTCTTCCCAAATCACAATCTACATGGTAGTAAAGCCTCTCAGTAGCTAGAGTCATCTCTTGGTCCTGAAAAGACAACGGTGCAATGTTGGTAAGTTTTGCGAACTCAATGAGGTAACCATCGTCAATAGTTCACTCAATTCATGCAATACATCAATTCATATAACAATTATGAAACAACTTTGCATTTTACATGGGTAACACATTTTCACTTAAGCATAAGCAATTTTGCATTTCACTTAATCAAACATACTTAACAAGATGCATATGAAATGCTCATGAGATACTTTTTCAATTATTATATTGTTGTGACCGAGTGCCTGAATTATCCCATATAAGACTCATTAAATGTTGAGCCTAAGGCTCTAAATCATTTTTGAGCTCAAGGCTCAGTTTCACTCATTGAGCTTTAAGCTCTAATCGGTGGCTACTCTAGTCATAACTTTCATTATCTGATTATGCATTCATGAATGGAATGAACATGCCACAATCAATCACATTATAAAGCACGTAGGTCTTCACATTCACATTCAAGCAGTACTTTACTATTTCAATCCATATTACACAATAATCGGACCTCCTGTCCGGAATCTACAATCAATCACATTCATTTATCATTCAAAACATAAATTAATTAAACAAGTAATTAAGTGATAACATCTAAGTTACTCACAAGTTGCTCCCGAAGTTAATGCCTAGAAGATCCAGCAACATCTGGAAGTTGACGTTCCAGTTGCTCCTCTATAACAAATAATATACACAATATCACAATTTGCACAATCATAAGCTCGATAATGCACATGTATGAAATGAATTATGTACAACATATGTTCATGATAATCCTAAGAAATTCCCATCATAAAATCAATCTCTTATCAATACTTAGATTTATGCTTCGCTAGAACTAGTGAAATCACAATTCATTACTCACTAGCTTACTTTCATATTGTCCAAAACACTATTTCGGGTCTACTGTTCATCTTCAATCAAAAGGTGAAAATGAGATAATTAGGTCAAACTTTCTTCTAGATAAGTGTTCCTACATCTCTTATCTTTTCATTGATACCAAAATCACTCAATTTGGTTTAGTGAGTCAAAAGATATACTTTAAACATTTTTGGACTACTCTTGTCCAAACAGTATGCTATGTACAACTTCCATATGGAATTTAAACATCTTAGAGACTGAATTAGATTCCAATTTCTTCATACCATTTGTATCTCCATGTCTCTAATTTACCACAAAATAGAAATCATCTCATTTAGAGCTCTACAGATTAAGATATCATCAAAATACTGAAATATGTTCTGTAGAATAACACCATTTCATAATATTTAAGATCACACTTACTGCACCCGCCCCATGTTTTTCACTCATATTTCTCAATTCATTTCAAATAACTATCATTTTTAGTAGAGATGTAGAGCAGTGTCTTTGGGGGTCTAAAGAAGAAGTTATGGCCAAAAGAATCAAACAAGTTTTGTCCTTACTGATATTATACATATCTTGGCGCAATCGCTATAACTTTTGCTACAGATGTCGGATTGATTTCATGTTTAGACTGTTTAAAAGAGGACTTCAAGATCTAAAACTCTTAAAAAGACCTCGAAGACAAATTCTATCTTCTGTAGGATCAAAAATGGAACAAAAGATAGAAGATGAACAGTGACTAAGACAAAGTGGATGAATAGTAACTAATACAAAGTGGATGAACAGTGTTGGACCCCGAACTTTTCCTTGAAAATTTGATTCAGTAAGTGAGATTAAATGAGGAATCGGTAGTAAGTTGTGCTAAATGTTTACAATGATATTTGGGGGTTAAGGCATGAAATGGGTTTTTGTGTATGCATGTAG
>JANZLX010000001.1:20791800-20805072 GCA_025531955.1 Erythroxylum orinocense
AAATGCATAATTAAACATCATCTTACCTACTAAGCTTTTCCCTCTTCAATCTCTTCAATTCTTTAATTCATACTCTAACTCAACTTCTCCACTCTCTTCTAACACCATGCATGGTTATCATCATGCAAGGAAAGTAGCTTGGATGCATGAAAGGCTCTTAAGGTTGGAGGAAGTAACATTTAAAGAAGGAGAAAAATTTCGATGGAGATGACAAAGGAAAGTAGGTTTTCGGATGATGAGGAGAAAATAAGCACTAAACTCATCTTTTCATTCTTTTATAGTGAAGTTGCCGAAATGAAGGAGATGGGAACAAGACAAACACATTAAATTCATTTAGGACACTTGTCCAATTAAAAGAAAAGACAAAATAGGCAAAAAGACAAAACATGTAATAGGATTAAGAAACCCTAATGCAATTTGACCCATTCAATTCCAATGGCTCTACTTCCAGTTCCAAAATAATATACCCAATATTGTAGGGCCATTGGACAACACTTTTTGCTACCAAAAATCAACCGGTTCGTCACTTGACGATTTTTCTGGTCAGGAAATTTTCTCCGAAAAATGCCTATAATTCTCGTAAAATGTAAAACACACAAAAATTCACTTCAATAAATTTTTCAAACACAATTGCCACATTATTCACAATCAAATTCCAGTTAGGCCCCAATACCGGGAAATAATCATGAATGTATGTACAGTTATTTCATGTGCACAAATTCACTGTTTGCAAATACCAGTATGCATGAACAATTTCAAATAAGTCCTAATCACTCTTACCCCTAGCCAATTTACTATTTTACCCTTTCCGTCGGGGGTAAGATGTTACAATTGATGCTAGTAATATTCCTGTTTACTTTCAAGTTAGTAAGATTAAACCATTTGCACTTAAAGAGAACAACATTCTTATCCTTGATATATTGCAACTCTATTATTTTAAAGTTGACTTCGTGGAAGTCAATAAAATCATCATCGTGACATCCCTCAACAATAACCCCACAATTTTGGCCTCTAAGTCGACTATCTCAATCTTGTATGTCCCATTAACAATACATCCTATATATTTGTCCCACAAATATGAGGCCCACATCCCAAATTATATAATGTTGTGTGTCGCTTCTTGCATGTTACGGTTATGCAAGCGTATCATTTGTATTACAAAATGAAATTAGAAGTTATTATAACATATAAATTGTCATACGTTCGTAATATGTAATCAATATGCAACTTACTCGAATTCTAAACCATGATACAAACTTCAGCCATGTCTTTCATCAACATTAATAATCCCTTTGTTGTGAATGGACTCTTTGTGCTCTCTATTTAAAAAAGTAAATGACAGTAAGGAAAAGAGATTCAATGAACAAAATTCGAATATGATTGTTTGAATTAAAAGGAATATTCATACTCTATATATATCGACTTTCTCGCAATTATTCAAAATATACTAATGGGCGATTTAGAATTCGTCTTTAGTTAACTCCACATATTTACTCACACCATATGGCCTAACTTTTCGGGAGAGAATTGACAACTCACCCTCTTCATCAAAATCAAAGTTACGTTTGGTTACTATTAAATCTTGTCTCTGCATCAATTAAATATATTGAACAAAAATTCAAGCATTCATTTGCAATATAAGCCTCTGGAATAGACCTTCAGGTCAAACTCTATTATGTACATAACTGTTAGACCTTGTTTTCTTTCCAATTTGCTTAATTTCTTAATTGATTGTTTATGTTATTTATTTGGTTTAATTTTTTTATGTTAGTAATTTTCCTTAATTAGAATTAGAGGGAAGGATTAGAAAATTAGAATTAAATGGAATTAGAATGAAGTGTTAGGGTTTAGTTAGATTATAACTAAGTTAGCTTAAGTGAATGGAAGGAGTTAGAAGCCAACTAAGGATATTTTTGGGAGAGCATAGTTAATGAAGGGCATAATGGGAAGTTAAAGAAGAAAATAAAAGACAAAATTTAAGAGAGGAGAAGAAACAATTTTTGTGGGAAGCAAGGAGAGGAGAGAAGTCGTGGAAGAAGAGAAAAGGGAGGAAGGAAAATCAAAATCCAAGGGGAAAAGAGGGGGAAAATCGTGGATCAAACGGAGAATCAAAGCTTCTACGGTAAGTTTTGTCTCGTTTCTTCTTGATTTGTTGAGAAATGAGTTGTGGTTGTGTTGGGTGAGAGATTCTAGAGAGAGAAGTAAGTTTGTGAAGAAGAAGATGATGGATTTCATGGGACTTTGAGTTCCTAGGTTAGGGTTAGGGTTAGGGTTTTCTAACCCATTTGAATTAGGGATAGATTAGATTGAAGTTTGATTAGGGTTATGGCAATTTAGGGTTTTGATGATTTGAGAGAATTTAGGGATTTTTCCCAATTTGATTGAAATTTGTGAATGTTGTTGTGTTTAGGAAATCAAGAGGCTGTCCAAGAGCAAGAGAAAAGAAACCATTGATTTTGGGATTTGTGAAGTTAAGGTGGGTAAATCCTATAGTCTTTGTGTCATAGGCAAATGTGTGATGTGTATATATGTTTAAATGTTGAATTGTAAATTTGCTATTGTTATGAATCTTGCATTGTCATATGTTTCATGTTATGCCATACATGGCAAGATGTTTGACATTTGGATAGAAATCAAATTGTGTATATATCATGATATGTATTGACATTTGGATATGATTGTATGCCATTGAGATTGAATAATGGCATTTTGTCTAAGAAAAATCATGAGAATATGGATGATTGCATTGAAGCATGAACTTTGATTGTGTGTGGGCGAGAGAGGAATCGTTTTGTAGTCACGTCGACGTTGACAAAAGCCTTATTCCGGCTGCCCGCTTGTGGCGCACGAGATCCAAAAATGGACTCGTTTCGTTCACGATGCAAACATCGGTTTCATCGTTTTGTTCCACAGAACCTTCGAGCCAATTGGGTGTGCATTTGCATTTTATGTGTTTATTCATAATCTGGATTGAAGTTTTGCTCATTTTTCATATTGGTTGATACTATGAGTTACGACATATGTATTACACTCTAAATGTTAAATTTTTCATTTGTGATGGGGAGGCCTACATGAATGTGTGTATATTTTATTATAATTGTTGTGTGGAACAAGGCCATTAGCTATAAATGGTTTAGACACTGAGTTGTGAAGCTCAACCCTTTTTCCTCTCCTCAGGTGCAGACCAAGAAGATCAGTAAATCCTTGCAAGGCATTAGAACGGATCCGAGAGAGAAGTTTTTGTACTAAGCTAGTAGATAGGCTTTTGAATAGCTTTATAAGCATATTGAACATGGAGCATCCAATGTATTTTTGTAACTTGTGATTGGATTGATGTGTAATGTTGATATGTAATTAAAGCTACAAATGGAAGCTTGTATGAACTTCATTTTACTCTGGAAATGAAATGAGACTTTGGAAGGGTTCTTTTTCTATGATTGTATGACTTCTCAAATTTTCATGTGTTGTGTTGTTATAATCTATTGGTTGTGTTAGCTAATTGAGACTTACTAGCTTGAGGATGATAACTTTGATGGTGTCGAATGTGTGTTTTGAGCATGTTGGGTTGTGATTGCCAAGTATGAATGATATTGAAGATGCGTTGATGTTAAAGGGTTGATTTTGGGAAGTTTAGAAGTGAATTTTGTGTTTGGTTGGAAGATGGAAGTTTTGGAGAGGCAGAGAAGAAGGTCTAGACTTGTTGTTCAGTATGTGTCCGTTAAACGGACGCATATGTCCATTTAACGGACACTCTCGGGTGAGATTGGTCACTTTGTCTAGTGTTTGTCCGTTAAACGGACATTATGTCCATTTAACCGACCTTCTCGGATGTTTTAGGACTATTTCTCCAGCATGTGTCCGTTAAACGAAAATGTCAGTCCATTTAACGAACTTTCTGGGTTGGTTTGGCCCTTTTGGCTAGCTTGTGTTCGTTAAACGAACATGTGTGTCCGTTTAACAGACCTTCTCAAGAGATTTTGGGTTGTTTGACCAATCCATGTCCGTTTATGTCTATTTAACGGACAGCCTCAGGTTAAATTTTGTGTTTTGCATTTTTATCCGTTTTCGAAGCTGTTTCTTGTTGTTTTGATCAATTTAGGGTTCGTTGGGATAACCCTATAGGATCCCGCTAGCACTTTCCGGTTTTGGGTTCAGATTGTTGGGTTCTGGGAACGTGGTCCAACACTATGGGTGAGGCTTCGGGAACGGGGCCTAACATCTTTTGGTATCAGAGCCTAGGCTTTAAAGAGTCCTAGGCTTAGAATGTGTTATGTAATGCATTAATGTGTTATGTGATAAATTGATTGCATTTTGAATTGATTATTTGCGTTAAGTGTCATGCATACCATGCATACATGTAGAATGTGAGCTAATTGTGAGTATTTCTATTGAAGGAGTGAGATGCCGCCTCGTAGAAGGATATGAGGAATAATGCAAGGATCGGTTGCAGCTGACCCTCCATCAAGAGAGGAGGGCTCGGATGAGTCGAGAGTCCCAGTCCGTTTAACGGACTTTCTCGGTTGGTTTGGCCCCTTTGGCCACCGTGTGTCCATTAAACGGACATGTGTGTTCGTTTAACGGACCTTCTCGGGAGATTTTGGGTTGTTTGACCAGTCCATGTCCGTTAGATGTCTGTTTAATGGACATCCTCCGGTTAAATTTTGTGTTTTGCATTTTTGTCCGTTTTCGAAATCATTTCTTATTGTCTTGATCAGTTTAGGGTTCGTTGGGATAACCCTATAGGATTCCGCTAGCGCTTTCTAGTTTTGAGTTCGGATTGTTGGGTTTCAGGAACGTGGTCCAACACCATGGGTGGGGCTTCGGGAACGAGGCCTAACAATAACACTTAAGAGAGCATAAAAACCTAAAAAAAATATAAAATATTAGGAATTGTTAATAACAAATAACTTTGAAAAAAGTAAAATTTAATATGAATTACCTTTCAATAGGGAACATCCATCGAAATTAAACCGGTCCACAAAATTTTTCTTCATATAGTAAGTGAATTGCCAAATGAACCATTTCATCAAAAAACGATGGGGGAATACTAGTTCAAGCTTACTTAGAATCAAAGCTATGTCTTTTTCCATTTTGTCAAGCTCTTTAACTTTAAGTGTCATGCAAAAAAACTCTCCCAATTGACCCAAAGTTATGGACATATCATTAAGCAAACACCCACGTATTCCAACAGGAAGTAATCATTACAAAACTACATCATAATCATGGTTTTTCAAACCTGATACTTTTCCCTCTTTAACATTCACACAACGACCTATATTTGATGCATATCCCTTAGGAAACTTCACTAATTAAAGAAGGTGACAAAAAGATTGTTTCTCCCTTTGTGACATGTTGTAACAAGCAGGGAGAATAATATATGACTCATCATCTCTTCTTTTCAAATGCAAGTCTTTTCTAATATTCATGCCTTCCAAGCCAAGTCTAACCTTAATTGTGTCTTTATATTTCCCATCAATTCCTACCACAATTCCTAAAATATTCTCACAAATATTTTTCTCAATACACATCATGTAACATCCCATTATCTGCGGGGAGGCTAGAATAGTAAATATGAGTGATTAATGAGAGCTTAGAAATGTATTTTTCCATACCCATGCATAATATGTCATACATATACACGTGAATAGTGAAAGTTTTGCACATGAAAATAATTGTACATGCATTCATAAATGATTCCAGGTATAATTGAATTGAATGGGGATTTTTGGAAATTTAGTGAATTTTAAATTTATCTATGTTGGAAATATTATTGGTTAGTAAGATTGTGAGAATTATGAATTTCGGTGAATTTAGGAATAGATTTTGGAGAAAAATTATAGAAAATAGGGGAAAAGAAATCAAAAGAAGATTTGGAGATAGTTGGATTGTAACGATAGAATTAATGGAGTTAGTTTCAAAAGAAACTTAGTTAGAGTTGGACCTTAGGAAAAGTGACAACTATAAAGTTGCCTTTATTATTTGTTAGAAGTAAGTTTGAGTTATCCGAGAGTTAAAAAGGGGTTTGTTCTTTTCCTAAGTTCTTTCCTTGTTATCATCTTCTCTGTATTTCTTCTCATACACAAAGTTTTCCATCAAAACTCCTTCTGAGAGTTAACTTTGTTTTTTTAATACCCCTCACCACTTCCTCCACTGCTAAGTGTTTCTTCTGTCTTTAAAAAAACAGAAGTTGGTTAGTGTTCACAGTGGTTTACATAATTTTGTATGGAGTTAGGACTTGAGGATAGTTGAAGCTTTTGGAGTCTTCAGCAAGTAAGTAATGAATAAAATTGTTAGAGTTATGGATTTTTGAAATAAAGTTGATAAATTTATTATCAGTGCATGATCATGGCATTTACGTATATTTATATTCTTGAACACTGTGTTAAGGGGATGAAAATTATGGATATAGTGCTATTTGGTTTTTGATGGATTGTTAGTGATCAAATGTTATGAAAATGGTTCTTGGAGTTGAAGTAGCAATGAAATGATGTATAGGATTAGTGTAGAGAATTAGATATAGAAAGGTGATATACTCTGTTTCTTCACTGTGCATGTACGAATATATAGGTTTTTATACGTTAGTTGATGAAAACTTAGAGATGTTCAAGAAAAAGATTTTTGAGTTGAGTAGTATAGATGGTATCGTCTGTGAAGAAGTATCATCTTAAGTTGACTATCTGTATCGTCTTAGGTTGACTTCTGCTTCGTCTTAAGTTGACTATCTGTATCATCTTAGGTTGACTTATGATTCTTCTTAAGTTGACCATCAGTATCATCTTAGGTTAACTCCTGCTTCGTCTTAAGTTGACCATCTGTATCGTCTTAAGTTAACTCTACTTCGTCTTAAGAGTTACATCGTCTTAAGTTGACTTTGCTTCGTCTTAAGTTGACTCTGCTTCGTCTTAAGAGTTACATCATCTTAAGTTGACTTTGCTTCATTTTAAGTTGACTTTGCTTTGTCTTAAGAGTTGTATCGTCTTAATTTGTCTTTCTAAGTTGACTTCGCTTCATTTGCTTTTTGCTTCGTCTGCTTTCCGCTTCGTCTACTTTTTGTTTTGCCTACTTTTTGCTTCGTTTGCTTTTTGCTTCGTCTGCTTTCTGCTTTGTTTTCTTTTTGCTTCGTCTGCTTTCTACTTCGTCTTATGTGGATAGAACATTATTTGATTCTTTCAGCCAAAAATTTGTCGTCTGACCTCCAAATGACCTGAATTTTTGAAGCATTGGATTCATAACACATTTCTCTACCTCTCCATAGAAATTATAGGTTTTAGTTTTGACTCGAAGAAGATTAATCTAATCAAAGTAAGGGTATCGGTTGGATGAGCATGAACTGGATATTTTACTCAATATGTTCCTGTGTTTTGATGATATCTTCATCTATAGGATTCCAAATGAGATATTTTTAATTTAGAGTAAACAAGAGACATAGGCCTACAAATTGTCTCAAGAAGTCGAATGTTGATTCTTCCTCTAAGATATTGAATTTTTGGATGGAAGTTGTATATAGTACATTATCTTTGAATATGAATAACCTGATAATGTTGAGGCATATCTTCCAAATTACTGAACTAAATCAGGTGATTTTTGGTGTCAATAGAAAGATAATACATAGAGGAAGACTTGTCTAAAAAAGAGTTTGACCAAATTACCTCATTTTCACCTTTCTAATTAAATGTGAACAGTAGACTCGAAAGTGTGATTTGGAAAATTCTGAAGTGAGTCAATGAGAAAGGAATAGAGATTTTGATGGTTTTAGTCAGGCACAAACCTAAGTATAAATTATACTTAGATGAGTTTTAGATATGAGAATGATTTTGTGATGAAATTGATGGAATGATACCTGGGAATCTCATAAACATACATTGTACCTATTTCATTTCATTCATGTGCATTATTGAACACTTATGATTGTACAAATTGTGATATTTGTGTATGTTTTTTGATATAAGGGAGCAATTGGAACGTAAATCTCCAGACATTGCCGGAACTTTCAGGCATTAGCTTCGAGAGGACTTAGTGAGTAACCTAAACGGTCTCACTTAATTACTTGTTTGCTTAGATTATGTTTTGAATGACAAATGAATGTGTTTAATTGTGGATTTCGGACAGAAGGTTCGATGATTGTGTAATGTGGATTGAGATATTGAAGTGCTACTTGAATGTAAATGTGAAGACCTAAGTTCTTTATAATGTGAGTGATTGTGGTACATATATCCCATATATGAATGCATAATTAGATAATGGTAGTTGTGACCAGAGCAGCCACCGATCAGAGCTTAAAGCTCAACGAGTGAAAGGAGCCTCGAGCTCAAATAGTGATTAAGAGCCTAAGGCTCATTATGTATAATGAGCCCTGTATCCTTATCAGATAAGGGACAGTTATTAATGAACTCAGTATCTAAAGTGGATATGGGATAGTTCAGGTACTCGGTCACAACAATGTAATAATTGAAAAGTGTCTCATGAGCACCTCATATGCATATTGTTAAGTATATTTGTTAAAATGAAATGCCTATGCTTAAGTGAAAATGTGAAATTTATGTAAAGTGCAGTATGTGATTATATGTTATGTGAATTGTTGTGATGCATGAATTGAGTGAACCATGGATGATGGTTACCTCATTGAGTTCGCAAAACTCACCAAAATTGCAATATTGTCTTTTAAGGACCGAGAGACGACTCTAGCTTTTAAGAGGCGCTACCAGCTGTGTAGATTCTGATTAGCAAGAGACTTCTGGCTCAAAGGTCAGTTAGCTGGGGATTTTGGACAGATTAGTTAGATTGTACATATTTTTCCTCATTCATGTAGTACTATTATGTTAGGTTTTTGATGATGTACGTATGAGAAATGTTGAAAGACATAATGTAGACATTCGGATTTTATGAAATGAAATGAGGAAAAAGTTGGTTTTAAAATATTGTGATTTTCTATTGATGCTTTATAAGTGATTAATGATACGATGTCATGTGAATTGAATGTAGTGATCGAACGTAGCTTGCCTTTATTGAAGGATATATATCAGAATAACCTCCGAGCGTCCAAGAGTGTATCTTGCGGTAAGGGGGCGCTACATTTAGATGCGATTAGAGCATGGTTTGGCATCTGTTTAGGCATATAGAATGTTAAGCATGAAATATTGTGAGAAATGCGGATATTGATTGAAGCTATTGTTTGTTATAAGTCATCCTCTTTAGGTGATCAGATTGATCAACCAGCTGATCAAGGATCGGTAGGAGTCAGTAGAGAGTCCTCAGTATCTTGATCTAAGGAGATGCCTCTTAGAGTTCCTGAGAGAAGGGAGATGAGGTATGATAGGCTGCGGGAGCAAGGAACTGTGGACTTTTATGGCAGCACAGGCCCTGTTGAGGCTGAGGGATGGTTGGAAAGGACAGAAAAGGTTTCTGATCAAACAGACTGCGAGCCTGATGAGAGGTTCGACTATGCAGTGTCTATACTACAGGGCCCAGCATATCAGTGGTGGAAGACTGTTCCAGGCAGTACCACCAGGCCTGGCTAGTTGAAGTGGGAAGACTTTCTAAGGGTCTTCAGAGACAATTATATGACCAAGATCTACTTAGACAGGAAAATGAAGGAGTTCATGGAATTAAAGCAGGATAAGATGTCAGTGGCTGAGTATAAGAGTAGGTTTAATGAGCTGATAGGCTATGTTACTGCTCTGATTCCTACAGAAGAAGACAAGTGTAGGAGGTTTGAGGATGTCCTCAATACGGAGATCAGAAAAAGGTTGGCCATCTTAAACCTAAGCAGTTTCACTGAGCTGAGAGCTGTTTCTATTAGGGAGAGACAAGCAGAGACTGGCCAAGGGTCTAGAGGGAAGAGGCCTAGTGAGAGTCAGGACAGTTTTAGCAGAAGATTCAATAAACGCCAGAACAGAGCCTTCATATCATCAGGTGGATCTGGGCAGAAGGGTAGATTTTCACAAACTGACAATGGAAGGAGTGCAGTACAAAGTCAGTTTCCTGTTTGTGAGCACTATGAAAGGAGGCATGGTGGTGAGCTTTGGAGGTTGATTAGAGCTTACCTCAAATGTGGCTCAATGGACCATCAGATCATAGATTGTTCTGCTACTTTGGGAGCTCAGTCTGTTGTGAGTAGGCGATCTAAGAGTGATGCTACGGTCTAGCAAAGTACAGGTGGTGGATCTGGATAGGGAGGCCAAGGTAGAGGCAAAGTGAATTCTGGGAGTTCTTCCAAGAGGATGAGGGGCAAGACAGTCGATCACAATCCCAGGCCCGAGTCTATGCTTTGACTAGGTAGGAAGTTCAAGACTCATCAGATGTAGTGGCAGGTGAACTTCTCATTTATGACTTTGAGGCATTTGCACTGCTAGATTCAGGATCCACACACCCCTTTATCACACCGCATTTGGCATGTAGGCTGCATTGTGATAGGGAGTTGCTACAGCCTGGACTAGAGGTGAGTACACCTCTATGTAGTACTACTGTTATAGGAGAGGTTTGCAAGGGGTGCTCGATTAAGATTGATCAAGCATAGTTGAAGGTAGACTTGATTGTATTACAGTTGAGGGAGATAAATATTATCCTAGGTATGGATTGGCTCACTATTCATAGGGCTATCATGAACTGCTACACCAAGAAGGTAGTATTGAAATCTCCTAGTCAGCCGAGGGCAATATTAAGGGGAGTTAGTCAAGCAGTGCCAGCTAGGATGATATCCTTCATGTGTGCACTGAGATTGTTGTAGGGAGGATGTGTGGCTTATCTGGCTCACTGCATTGATACTAGAGCTGAGTAGAGTGTACATGACATTCCAGTGGTTAGGGAGCTCTTGGATGTGTTTCCCGAAGAGCTACTTGGTTTACCACCAGATCGGGAAATGGAGTTCACAATCAATCTAGGTCCAGGTGTTGCTCCTATATCCATTCCTCCATATAGGATGACACCTGTGGAACTGAAAGAATTGAAGGCTTAGCTTCAGGAGTTGCTGGAAAAAGGTTTTATTAGACCCAGTGTTTCACCTTGGGGAGCTCCAATGCTATTTATGAAGAAGAAAGAAGGGATTTTGAGGTTATGCATCAATTATAGGCAGCTGAATCAGGTGACAGTGAAGCACAAATACCAGCTGCCTAGAATTGATGACTTGCTTGATCAGTTGCAGGGAGCTCAGGCATTTACTAAGCTAGAATTGAGATCAGGATACTATCAGTTGAAGATAGCTGAGGCTAATGTACCTAAGAGAGCATTCAGGATCAGGAATGGGCATTTTGAGTTTCTAGTGATGCCGTTTAGGTTGACTAATGCCCCGGTAGCTTTTATAGCCTTAATGAATAAGGTGTTTCAGCCCTACCTAGAACAATTTGTGATTGTGTTTGTTGATGATATCTTGATGCATCGGGACTTTATTAACAAAACATAAAGAAATTTATTGCTTATTAGATAAAGATGAAAGGCATTTGAAAGAAACCTTCTAAAAACATTCAAATCATAATTTGAATCTACATAAAGCATTGAACAGTTAACAAAAAACATATGCGTAATGTTCCTCACTTCTTTTTATCAATCAACGTTATTAAAAACAACCATCATAAAGATCAAGGCATTTCAAAACCTTTCCAACACAGCTTACCATCTTCTGTTTCAGCGGTTTCTCCTTTCTTTTTTAAATATTGTAAATAATAATAATAAAGCCCAATTTTTCTTTAACCAAATCTATATAGAAACCATTTTAAGATTACGGAAGATAAAGATCAACCACTCTTGATGACCTAATTATGAACAAGGCTCTGATATCACTTGTAGGGTTTTAATCCTTTTAAAGACAAGACTCGTTCATATCAAATCATCATGAATTAAATAAAAATGGAAGCATACCTAGATCTATTGTGAAATCTACACTGGAGTCTTACGATTTGTCTTTCAAATTAGAATGTAGCCTTTTTTAGAGTTTTCCCTGTCTCTTTGTTTTCTCTTTGATGATGGCATGCCAGAAAGAATTATGTGTACGTTTAAAACATTTTTATTAGGATAAAACCTTAATCTAATTTCTAGCATGGCCCATTATAAAATTAGAAATTATAAACCCAGTCTCTACACATATAAAGCCCACACTTAAAATAGATTAATAAAGCCCAAAATACCATAACTATATTAGACCACTTTAATTAATTGGGCTCAACTTGATATAATAGCCTTTACACATAATTATAAACATATAGGCCTATATGTTTGATTAACAATCCTTCCAAGTTGGATCTAAATCGTTAAGAACGATTAGCTCCTAAACTCCTTTAATAACTTGCATAAGTAATGTGTCTAAAGTTTGGTGCTTAGCCTCAAATCTATGCAAGTTTCCTTCTCTCCAAATGATTTGTATTGTCAGTCCAGGAGCTAATATGAAAATGATACATTCAGATGTAGGTATGGAAGAATGAGATGTCAGCCATTGGATGATGTGGGGTAGTGAGCTCGTTGATATATTCCACCAGATAGACTTAAAAAGAAGAGGTGTTCCCATTTTGTGTTAGCTATTGGGCATAAAAAGAATAGGTGGTCACAGGTTTCATCCTGCTCTAAACATAATGATCAATACTTGTTGATTACAAGGTAGGAGAGGCGATCAGCGGTGCTAAGTTTGTTCTCTATGGAAAGCCGGAGAAGAAAAGACACCTTGTGGGAAGAGTTTTATGTCAGATGATGGTATGCCATGTAACAGATATTTTAATACCTCATATAACTACCAATATATTCAAAAGTATTTAAATTAGTCTTAGTTGTTACAAGATCTCAGGAAAATATTTTCGGAATCAGTTTCCTGTAAAGTTATATAAATTCAAACTGTATATATGTAATAAGTGTAAAAATACATTTTTTAGAATTTAAAATCTATTATTTAAGTATAATTTTTATAGAAATATTGGATTAAAGTAATTCAAGAATTTATAAAAATTTAAGAGAAATATACATATTTCATAAGAAGGCATTATGAATTAATATCAAAATCAAATAAAATAATTTGGCCAAAGAAGTTTGGCATTTCCTTATCGAACACTATTTAAAGTTTAATAATAATTTTCAATAGAAATATCTTACTTCAGAAACTATGAAAAATAATAATATAAATTTCTATAGCTTTTAAGCTGACATGTAAAATTGATATCCACTAACTAGACCTACACAATTAAGTTGGCATAATTTATTGTAAAACGATGTTCGGATTGTAAACGATCTAGAAGGGGGGTTGAATAGATCTTTAAAGCTTTTCGTAGAGTTCTACAATAAAATCAGAAGTTA
>JANZLX010000001.1:20870210-20882445 GCA_025531955.1 Erythroxylum orinocense
ATATTAATTTATCGATAAATTAATAAAATATTCATTTATCGATAAATTAATAACTCCGTATAAGATAATAATTTTTCTGGTCCAACAATATTCGTTTATAGAAGTTTTACTGTAATTATGATCGATATTTACAACTTGGATAGGAGAACATCTACAAAATGGAACTTAAGTTTGGATAAAGAACCATTTCTATTGCTTCAACTCAAGTGTGCCATTCAATAAAAACATGAAAACGATCAAAGATGAATTTTCCTTTAGAGTGAAGGTGATAAGGATTGAAACCAGATTTTGAATGTAACCAAGGGAGAGGTATGTATGAAGACAACTTTAATTAGTTGTCAAGGAAAAGAAAACATGTAGTTATGGGACCCCAAATAAAACAAAATGAAGACAGCTTGAGAATGGAATTAAAGAGGCGAAGATCATTCATTCGTTGTGAAGAAATGCAAAGAACATATACAAGTTAATCTGAAATAAAGACGAAATAATTTGTTTATATAACTAATTAACAACTAACCGCTGCTACTTTCTAACAAACGAACGAACTTCTACTAAAATTAAACATTATGCTGTTTCTCTAGCTAAGGTGCTCTATGCTCAGCAACAATAGCATTGAAATGGTCTCCAACATGAACATGATCATGATCACGAGCACGAATAGTTTCTGGAACTGCATGATCAGTTGCTGAAACTTGGAACTTCATCTCCATGTTAAACTTTTTACATCCCCGCGGACAACGTTCATTTGAAATTAACTGGCACTTGGGTCTTCACTTTCCTGCATCGCAGAGTTGCCTTCGGCAATGTTCTTGCTGCACAGAGTTGTGCGTGATGTAGCAAGTAAGCCCTTCTGGCTCTCCATAGGTGGCGGTGCTGATGTATTAATGTGCTCTGTGGACAATGAGGCAGATGCCACTAGGATCGCCTGAGCAGTATCTGGTTCACTGCCTCCATGAATCCCACTGTCTTTTCCACCACCTAATATTAACACGAAGTTATTAACAGTGAAATTATGCAGAAGCATAGAACTCTGGCATGCAAATAAAAGGTGACAAGGCATTGCTTCAATTAGAAGGAAACTATTTCTTGTCAAGTAAGGTGAAGGAAATTAACTGACAAGCAATCCGAAATGGATTTTGAAATTTAGATGAGAAAAGTTAGTTCAGAAAACATTAAGAATAACCTGTATGAAAAGTCGTGATAGAGGGCATGCATGTGTTCGGTGCCACAGAAGAGTTCCCAGCTCCCTTTTTAATTTTTGACTGCAAAAAACAAAGCGGAATCCAATCAAACAAGTTTTATGCATCAATTGGCAAAAAATTTAGCAGAGCGGTATATTCCAGACCTTCATGGTTTCTTCACAATGTTTAACAACAACTGAAATGTTAGAACAACGGCCATACAATAGTGTGTACGCCCATAAGAGAAGCTTCCTTGGGATGCTCAGGTCAAGAATTTCAACCCCATCCATTCCTGTTTTTATTTCTCTCTCTGTTGCCAGCCTTGACGGAACCAAGTAAAGGTTCAGACCTGAAGGGAGCATTACACAGGAACTCTCACGGTAGAAATTGTATGAGCTTCTAAGCAAAGAGTTGGCCATCTCGTAATTTTCATCTGAAACTTTCCTGATCATAATGTTTTTTATTCTACTCAGGATACGGCTCCATTTTGATTCAAAAACTTCCCAATTGCTAGAGCCATTAGAAGATGAACTCCATAACTCGGTCATCTGCAAATCAATAAAGAGTAGATCACTATTTTCCAAGCCACTTTCTGGCAGGTTAAGGGCATGACTCTCTGCTAGTTGTCCAGATTGCCAAGGAGTGATCAAAGCCAGGCTAATTATGAGGGATCGACACCAGGCAATGGAAGCTTGCTGGCAAACCTTCGCACAGTTGCTATTGGACAATCTGGGATTCTTGAAACGCTTCCGTATCTTCTCATTGATTGTTTCAAGCGTCTCGACCTTGCAATTCCACTCCAATGATGCAACATATTGTTGGAGATATCTGCAATAAGTGGGGAGAACTTGACTAACAACGGTAAAATTAAGCATCATAAGGTTATGTTAGCAAATGAGGTTACACGACAATTTGAACTTCATGTTTGATAAGACTTCAGATGAAAGAATTGAAAGATAATAAATGTTAGGGGTGGATCTTATAGAGTAGCTTTTAGCATACTTGTCAAAATAGTATTTGGGCTTAAGGGAAGAAATTGGGCAGTTCATTTCAGATGAAAAAAGCAGACACATAATTCCAACTGCTCACAAGACTTCACCCAACAAATTGCTGATTAAGAATACTATAGAAATAGAGGCATCAGAACTGCAATGAAGTTAGTAAAAAATCAGAACCTTTCTATATACAAGATGAAAGCAATTACCCATATAAATTTCTCTCACATATTTCTGGGTTTCTCATCTCAGGTAAGCTCAATAGTTCAGGCCATAGGTTTCCCTGTTCGATAAACAAAGAAAACATCTTCTCCAGTGTTTGGTCAGAGTTTTTTGGAATGCCAGAGCCAGCAGTCTCAGCTTGATTAATGGATGAGATAAGTGCTTTGATGAACCTCCCAAGAGCCACAGGTACAAGATCTTCGATGCACAATGAGAACTGAATTTAAATCGAAGTCAGAAACTAATTTAAATTGCTCAAAGCAATATCAAGGAGTAAAGATTAGGGATAATGCTTAGGCAATTATTCACTCAATATGAGTTATCATCGCCTGTGCAGACAGGCTTCAGAATAAACAATCAATCTACAAGCAATGCCTACTTTGGATGAACCGTTTCCAACAAACCCTCAAGCCACAAATCCCAACAGACTGTAATAGGAGTTCATTTTCTAATAAGCATATTAAAGTCCGCTTGTTTAGGATCAGTTAACCAAAGCATGGACTTTTTTTCTGTGAAGTGAAGCATAAAACAAAACACTGTAAAAGGAAGAATTTTCTGAAGAAATGAGGTCAATGCTGTCAGCAATCTCATACAACAAAAGCAACTTTAGGTGGTTGAGCTTTTACCCTCTTGTCAGCCCGAAGGGATATAAAAGCACGATCAAGTGTACAAATGTCTCCAGTCTCTTCCAACAATTTCAAATAGAACAATAAATATTTTCGAATACAGGTAATAAACTTTCTCGAACTTTCTGGTAAATTAACTTCAAGGGCTTTCTTGTTCCCAGAAACACCAGGTGTTTTACGCCTGACATATGAAAAAGCAGGGAATAAATTAAACAATAAAGATATGATTGCACATAAAAAGCACTTAAAACTTCCTAATTGCGAAAGATCCTTCAGCATATACTTTTTCATGAAATCAATATACTATAAAGACTCATGAAAACTCCAATGAAATAACATATATTGGAAGTTCGAGAAGTTAACATCCTCTCAGTTAATCATACAGTGGACTTGCTCATGTTTAGTGATATCAATTTCAAGTTTTCCATTAAAACATGACATAAGAGATCACAAAAGCCAAAAGTCTGAACCACTCATAAAGAATGAGTCCAAATTCTCTGCTGAGTTGTGAACTGTTGTAAGTAATAATGGATCCACATTTATCAGCTGTCCAATTTTTGTCATACCCCCTCATGGCTACTTTTACCATAAATATTGGTTTGTGGCATTCTTGGTGTATAAAACTCAAATAAGGACTATTGGCATATAGTTCGTACCTTCCCTTCTTGACCATGCCATCAATCTCCCACATATTAATGGTGAAAGATGAGCGAGAAGACTTGAAGCAAAAAGAAAGTTCATCCTTTGCCCTCTCTAGATCACCATTCAAACCCCTTTTATACAGTCCTTGAGCAAGCATATATCTAGCCTTATGAAAATGTTTCAAATCTCCTTCAATGCAAATTTCCAGGGCAGACAGGCAATCATTGTAAAGCATATGCCACAGATCTTCCAAAGGATCCTGACCCTTTTCCTCAAGTTGGTTAGAGTTCCTGCTTTTTGTATCTTTGGCTAAATTGCACATTTCAGATGCCAATTCATTAACAGGGTTCATTACAGTATGGTTTATTGCCTGGCCAAACGAATATCTAGAAATGACCTGCCATGAAGAAGATAATAGAGAATAAGAGACAAACAAATTAGGAGAAATAAGGGGGCGCTTGATTTACAGAAGGTAATGGGAATAGGAATAGGAATGAATATAATAAGGAATGGGAATGAAGTATAACTAACAATGAATCCCATTCCTCTAGTAATCCACAGGTATGAAGTATTGCTAAAAATGAGGGAATGAAAGTGTTACCCCTGTTAATACCAAACATGAGTTTTCATTCCATACCCATACATTTCTCCCCATTACCCCCAAACAAGCACCCCCTGTTAAAACTTATCCAACTCCAAACATAAAAAGCCACATTTGTTGACACTCTTCAAACATACAAATGTTATCATTCATTTCAAGTACACATTGTGAGAACCATAATACAGAAAATGAGACCCGAATTAGTTGGTTAATAATGGATTTATTTTAATTTATAGCATTGACGAAGAGAGATGAATAAACCTTTAGAGCCTCTAGGTTCTGTTTACCACAAGAGAAAAGTAACTTTAAGCGAGAAGCATGCATCCTATAGACAGGATCAACTGCAGATGGATTCAAAGCAATGGCCTTATCATAGTAGGATAATGATGTCTCGAGAGAGTGTCCTAGCTTTTCACAAAGTTTTCCCATATAAAATGCATGTGACCAATCTTGTCTGCAAACCCAAATGAATTCGATAAATCATGTGACAAAATGATGTAAAAGAAAATAATAATACAGAAAGTAGCATATAGACCTGTGTGAGAATGCTTTCGTAAAATGCTTCAACGAATTCTCACAATGTACCATCCATGTTGTATCCTTCGAGGGTACAACAGATCGCTGGTCATAAAAGGGTACCACATTCTGAAGGCTGTCATAGTATACCAATGCCAGCAACTCATGTATCTCACACTAGAACAATATAAGATTACCTTTTAGGATAATTTCTGAAAACAAACTTATCATTGTAGAAACTAAATTGCATAAGTTATCCTGCTCTCGTCCTAATCTCAAAAAATGAAACACTGTACTGCATTGTTGCCTCAGTAGGACATACATGAACTTCAGGCGTAGCCATGAAACCAGTAAATGAAAGCAGCTAATAGTAAGATAATGTCACATTATAATGCCAAGATATTTTCTACTTCCAAAAAACTTTGAGAATCTGAAAAGAATCTGAAACAAGATCTCTACTAGATACGAGGAAAGCTGCATACTACTGGACTTCCTCAAACCCCGTATTTTAGCAGGACTCTTACTAGGTGTTGCTGTTGTTTAAAAGACTTTTAAGAAACTTATGGTATCATAATCATCATTACAAATTTTTACTTATCTAGTTTTACAGATTATCCTACACTTAAAAGGTATCAAAATACCATTCAACTAAATTCTAAAACTGTTTAATTGACCTCAACTTTTCAATTTATAAGAGCCAAAACACATCTGCATCTCATGACACCTTTATCAGTTGTCAGCAGAGTAGCAAACCGGATATACAGGTGGCATAAAACGTCAAAGTGTAATCATCTAAAAACTCTGATTATCAAAAGTAACGCAGACAACAGATCAACCTGCTGAGCTGATGTCTTTGCCAAAGCCAAACTCATTAACAGACAACGCCTACTTCTCCTTCTACTAGTCTCAACTCTCTGAGGTAAAGTAGCATTCTTTTTCCATCCAATTACATTTATGTGCTTACTGCCATCATTGAGCAACAGATCTACCTCCTGTTTTAATCAATCACCAACAATGAGAATTAGAGAATGGCCTAAACGATTTCTTTATCTTGGGAAAACAGATATATTTGTAGTTCATATAATCATTTATTATGAAAAAAGACAAATCGCAATTTTTGCCTCATCATAGATATTTGCTAGTCGTTGCCAACTCTCAAAACGTAGAGGATTGTAGAGTAGATCATATTTGAAGAGGTTTGCATTTTGCTGCACAAATTCTTCCCCCTCCTTGGTAAGCACAAAGCCTGGCCATTTGTCAGTTGCGCTCATTTCTTCAGATAGAGCTAGAAAATAATACAAGTTGCAATATATATCTGAATATGGCTCCGAGCTGCGTGCATTACCAATGTAATTAGCATATTCACAAACAAAAAAACATACTAATAAATTTGATTAACATAACCAGTTTGTTGAATAAACCAAGTACCTTCCAACCATCAGTGCCCTGTGTTGTTTGACACCTCCACTATCTGAAAATATTAGTTTGGTTATGGTCTCAAGATACCCTTCAGACCTGGCCTCCTCTGAGAGTTTCTCCTCACACAGATCATTATCGTCTAAGAACTTATCTATTGCATTCCCAGCTAAAATTTCTTCTGGTGGTTGAGGGAAATGCTTGCGAATAGCTCTCAATACCCTACGAAGTTTTACCAGTCCACTTCTCTGAGACATAAATAGGAAACCAACTCAAATGAAAGAGATAGAGACAGAGACAGATAGCCACAGAAAGAGCGAGAGAGATCACTAACCGAAGAACCCTTTGCATAGGGTAGTATATACTGAAAAACATCTGCACATTGTTCCTTGGTCTGATAGTCTCCACGACTAGTGTTCCTATGCATAGCTAAATCATCATCATAGGATGAATCAGATCTAAGATTGAGACCATATAAGCAGAAAAAGCATTGATCTAAGGCATTATCAAATGTCAACTCAAGTTCCTCCCTCTCATTATCAGCAAGTTCATTTTTTATCTCAGCAGGCTGTTCATTCCATTTTTCTCTTTTGTTCTTTTCCTCCTCACTACTTTGCTTTTCGCATTCTATGATTGTATTACATTTCTCCAGATCTGCATGATATGTTACACCTTTTGTCATAGTTTCCCCATAAACGTCATCTATGATCCTGCCCATCTCCACATCCATGCTATCTGACTTCAAATGACAATGAGGCGAAAGCTGGTTATCATGTTGATCTTCCCTGTTTGAAAAGTTCAAGCAGGATTTCATCTTCATGTCCAAGGCCAAGAGATGCTTTATCGCAAACCTAAGAAATGTTCCTTCTTCACCATCCTCACCCACGCAACAGATGCCATATTCAGCAAGCAAATCATGAATTGCTACAATCAATTCAACCTGAGATTAGAAAACACAGGTGTTGATATATGTAAGAAATGAGAATGAGCATCTCAACCAAAGTTTTAAATTCCCAGAAATTGTGACTAACTTGAGTTTTAATGGGAATAGTAGGGACAAGATGTTGAAGTTTGCAGAACGCAATAACTGCATCAAGAAAACAGCATGTTTGCTTCTGTTCGGTTTCATCAGCACTTACTGATACAAAAGAACCCTTACAGAGGTAATTAGTTGCAATATGACGCATAACTGCCACCAGCAAAGATTGAATATCACCAATAATTCCCAAGGGAACAATATTACCATCCTGCAAGTATACATCTCCAATGTTATATAGCAAAATATAAGAAATGTAAAACTCGAATGACTAGAGCTATTTTAACATTCTCCATTAGCATCTTGGAGAAATAAGCTGCTGTATAAATTTTTAAAATGAATATATGGCAAAAAGATACAGTGAAATAGTCATCAACAAGATCAGCATTTACTGTGAGGAATAAATAAGGACTCACATTAATAGAGGTCTTCAAGTGCAAAACACATTGAGAAATTGCCTTCACTTCCTCTGTTAACAAGTTATTCCAGTGCTTGCCTACATTTTCTTTTGCTACTGTGTCGCAGGCATAATATGCACTAAGCTCAATCTTCTGTGCAAATAGTTTACAATCATCAACACCAGTTAGGACCATGAGAAACTGCAGTTTCCGTCGGTGAGAATTCAGATAAACCTCAAGATCCATTGGCTTTGTCTTCTCACAAGCTTTAAGTAATATATCTAGAGCCAAAAGTTCAGTAGATGCTAATCCTTCTGCTTTCTTATCACCGGCAGGGGATGGCAATGCATCAAGGTAAACACGGTGTGTAGAGAGTATAAGTGGAGCTAATGAATCTATGCAATCCTGATACATTTCTTTCTCAATCATCGCAAATATAGTCTTCTCAAGAAGAAACTCAAGTTTCAACAAATTAATTTCGTAGAGAATTCTGTTTATAGTTAAGTCCGAATTGATTTTTAGGTGTGGCAACTGGACAGAATAATGAGAATCATTCCTTGTTTCCTTGTTTGTCAAAAGAGACAAGGAAATACATAACTCTTCATAAGCTTTTGCCTTGTCACCATCCACGATTGATAATTTACCACTTAGCCAAAAGAAGCGAATCCAAAAAGAATTTTTACGGCTCAGTAAAGAATTAGATTCCCAGAAATTGTTGTCTGTAACCACCAATGGTCTATTCTCTTGATAATTCTTAATTGATGAGCAACTTCCCTTTCCCACTACATGCATCGACTGGAAAGGATAATCCAAAGCAACAGATTCTATTATTTTACAGAGATGGAAGGATGCTTCGGACATGAATTCAGTAAACTTTAAAGAATTAGATGGAAAAGATCCAAGGTCATAGTATAGTTCAGCGAGAAAAAGACTGCATTCAGGAGTTCGATCCTGTCCCCAATATCTTGTCAATTTTTCCAACTCTAGGAGTTTGGAAAATGAATCTTGATATGCAATGCCCCTATTTGCAGCTTTTTCTAAAAGCAAGTGACCAAGATGGTAAGCACCATAGTTTTTTGAAGTTTCTCTTACAAATTGAGATACCTCATCATGTTCAGTATTAATAGGACATGAAACAGAACAACCAGATGCATGATCAGAACCGCTGCTTCCAGCTCTACCAACAATAAAAGGTTCTAAAAATTGAATTACAACTTTCTCCATGTCCTTACCATTGGCAAAATCCAATTCTTCTTTTCCTGGTTTACGACTCCTAAGCCTCTCAAGACGGCTGCTCCGCCTTTCATGAGGCTGTTCATCAAAAAAACTTGGTTCTCCTTGTTTTACAGCAATAGCTTTTTCAGAGTAACTCTCACCAACTGAGACACCCCCATTACTTAAGACAGAATGAAATTTTCTCTTTTCAGTAGGTCCAACATAATTCAAACGAGGCAAATGAATAGCTATCCTGACATCTCCAGATTTTTTTTCATCATTGCCAACATTATAGGCACTATTATGCAGTGGACGTAGAATACCTAGAAGCTCCTCAGCAAGGGCCACCCAAGAAAGTTCAGAAAGATGTAATTCAACATTCTTGTTTGGGTTTTTACTAGCAATTGCCCCATCAAGAACATCATCAGTTGCTTTCCTCTTGTCAAGAAATTTCAGCCGGGCATGCTTAGGTTCAAGCCTGTCTATACCTCTAGGAGCAAATGGTATTGGTTCCGAATTTGTAATAGTATTTTTCACATGCAAAGCACGCAAATGTGAGGGCCAATGCCTTACAATCAACTCAGCAACAGAAAGGCATGCAACCTCATCACCAATGGCAATTAGAACCTCCAATAGTTTCTCCATGCAATTCCCTGCATGCACAGAAGCGAAATAATTTCATTTCCTGAAGATAGCTAAAATCTAGGGAAGTCAAAACAATTAAAGCAATAGTTGATTTACTACAAAGGAAGACCATATATAGATAAACATCAAAAGAAGGAAAAGAAAATATTTAGGCTTACAATTATTAGGGCTACAGAGCAGCCCCTGCTCAAATGCCCAGCGCGATATGCTTAGCAAACCCATTGAACATGACAGAGTTCCTAGCTGGTTCCAGACAACAGAATCTTTTGTATCAATTTCAACAGCTTGAAGATAGCAATGCAGAGCATTCTCGTAATGAAGTGAACCTTGTTGAAGAAAAACAGTGGCCAGATTTTTCAGGGCCAAAAATCTGTGGAAAACAGAAAATTATAAAAATTATTTTGGTCCAGATGACCCATTATCAACTTTTTACTTCCTAGTGATCAAATCAGCTTACGATCTTAGCTCCTACTGATTAAAAAAATAAACCCTTTAGAAAAATATAAAATTTTCAAATGGATTTAAAGCAGGACGAGAGAGACACAGACCTGAGCTGCAGCAAGTGATCATCACTAGGTTTACTGTCCACCTAAAGTTGTAAAGAAAAAGAACAAAAACCAACAATTTCTAATTAGAATTATATTGAAAAAAACGAAGAAAAAGGGAAACAAAGAGATACCTGAGCATTTGAAATCAAAGGATCCTGGAGGACAGACTCCAAAAATTGTCGGGCTTTGTGGTATTCTTTGGATTGTAACTTGAGAAGGCCGTCGTGGTAGGTTTGCGTGAGATGGAATTCCTGAAATTTTTGGCTTTCTTCTGATTTTAGGAAGAAAAACAAACGGAGAACGCAAGCAACAAACTTACCTGAGCTTCTTTGGTGGGAGCTAAGGGTTCCCACTGCTCTCTAGAGTTTGTATCGTTAATTGCAGCAATTGCAAACTGCAACACGCATGTAAAGTAACTATAAAGAAGTCTTTCTATGCAGCCACTACTACTCAGACCAATTAATTTTGCTTACCATTATCAAATCTCCCGCTTCAACAGAAGAACGATTACACCACAGTTCAGTTTCTCTGGGTTATGTTTTTGTTTTCTATTGGAAAAACCAAACCCAAACCTTGTCCTTTTATTTACAATGCTGCAGCAACGCTGTCGTTTCCATTCTCCTGACTCTCAGCTTTCGGACTAGCCACGTCACGTCTCTCCCTCTCGAATAATGGTAATCGCTGACATTGTATATTGCCATTGTAACAACACGAAGAACCTGAATCTCTGCTTCTGCATATTGCAAATGATACCAACGTCTACTTCCAAAATATTTTACGGAGAAAGGCACTTCCTTTCTTCTTTTCTTCTTGGTGGAATCAATTTCGACAATTTTCCAATTTTTTAATTTTAAGGTACTTATTTTGACCCAAAAAAAAACATAAAATAAATATTGTTCATTATCTTTTACCATTTTCAATTTCCTGCCTTTTGATCCTTAATTGCACAAAGGAAAAGAAAGAAAATATTGAAGGAAAAAGAGGAAAAAAGAATGTAAGAGAAATGTTATTTCATTTCTCTTGTTTGTTTTCCTAATTTATCAAAAGAGGGAATTGAATGGAAGAGAATTTTGCAACACCTTTATGCCCTTGATTATAGAACTTGTTTATTTTTACTTGTTAGATTTAATAAGGATACAATGGTAATTTACTTATATTAAACTTATCTTGTCTTGAATTTTCCCTCCTTTCCCACCAATTTGGTGGGAAATACTTTTGGTCCAAATTTCTCTCCTATTCCTCTCTATTCTCTCCCTTTTCTTTTGTTTATTTTTATCCAAACAATGGAAACTAAGAGAAATACAATTTCCTTCCTTTCTTTTCTCTTGCTTTCCTTCCATCCAAACAAAGGCTTAGTGTTTATATGGATTGATCATGATTTAATAGGGGTCTCTTATGTTAGGTAGTTTTTTGCTTTTGTGAGCTTTGCTCACTTTTCTCTACCAAAAAAAATCGTGCCTTCAATTCAATTAAACCAAAACCAGATAAATATCATTCAATTCCAATTAAATCATTCACAAATCACAAATCCAATTAACAATGACATTTCAATTCCAACTCATTCACAATCACAAATGCAATTTAGGAGCAGAAAAAAATCAATTGAAACACACCCAAAAAATCACAATGTTAACTTCAGTGGGTTGAGTCGAGTGAAAAACTAGATCTAAAAATTTGGTTTCAGATATGGGTCGTTAGCGATGGTGGTGGACCACGAATGCGTGGACAAGTGGAGGAGAGGAGAAAAAGGCAGTAAGGAGCTAGTGAAGAGGAGGGAGAGCAGCAGCCGGAGCCACGAAGGGAGGAGAGGAGAGGAGGGAGAGGAGGGGAGGTGGTGAGCAACAGGTGAAGTTGCGGAGGGAGGAGGCTTGGGTGGAGACTGGAGAAGTAGATCGCAGGTAGATGGAGGAGGCTCGGGTTGGGAGGCGTGGTGGAGAGATGTCGGCGGCGACAGTGAGGATGAGGAGTGAGAAAAACAGCATCAGTGAGAGAGAGAGAGGAGAGGTGTGACCGTGCGAGTGTGCGATTGCGAGTGATGGAGGAGATTTTGTTAAAAACTTTTTCTTTTTTCACAATTTGGTCTCTCTATTTATCAACTTTTATGGCAATGACTAGTATTTTAAATAAATCATAATAGGTAGACTTATTTATAATTGGGTTTAACACTGTGTATGGCAATCTAAGATATAAAGGA
>JANZLX010000001.1:20942469-20955653 GCA_025531955.1 Erythroxylum orinocense
TGTTCTTCCTTATATATGGTATGAAATTAAGAAACTGCAGTTGAGTTCTCTTGTGATTCGACCCGGTTCCATAACTAGTGCAAAAAGTTTAGAGAATCAGAATTATTTTAAAGGCTTCGACAATCCGACCAAAATTTGGTGTCGTTGCCCGGGACCTACTTTAGTTTCTTTGTGTTTTTATTTTACAGTTACTGCTAACCTCTTGTCTTATATGACTCATGCTTCTCAGATATATAAATTACAATATAATCTAAAAATTGAGAAGATAGTGTGTCGTTTGAGAAAAGAGAGTAAGCGAGGAAGCAATCATTCACTTTTAGATATGAAAGTTGAAGTAAATTTAACAGCTAGTGAAGACTCTAATTTTCAAGAAGTAGAAGAAAAGATAACAAATCTCAACCCCAACGTTGAGAGAGTTAGCAGCACCAAATTTGAATCAACAACTTTTATACATTCAATTTCCAGATGTTGAGATAGATTTTGAATTAAAATTTGGTTTGATTCATTTATTGCCTACTTTTCTTGGTCTTGCAAGAGAAGATCCACATAAACACCTAAAACAATTTCATGTTGCCTACTTTAAAATGAAGCCACAAAGGGTAATAGAAGAACAAATTAATCTCAAAACATTCTCATTCTCATTGAAAGTTAAGGCAAAGGATTGAGTATATTATCTTTCCCTTAGCTCAACGAAAACATGGAATGAGAAGAAAATAACGTTTCTAGAGAAGTTCTTTCCTGCATCAAGAGTAGTAAATATCAGAAAGGAGATATGTGAGATAAGATAAATTACAGGAGAAACATTATATGAATATTGAGAAAGGTTTAAAGAGTTATGTTTTAGCTGCCCACACCACCAAATTCCCGTTCAACTTTTGATTCAATACTTTTATGAAGGACTATTGCCAATGGAACGAAGTATGGTTGATGGAGGATCTTTGGTAAACAAAGCACCTGAGGCAGCTAGATAATTTATGTCAATTATGACCCAAAATTCTCAACAAATTGGGATAGGGATGGATGAAGCTATTAAGCCTGTGAATGAGGTAAGTAACATGCACCTTGAGGATAAATTTTTTATTTAACCGCTCTAGTTCATCAAATGGTTATAGGTCAATTGTAATCGATAAGAGTGTGTGGAATATGCTCATTTTCTGGACATCCTACGGATATGTGCCCTAAATTGCAATAAGACTCTTTAAGAAGCTAATGCAATAGGGGGCTTTCCTAGTTAACCTCAACAAACGTATGACTGTTATTCCAATTACTACAATCCAAGATAGAGGGACCATCCAAATTTGAGCTATGGAAATCAAGATAGCCAACAACGATATCAACCTCACAATGTTAAACAACCTCAAGTCCCTACATATGCTCAACCTCAATCTTCAAATTTAGGTATATCTTAAAGTACTTGCTAATAATTCTCAACAATTTCATTAGAAAACAAGAATAGGCCTTCAAATTTTAGAAAATTAGATCACTCAATTAGCCACCTTGGTGAGTAAATTGGAAGCGCAAACATCAAGAAAATTACCTTCCCAAATAGTGGTGAATCCTAAGGACAATGTGAGTGCAATGACTTTGAAAAGTGATAAAGAAATTCAATCTGGAACTTCTTTATCAATGAAGATATAAAAGCACGATGATGGAGAAAAGAAGGAAGAACTTCCAACTCAAGAATCAACAAAGGTAAAAAATGATTCATCTTCATCAATATATATTAATGTACGTTTACCTCATTTTCCTAGTAGGTTGGCTAAACCAAAAGATGATGAATATGAAAGAAAGATCTTAGAAACTTTCAAAAAGGTGAAAATCAATATACCACTTTTGGAAACCATCAAGCAAGTTCTGAAATATGGAAAATTCTTAAAGGAGTTGTGCATAAATAAAAGGAAGATGAAGGACAAGGAGAGAATAATTTTGGATAAGAATGTATCAATTGTGATAAATAGGAAATTATCGGAAAAATGAAAAGATCGTATGTTTACACTTTCGTGTGCTATTGGTAATAAAAAAATTGAGCGCATGCCATGCGAGACTTAGTTGCATCTATTAATGTGGCCATATTCAATTTATCAAGCTTTAAATTTGAATTCTTCGCAAGAAACTAATGTGATTATCCAACTAGCTGATCATTCGTATCTACATCCTATTAGAGTTATTGAGGATGTTTTAGTCCAAGTTAATAGTTTGGTATTTCTAGTGGATTTTTACATCTTGAAAATGGATGGAAATAGTGTGGAATATTCAGCTTCGATTCTGTTGAGTAGGCCGTTTATTAAGACGACCAAGACAAAAATTGATGTGGATGATGGTACTCTTTCTGTAGAGTCTGATGAGAGATAGTAAAGTTTTTGAAGCAATGAAATACCCTAATGATCTTTAGTTTGTCTATTATATGGATATTGTTGATTCATTTGTGCAGGATGTGTTTAATGAAAAAAATATTGAAGATGAGTTAGAGTTTAAAGCCAAATCGGAAGTGAACGAGCAAATTGATGAAATTTATGAAATTGTAGAATCATTATTAGCAATGCAAATAAATTCGAAAATTTTGAATGTTGAACTTACTATAAATCACACGAAAATGCCACCTTATATTTTGCAGGCTCCGAAGATCGAATTGAAAGCCCTACCTAATCAACTTAAATATGTCTATTTGGGTGATGGAGAGTCAATACCGATGATCATTTCAAAAAGGTTGAATAAAGGACAAGAGGAAAAATTGGTGACACTACTTAAAGAATACAAAACTACATTTGGTTGAACTTTAGCATACATAAAGGGAATTAGCACGGTGATTTGCATGCACAAGATTCTTTTAGACGAGAATGCTAAACCAAAATAGAAACCCAAAGAAGACTTAATCTGTTAGACCTCGTTTTCGTAGCCCAACATCCGGAGTCATAAACCTTGAGCTTATTATTCGGTAGGGTCATAACCAACATTCCCCAAGGATGGTGTGCCCACATCTGTCAAACACCAAAATTTTCAACTTGAATTCTTCAAATAAATTGTAGCTCGAAGTCCCTAGTTTGTTTTGAAACAAGAATCATCTCAATCGGAGTGCTACAACTCAAAATATGCTTAAAAAGCTAAAGCATGATCAAACTCCACTCATGCCCTCCCAACTGACCTCTCGCTTACTCTAATGAAAACTTTCTCAAAATAACTCCAAAAGATACAAATTTTCATGGAGAGACAGTACAAGATGTTAGGAATCCGTTGCTTTAAGAATCACTTCATTTGGAGGTTAGATGAGGAAGTTATACTCGAAAGAATCGAAAATGTTTATACCATCAATCAATTTGTACCTATCTTGGCGCAATTGCCATAACTCTCACTACAGATGTCGGATTGAATTCATTTTTAGACGGTTTGAAAGAAGACTTCTATATCTACAACTCTCATAAAGACTTTGAAGACAAATTCTATCGTTTGAAGGGCCGAAAACTAAGACGAAGCAAAACTAAGGCGAAACATCTTACAGAAGGTCAAACTAAGACGATGAACAGTAACTAAGATGATACAAAACTAAGACGAAGCAAAACAAAGACGAAGCTAAATCACTCTCTACACTCTCCAGAACCTCTCCCCTTAAAAGGACCATAACTTTCGACTCAGGTGTCTAAAAATTTCATGCTATATACCGTTGGAAAGATAAAAGAAAGACCTACAACTTTTTAGAAGATAACTTTGCCTAAATCAGCCCAAATCAACCTAGAATTTTTCCTAAATTCAGCACATGAATTTTTCCCTTATGAAACCTTTAAAAACAAGAGAGAAATTTCATAAACCATTAGCATCCAAAGATCATAGTTTTACAAAGCTTTAATGGGCATTTCAAGCCCCCAATACATCAATGCTTCAAACTCTCAAAATACAAAAGATACTTGAACCATGAACTACTCAAAATGCAACTAAAGCCTTGGTTTCAAGATTAGCTTAAAATACAACAACATTTCAAAAGACGAGTGATGCCTTCCCTTGACTACTCAATCTCTTGCTCTTCACCTGCTTGTGGGGAGGAAAGTGGGGGTGATTTTAAAGCCCGTAGGTAACAATTTTATAGTTTGCAACAAGCAAGGATATTTTTAATATATTTTCAATGCGGAAATTTATGTGGATGCAAAATCATGAATGCATTAATCCTATCAACTTATCATGAACACATAAACACATTAAATGGTTTGGGTAAGTCCAAAACATGACGCACTACACATTTCCAATAAAATAGTCTTGTGTAGTCGTGAATTCTTGAAGGAGCTCTATGCTACTAGCGGGCAGGCAGAAAAAGCCTATACTTGGGTCAACGTACACATGACGATTTTTGAGGGACTACCTTCACATAACATATAGATTTCAAAACCTTGTAAGCATAATGTCCAAAAAGCACATTCTCTTGAAAACTTGCTTTTCACAAGCTTGGTGTATCTTAAAAATCATTTCCAAAATTATGATTTTATAATCATGCATCATTTTAAAGAATCATTTTAATAAAAACAACTTTCCATGTATCATCCCACAAATTATGAATAAGCATGTAGGAAAAATCTTGCAACACTTAACAACATTAAATGCACATGAATGAGGTGGTTGCACAATTAATTTCTGTCATTTATTGACATAAAACTTTTGTTAGCTTATTGCCTAACTATAAAAGTGAAACCCACCTTGAAGTCCTTGACTATGGCTTGTTTTAAAATGCCTCTCCTCTTGCTCTTCTTGTCCTTCTTGATTTTCTTCAGCATTAACAAAAACCCCAAATCAAAAGGATTCCAATTGGAAAACCTAAAGGACCTAAAGCATGAAATTGATCCTAGAATACTTATACCCATACATTTCCTAAGCTCTTTGAACCAAAAACTTTTTAAAAACAACTTACCTTAAATCTTCACTAAATGAAGAGATGTTTGGTTCAAAAGAAAGTTCTTATCTTCCTCTACCTTTTTGCCTTCTTATACAACACCTAAATCTCTCTAAAAGGCTTAGAAAAGGTGGAACCCTAACTCAAATCCCTTCTTTCTTCTCAACCACCGAAACCTCTCCCTTCTTTCTTCAATTTCATTTTCCTCTTTCTTCCAAAAGCAAGACATCTCATTTTCTTCTCTTTTTCACCATTAATGATTGCATAAAGTCCCTTTTGCCCTTACTTTAATGCCTTACGATTTTTTAAACTCAAGTGACTTGCCAAAATTGGCCGTACACTCTCCCACCACTTTAATGGTTCAAAACTCTTAGCCCATGCCATATTATCTTGTCCACATAACTTGCAAATCAATTCTAACATGACAAGTCTAGAAACTCCCCAAAATGCATCTAATCATGCTTATAGTTAAAAAAAAACTTTCAAGGGCCAACACAATCCAACAATGAAAGAAGTGGTAACGGAAGAAAATTTAAAACTTTTGGATGCAGGTATAATTTATCTAATCTCGGACAGGGAATAGGTAAGTCCAGTGCATGTTGTGCCCAAGAAAATTGGTATGACAGTGATACAAAATCAGAATGATGAGTTGGTACCAATGAGGGTACAGAATGGGTGGAGAATGTGCATATACTTTAGAAAGCTTAATTTAGTTACTAGAAAGGACCATTTCCATTACTCTTTGTGAATCAAATGTTAGAAAGATTTGCTGATAAATCATTTTTTTGCTTTTTTATGTAATACCCCACTATTATAGGGCATAGGACATAGGGCATTCAAGAACATCTAGAGGGCATTCAAGAAAGACATGTTAGAGCAATCAACAAGCCATAGATTCATAGACTTACTGACTTATGTTCAAGTCGTAGAGCTGTAGAATTGCTATCTCCCACGAGACAGAGCCAGAAAGTCACAAACTTACTATCTCGTATTCAACAATTCATAGATTTGTAGACTCGTAGGAACTCGACAAACAATAACTTGACAAACATTCAATCTAGCTTAAAAAGATGTAGAATCACCGATATACACTCACACTAGACAAGCATTAGAGCAACCATAATGTCCTGCTAGATAAGAGATGGACAAGCATACAACTAAAAATGGATAACATACAGCACGTGCACGTAACTTAAAGTACTTTGGTCAATCTTCCTTAAGATCAACGAGGGAAAATGTTAACTTTGGTCTATTAAATCTTCTTAATCTTCCTTAAGATCAACGAGGGAAAATGTTACTCCTCCCATAAAGAGCACACTTCGCTCCTCAAAATCGTGGCTTGATCTACTACTTGTAAGAAGACAAAGGAACCATGTCTCAAGATTCAAACTCTCCAACTCTTCCTAATGAAGGGAACGAATCCAGGGGCGGATCCAGAAAGTTTTTTCAGTGGGGGCAAACAAAAATTTTAGTGGGGGCAAAGCTTCAAAAAAAAATTTATGGGGGCAAAAACTAAAAAAAAAATTTACATGAAATTTTAAGAAAATTTTTTGGGGCAGTGGGGGCAAGTGCCCCCCACTCTGTATCCGTCACTGAACGAATCCACATGTAAGGCCCAAATTGTATCAACTCTCATATATAAAATGAGTTACTACTTGACAAACATAAATTTACATCTCTCTTTCCCTAAACATTCTCTTTAGGTCTGCGCTAACTTTAATAAAGTGCCTATACCAGACACTCTCCAACCCTATGTTGGATGTCTTGAAGTTTAATAACCAGATACATCAAAGGTTTACCTAACCCATTGAAAGATGATAAATTTTACCAACATCAATATCACACCTTTATTTTTTGGGTATCGAAAAATAAGATACTTGTAATGCTGAGATCCCTTGTATATAAAAATGTGATATAAGATGGAAACAAGAGCTTAAAGTTCCATGAATTCAAAATTTATTTTAAGTGATTTTATGCTGGCTAATTCCTTGAATATAATCAAATTTTAAACTCTAAATTAAATGATACGGCAAACATTAGAGTTTAAAATGCATCTTTACCAAAATCTAAAATCAAATACATGACAAGGTGAAATTAGCAAGATTTTAACGTCAAATTAATGGTCTCCACAATGTCTCAAATCCCATATAAAGTGACAAATCAGGTGGCAGAACACACAAAAGGAGAAAGAAGTCAATAAAACAAGGGAATTACTTCCATACAACAGCTCACATATCAAGTACATTAAACGACAGAAACCAGAAATGCATCCTCCCTGATTTGAAGTTCTGCTCAAGTCATGCTAGGGCTCTTCTTTACCCTCATTTGTTATCCTTTAGGAACTGATATTAGAAGGCAGTTGCTCTTTATCCACTTCATTGATAACTTTGGGCCTCATGAAGCTAGGCTGGTTAGTTGAAGATAGAAGCCTAGCCCACATCCTGTCAGTAATGACTACCTTGTTCTGCTTCTCAATTATACGCTAAAACAGAAGTATTATCAAACCATAATTAAAGTTTCTCTCCAGAATAATTGATGTGAAAAATAGAAAGCAGAATTGAAAGAATGTAACGTACGTGGAGATGCTAATGGGCTTGCAGAAAGAAAAACAATGCCCACAAAAGAAAAAACCAGATGAAAAAAAATTTTCTGGGCCAAAATAAAAAAAAGTCAATTGCATATACTATAACATATATCGTAAACTTCTCCTGCATTTCCAAGGAAATTATTCGCTTTGGCTGAGAAACATACATTGAAAGGAATGTAAGTGTGTCTGGTATTGACAAGTCCAACGGTGAAGCCAGTATATCCTGCCATTGCTCCATGAACTGCACTTTGAGCAAGTAGAGTGCAGTAGACATTATCAGAAGCATTGCTTGGAATAGCACGTATCATATATGTGGGATCTGAAGAATATTTTGGTTATAGCTCGCATGTGCATCAAAACAATTTCAGTTGAAAACTCTAATGCATATAAGTTATACCTATATACTTGAGAGTGATGCTCAGCTTATTTTCTTTTGCAAAATGATCCTGCAGCACAAATTAGAACAAACTCTTAAAGAAGGAACAACTTAGCCATTTTAGATGTATGCGCAGTCAATACAAAAACCACAAGTCCATTCATACCCCAACTTTTTCCACAGAGAAACTATTTTTACAAAGCAATTCAAAATTGATGGACACATTGGTATACTTAATCCTCATATCAAGATGTAAAAGGACTAATACTCCGTTGAAAAGGAACTTCTGAACAACTGAATTTATTTAAAATGCTTTTGCTGCCAAAAGGAACAAAGAATGAGGATACCATCATTAACCTTACATCTTCAATATGTAACTGCTATTCTGACAAACATTCTGCTCCTTTAGCAATCATAATTATATCAAATGACAGTCATCCAGAGTACCATTGATATGAGCACTATTAAGCTCGTTTTATATGGTAAGCAATACCTTGATCCTCTGAGATATCCACAAGCCCACATCCTTCAGTAGCTTGTTTCCTGAAGCATCTTGCTCATCAATGGATTGCAGACTCTCAGGAAGAAGATCTTGTCCTGCTCCTTCAGCAATAACAATAACCATGTGCCCATTTTCTTTCAGTCGTTTGTCAATGAACTCAAAAAGCCCACCTTTTCCTTCAAGGTAGAAGAGTGATTCTGGAATCAAACAACAGTCTACATCTCGGCTAGCCAGGGTAGCATACATTGCAATGAAACCTGGGTTAAAAATCCAAAAAGATTGTAGAAAGGTTCAGTAAGACTGATGAAGAAATCAGAAAAGTACAAGCATACACAAGAATATTGATCATGCCACTCTGGCTTTTAGTAATTCTACATGCTGATGATTTAACTTGCCACTGTAACGCCCCATTAGCTTCACTAGACCAATTCCATTCTCCACACTTTCTGCTTCAACATGTGCAGCATTAATTGCTCGTTGAGCTTCCTCAACCGCAGTATCAAAACCAAAGGACTTGTCAATAACCTGAACCAAGCAAGGAAACCTAGCATGAATCAAATTCAAACATCAATGGCTCCAGCAAAGTCTGAAAACCAAGTAGAAAATTCATTAAATTATAAAAATATAAAAATAATTATGAAGCTGTTAGGACTCTAGTTTCTGAATACTAGAGTTGCTATATTATTTCTATATATATATCTATAATGTGCTTGGCACTACAGTATAACCAGAGCAGAATTGCTCCTAACCAGAGCTGAATAAGCTCCTCAGAGAGAATGATAGCTCTCTGCCTATATTTTCTATCTTTCTTCTGCCTACCTCCCTCTTCTCTCACCCCAGTACATAAGATTCCCTCCCCAGGTACATTCGGTCCCTAACTACTTTGCCACCTCAGCATAACTACCTGCCTTCCTGCCCCTCTTCTTTCTTCTAGAATAAATCTCTCTCTCTTCCCCTAAGATCCTAACAGAAGCTAACATAAGCATCCATTCATGAATACTATAACTGAGTAGAAAATGTGAAGGAGTCAGTCAAATAAACCAGAAGTGGAGGTTGAGTACCGGAATGTCATTATCAATGGTTTTCGGAATGCCAGCAACAGCAACTTTGAGGCCCCGATTTCTTATTTCCTGCATGGTTTCCAGGGGTAGTTGTGACACAGAGTTTAAAGTAATGCTATGAAAGCATAATTAGAGTTGCCAAACAATCCTCATCAATCTAAGAAAATTGTGATAGGTGTTTCATATTGAACAACCATCTTCTGTAAAAAAAAGATGTTCATGAGCTTCCTATAATGGTGGTTATAATAGTGGTTGTGATATAGAACCAAATACAAAGAGAAGCTATCCAAAGAGAGATCTTATTCTCAAGAAAAACTTGCATCTCTCAATCAGGTAAAAGGATCATAGAGTAGTTTCAGCTGATGATTCATATCAAAATAAGAATGAAAAAACAAGAAAAAAATGAGAACAGATGAAAGAAGTTAAGTTTGACGATTTGAAAATTGTTTATCTTTGTGCTCTACTACACTTTGTAGTCAATGAAATCATTATCATCATCATTGAAAGTCATTTTAATTCTCTCTAGGAGTTATGCATGAACTTACATGATAAATAGCTGCTGCTCCCTTTTGAGTTCCATCACCTCCAATTATATAAACCTGGACCATGAAGCGGATTTTCATCCAAAATGTTAAGCTTGTTCGGAAACAATAAAATCATTAACAGAAATGCAACAAGAATCTTTCTCAATTTCTAATGCAGACCTGATTGATCCCACGATCCTCAATGCTATCAACTATCTTTGATGTATCATGGCCACCTCGAGATGTCCCCAAGATAGTACCACCACGCTTATGGATGTCATTGACAACCTTGGGCGTTAAACTAATAGTGTTTTTGCAGTAGAAACCCCTATAGCCTCCCTATATAAAAATCAACCAGAAATGCTGGTGGGATACCAAATTGACAACTGCAATATCATTATCTTCAACAACATTCAGTTATTAAAATCATTACAAAAATCCTGAATTAGGCCATTGAGAGGATGGAGCCCCGGGATAAGTTTTGAGGGGTGGGATGAGAAGGAGGTGGGGATTAGAGGACTCGTTTTTCAGTAGGATGAGAAGGGATGGGGATTAGACGACCCATTTTTCAAATCCCAAGTAATCACTTTCTAGCTACATGAGAAAGTACAGAATTCACTTATAATTTTACCACATTCATATAGGCAAGTACCTTCAAGAAAATAATAGATCCTAGAATAAGAAAAGTTGGACTTGAAGGATGTTAAGAGCATCCACTTACATCAATTCCAAGGACTTTGCTGGCGCCATACATATGATAAAGGCCACAAACAATTTCCCTTATCACTGTGTTGAGCCCTGGACATAGCCCACCACATGTAACAATACAAGCATGAACATCATCTGACTTGAAATAAACCTGCACATCATTTTATGGAAATTTATGCACCATTATCAGCACAAGATAGTAATTCCAGTATTATATACCCCATTCAACATATTAAAAGTCTTTCAGAGAATCAAAAAGCAAGTATACCTTCTGACGAGGTCCAGCACGTCGAAAGTGAACCCCTCTTGGGCTATCCTTGTGAACCACGATCTAGAATCATAATAGGTCACACATAATTAGTAGATGATCCTGATCATAACTTCACAAATATAGAAGAAAGTTGTCAAATAGGTCATGCACAATTGGTAGATGATCCTAATCATAACTTCACGAATATAGAAGGAAGTTGTCAAATAAAGAAATAGTTATCAGAACCAGTTCCCTATTCCACATGTGTAAAGCCGTACAATTAAAACTTCTAGAGATAATGTGGTGGCATAACATAATACAATAAAGTTTACATTTAACGTTTAACATAATACAATAAAATTTAAAATTAATGTTTTTTTAGAATTAATTTTACGTTTAATGTTAAATGAACTTAAACCTCCAAATTCTTAATATTGCAAGTTTCATTCCATATGACAATAATAACTTCTGTCCAACTCTACAAGATTATAATTTCTAAGATGCATAATGGCCTCGTACTGTCAAGCAAATCCAGTCACATGCCATGGCGCAGGCAATTACATTAAGGGACTGCTTGAGTATTAAAGATATATGTAAGTGTACAAACCCAAAACTCCCCTAATTAGGAAAAGCAGGCGGGTATCAAAAGTGTACTACTACCATAACCATGAAAATGGGGCATTAGGTATGAGACAGCAAAACTAACCTTTTGGGGCACAGTATCATCGAGATGAACAAAGTACTGCCTAAAAACACACAATGCAAATCACATAGGATAGACAAAAAAAATTGTCCGAAAAACAACACAGAGTGATAAAAATAAAGAAATTCGAAAATAAAGTTGCGACTTACCTGACGACAGAATAGGCAGGATTGTCCTGTAAAGGGTTTGGATAGGTCTGGGACACAAGATCAAACCAACAATATGAAACATAACTAGACCAAGAGAAAGGGGATGACATACAGAAGGTGAATATAATAAGATCCAATGTTGGAGCATATGTGCTCATATTCATTTAATTAAACTAGAACCCGAAGAAGCCATTACGACAATATCTCATCCCCATCAAGTCCACCCTGAGTTCATCAGCTAATCGAAAGGAAAGACATGCACGCATATGCACACGAAACCATAGAAAAGAAAACAAATACAATAAGTAAAACTAGTGTGAACTTGGAGTCAGTTTGATCCTGTATAAAACTGGAAGAGAACTTACAAGAACAGAGTAAATAAAACATGAGCAAAACTAGAGTTGGCAATCTCATTAGGATATACAGATAATCCAAAGGAAATCATATCACAGAGATAATATAAAAGGAAAAAGAAAGAGAGATGAGGGAGGCGTACGGGGAGATGAGGAATGTAATCGGACAAGTGAGGCACATCTTCAAGTAGATAGCCAGCCTCACCATTCACTAGTTTCATTACAGTGCTTGCGTCCAAGGCCCCCATTTCATTTCATACACGCGCCGCCCGGATAATGGTGTCTATTTATAGGAAGCACAACAGTTTAGTTTGGATGGCAATTTCAGACATTCCACTGGCGGAGAAACAAGCAATTAATTACAAGCAGCCTATATTATAACAACGCCCACTGGTTTCCTGTTTTCAAATGTCGGCTTTTGCTGTTCTGGCTGGGTGAGACAAGAGGGACTATGATTATGATAACTATGAGCAAGTGATTAAAATGAAAATTAAATATATATTCTATTGTATTTGTATGTAACAATTTATAAGTTAATATTTCAAAAGCTTTGCCATGCCATGAGCTAATAATTTAAATTCAAATAAACAATTTGATTTGATAATGCAAAACTCTTTTATCGCAATTATCTGATATAAATATGCTGAAGTGAACCATTTGATATTGAGAAAGGTGATTTTCCACCTTTCACTCCTGTATGATTCCAACTTGCACTTCTCACCACCTAAGGAGATCGGGATATGCCTGAGTTTAAAGCCCGAAACCCACAACTGGCGGAAGTCATCCTTGTTCTGAAAATTATTTTTGGTACAAAAATCCGTCGCTTTGAAAAAGCAGCTGATAGTTGGTTGGTCGTTAATTCTTTTTATTGAGATTAAAATTAATTATTACTCTAATTAAAACTTAACTGAAATTAACATTTTATTAATTAAGTTACTAAAAGCTTAAGCCCTATTATATAAGTTCAAAATAGGTTAACAGTGATATTTGTATTTATATTATGTTTGTTTTTGGTAATTCAGAAAAATCAAATAAATAATCAAAATATATACAAGAAAGTTCACAGACATAGCCTCAAAAGGCTTGACCAGCAAAACC
>JANZLX010000001.1:20956620-20969055 GCA_025531955.1 Erythroxylum orinocense
TAAGTGATCAATGGATTCATTAGCTGAAAAACACAAGGAGCAATGGTTAGGAGTGTAGAGGAAGGTAAGCCTATCCCGGGTAGGGAGCTTCTGCAGGAAAGCAAGCCATAAGGTAAAGGAACAACGAGGTTGACTGTATTTGGACCAGACCAATTTGTACCAAGGAACGACCGGTGAAGGAGTATGCAAGAATTGGTTGGCTGACACATTGGTATAACACTTGATAGGGCTAACTAACCATTCCAGACAATCCGATAAGGAACTGTTAGGGTAATAAGATGGAGGAACCAGACGGCGAAGAAGGTTCAGGGATACCGCACTCCAGTTCCAGGTACCATTACAGATAACTTCAGAAACACGTGCTGTGATCCATTAATCTCCCTCGGAGTGGACAAGGACTGCAGAATGCCATTAGGGTGCCAAGGATCCTGTTATATTATGTTTTGGTAGGTCTTTTAGTGTGTTTATAAGGATTGATTAGAAGATTATCACATGTTTATACGTAGAATTATGTTGTCGTGATTGTTTGTTTATGTTTTAAGTATTATATGATTTAGAGCATGATTTTTGACCTTAATCTTATATTCTTGAAGTGTTTTGATGTATTTGTTAGTGAATGAACCCAAATAAATAAAGAATGAAGGAAGTTGTAGTATGCTTGGGCTAAAAGGTAGAGTCGCGATAGTGACATGAGTGTCGCGGTTATATCATAAGATTTCTCCCTGGTTTCATGATGGTGACAAAAGAATTTTATGTTGTGTCACGATTGTGACACCCCTGTCACCAATGTGATAGACACTTGTTAGATATAGGGTTTTTCATATGTTTTAACATTTAGTGGGCATTTATGGGACAATTTGATCTGGGTAAGCTCTAAACTTTAACCCTAACTCACTCATTTATTATAAATGAACATTAAGAGACCCAAAAGAGGCAGCCACCATCTTACCAAATTGGGGAAAACACAAGGCTACCATCGACCATCGTCTTACCAACTCAAGTTTTTCTTCTTGTTTTGTTTATTGTCTTTAAGTTTGATGTATGATCTGATATTGAAACTTGTCTTGACTTATTTTGTGACTTGAACACTTAAATACAATGTTTTGGGTATTATGATATTTGTGTTTGCTTATACTTTGACAATAAATCGAGAGAGTGAGACAAAAGTAATCTGATTAGGATGGGTAATAAGAGTTAATGACCTAATAAGTCAAGCAAGTATCAAATTGATGATCATACAAAGAGAAATCTTGCGTGAGAACTCGATTATTCGATACATTGCTTAAGAACTAGTTGAAAACATTAGGCTGTTTTTGTTAATAAAAAATTGCAAATTTAAAATTTCGTTATCAATTGGGGAGTATTAATTGAGGTTAAATAATTAGTTCTCCAGAAAGAATAATCAAACCATTTGAAATTTTAAGATCGACACTAAATTAAATCAAAAGTGGTAAAATGAGCAAAATAACGGTAGAAAGAATTCTAGACTTTTATTCTGTTTATTGTGACAACTCAAATAATAAGTGATTAAGCTCCCAATAAGATTTGATTGTATTAATTTCTGGATTTATTTTTACTCAACTCATATTTGATTCCTTAATTTTTTGATTATTTTTATTTTCATTCAAATTATTTTTCATAACCTTTGGTAAAGTTAGATTCATTTAATTTTAGCTAATTCTTAATAGAATCGATATCTCATTTATTACAAATTTACGATCTATATGATTGTGAATATTGAGAGTTTTATATTAAATAAAACTTGTTCAAGTACCTAACCTTTGTAGAAAGTTCTTTCAACATATTTTGTTGATATCGTTAGAGACTAATCACTTACACGACTATAATATTTGAGGTAAGTCAATTTTAGAAATAATTCAAGAAAAATAAAAAAATCAAACATAGATGAATTATAATCCATGTTTTATTATATTTTATACGTTAATTATTTTTATAAAACATGTGTTATTGACTTTCAAAAAATTATTAAAAATCTTTCTTCTTATTTCGCTACGCACATGCCCCAATTTTTCAATACACAGACTAGAACGTTAGTAGACAGTTAACATCAGAGGTATAAGAAATTCATCGTCGACACAGAAGTTTCTACTGCATAGAAAGTGATATGTCTTGTTGGCTTATTCACCTTGTTACAACCTTACATCGTACATATTTATAAAAAGTTACAAAGGACAATCTAAAGAACCACAAGCCACTACAAACGGCCTGTTTTTAAGAGGATAATCGATAACCCCAAAATAAGAAATGATATTGGGGGGTAAGAAACATAGTTATCTAAGGATGGCGGAAAGAAAGACTACTTGGTGAGTCAATTCTCACTACAAATCCATCTTCTGCATCAGACTCATCACTGGATTTATCCAGTGCTTCGTTCTCACTTGCCTTTCTACCCTTATCTGAAGGGCCAGGGGCCATTGCAGTTAACTTTCTAAATTCACGATTTTTCAATATAGTAGTAGGGCCTTCAGATCTTACAGAAGCTAGTGGACGCCCACGAGACCCAGCTCTCAAAAGCAATTGACTCTGAGATCGCTTCAATTGGTTGTTTGGAAAGCTTTGGGTGCGATATCCCATGTCAACCTTACCAAATGAAAGGATTAGCCTTCAGGTGAAACAAAGCAACCAAGACACACATGGCGTTCTCAGACAGAAAAAGATACGGGATAACGTCCACTAATAGCCAGACGAAAATTTCCCAGAAAAATATTGAAAAAGTGTACTTCATAAAATTTTTGGCATTGTAAGCTTCCCTTCAATATAAATGAAGAGGTCTATCTCGAGCAATAGTATATTGAATAAGGCTCAATATTTAGTACTTTAATGCCATGCATCTTTCCTTAAGCCGGGCCACAGCTACCAAGTTAAGTCCGTGGAAATTATTTATTAAGAGGCCATCGTCAGAAAAAGCAAAAGTAGGTTCATCAAGATCCATCCAGATAGGGAGAATCAAATAACATTGATATTTACCATGCTTCCAAAGATGCTCAGTTGCATTGCTCTTGCTGACAAGCTATTTGATGGTTGACCAGCGCCCCTAGGTTTCTGTTTATGTTGCCTTGGTTTGTAGAAATGCTCGGGCCAACTCATAAGACGACCATGCTCTCTACTTGGAGTTCTATGGTTATACTCGACTGAATGTGATACCAACGATGATGACCTTCTCTGTAGAGAACTGTGAGTCTCAAATGCTGTAATGTCAAAAACTATTACTCTTGCACTCGTCTCAACCTGATACCGTGATTCTTGGTGATAGTAACTGGCTGCATTTGCACCTGTTATGATCAACATCAATTTCTTAGCCAAAAAGGACTTATTTCTTTGTCAGGCACACCAAATACTAGGCAGAATATAAATAAGTAGCTGAAAATATATGTTCCCATGCTTCTTTTTCTAACCCTGCACATGCCTCCGCTCCCTTACCCTCTCCCCAGGCCTTCACCACCTTCTTCATCTGTTTTCCATATTTTGTGGTGGAATAAGCAGAGTGCATTAATACTGACCAATTTGTTTCCCAAACATCATCACATTACCTTTTACATAGGACATTAGTGGAATGTGTTATTATTAAGATTTTACTGTGAACTAAATAAGGATTAGAACCGATTATGAAGGGTTTCTTTGTCGATAGACTTTAAACATACAAATAGAGACTGAATAAACTACTGAAATCACAGAACAAGGTCTAGGGATCACTCCTATGAATTTAGTCACTGTGCTCCCAAGGAAAAAGGCCGAAAATTATACTTCATGATCATAACAACGAAGATTATAATGTCCTAAATAAAGGACATTTTTTCTGTTATATCTAAGATTAAGTTAAGACTTATGCCAACAAAAATATTGAAAGCCAGGTTCTCAAAAGGATAGTAAGCAAAACTCCTAGGAAAGATAACATTTCAGTACAAAAGTAGTAGCTTACATCCCCACCAACTTAACAGCAACACAGTTTGGACCATTGAAACTCCCACCTCCAATTTTTCAGAATAGATAACACAGAAGTCTTATTTACATTTAACTAACCAAAACATGACAAACATTAAAATATTTTGGAAGAATTAAACCTAATTTGTGAATATGTTTTCTTCTGTTATTCTTCCATTCTCCATTAATATAATACAATTCAGAAAATTCATCAACCTATCATAAAACCTTCATCACATTGAAACATTTGACAAAACAAATATTACCATGAAAGACAGGAAATAAACAACGATAATAGAATAGGGCAAAGCTAACAAATCATGGGGATACGAATGTTGATCACACATTTTACGTTAACCAGAAAATAAAAGATTCAGTCATTGTTTTAAGTTTTCTTTCCACCACCAACCTACGTTAACCAGAAAATAAAAGATTCAGTCATTGTTTTCAGTTTTCTTTCCACCACCAACCTCGCCTCTTTTCCACCTTTCAAGATAATATATATTACCTGAAATTTCTACATTTGAGGAGATTTCGTTTCCATGTGGATATAGGAACCTTCGGCTTTCATGAGTAGGCAACAATGCTGCAGGAGGCGTTATCAATTTTTCTTCAGAACCATAGGCTTTTATGAATCCTTCTAAAAGAAAACCAATGGAAAGATGAGGTACTTCTATCACTTCTCCCATTATATATGTGGTCATCATTGATCGCTCTACAACAAGGGCCCTAAGTTCTTGCATCGACATCTTTTCAAATACTTGAGGAAGCAAGAGTTTAGTAAGAACAATTGCACTTTCCTGAAATCTCAAAAAAAAAAAAAATTTATCAAGGAATATGGAGGAGGCATATTGGCGAGGTGTACAGATCAAAACGCTGTTTTTGCCTACAGGAAACAAGACCCTAAACTAACTAATAGATCACTGAAACATCAGATGTTCGACAAAATTATCATCTTGGTGACACAAAAACCTTGATGAATTGAATATTAATATATAGGAGAATCACTGTCTTCTTACCTGCCAAAGAAAGTCTTCTACTGCAGGGTCAGACCTAACCATTGAAAGTATTTTCTCACTTTCCAGGAAAAAGCAGAGTACTACTGTTTCTGTTATCATATCACATATATAAGGCTTTCCAGCTAGCACTTCATATAAACCCAGTGTGCTCCCATGGGGAAAGGTTGGATGAACAGAGTGTTTATTCTTTATGCTTTTACTCCTCCACTGCCAAACAAGGACTTTCACTCATGAATTTGTTTGCAAGGAAAATAGAAGTGCTATTCCTAAATAACTGCCTGCTAAATACCAACTCATTCTAGAATTTTGTTTACCTTGACAATTCCATTAGAAATAAGCCACACACCACTGGGCTTAGAACCCTCTTTGTAAAGTGGCAAACCAAGAGGCTTCATATTATCTTTGACAGAACCTTCCAGTGGTTCACGTACTGTGGAAGGAAGAGCTCCCAAAAATGGATGAGCACTGATCAGGTTAGTTATTCTCGGAATCTTTACCAACGGAGGATTCCTTAGAAGTCTTTTTAAATCAGTCTGCAGTAGAAAGGTAGGAACATTGTGAAAGTTTGAGCAAAGCAGTAAATGTAAAGTACAAAATAAAGCAAAAATTACCTGCACAGCATCGTGAAGATGAAGCATTTCCTTTTCTTCCAATAACCCAATCTTCTCAAGGTTTTCCACATAATCAATTAAATGATTTAACACTGAATACGTTACTTGTCTTGTTTTCACCACACGCAAAACCTAAACAGTTGTAATCATTTATTGTTTAGAGATTATAGACCAGCATTTTTAATGAAAAACAGGTATCGGATTGTGTAGCTTGCAATTAATGCCCAACTATGTGCATTTGAGTTTAAAGCACAACTAAATCTTCCTGGAGACCTCAACTTTACTTCCTAGCATGCAAGGGAATGCTTATGAGGGGTCCTACCCATATCCAATAATAAAGGCAATGTCTCAAGCAAGTCGAGGATGAAGCAAAGGATTAATAGGTTCTTATTAACCAACAATATCTGCGGTGAAATATGATAAGAGAATACTTGTAAATTAGGGATACCACATGCCATGTGACTAACATATAAGAATCTATCTTCGAGTGTTTAGGTCAAGACGTGGACCAAAAAAAAGGAAAGGGTTGACATGAATTAACTGACAAAATAGTGAGAAAATTCTCCCAAAATTTCTGCCTATATCTCGAAAATTTACCTTGAATCATATGTCCAACTTGTTAAATGCTCCCAAACAGCTCGATGTGGAATAGAACTAACATATTGCCTTGCTATGGGATATAGACCTCAAGCTATTAACCCCAACAAAATTGCCTAATTAAACACAATAGAACTATGTGATGACCATTTACCTGAGGAAAAGTTTCACGAACATCTTCCAAGAACCTTCTAGCTTCCTCTCCTTCTACTTCACTTTCATTAATGACCGTAGATGCAATAAAACTATCACCTGCAAGCATAAAGTACAAGGAAAAGGTTAAAAAAATATTTATGGAAAAGAATTAAAGTACATGCATAAAAGAAAGAAATCATAGGATAAAGAAAAGTGTTAAAATAATTAAATATTAATTCAGAATATTCTCCCTTAATTGATAGGAGAGATAGACAGGTATTAGAGATGCCTAAGTGAACTTTTGTCTCCAAGCTAGAGTGTTTTTTTGATACATCAATTTGGAGGCCAGCTGTTTTATTATGATCTTCCATAATGATAAAAAATCTTATGAACAACTTAAATGATGAGCTTGTGAAATTTTTTCTCACTTTTCTTAAAAGCAGTAACACCCTTGATTATGTTCTCCAATATCTTGTTAAGGTCGACAATAGACATTGACCAAGAGCCTTGATACAGGTTCTCTTCCCTTGGTTATTGAATTTTTAGCATTTTAACAGTCCAAAGTCGTATCGCTTAACAAGCTATACTGGCTTATTGAATTGTATATGAATCGACATACGTGCCTGGTGTATTTCTTTTGTAACGTCGTTTTAGAGTGGAACTTACAAGATCATTTATTTTTCAATTTTTTGATAGTGGGGTCTACCATTGCCAACTGAGCACCATTCTGACAACGGTGGGTCCTGTTAAAGGTAAAATGTTAAATTAAAATAACATGTAATCAAATAAATGATAGAATCTTGACGAGGTTAAGGATTTCGTCAATTAGGAGCTGGATCTGAAATGTTTTGAAAATATTAGGATTCTTTTTAAACAATTTCAAACATTATAGTCCAACTTATATTTTGGTGGAAACCTTAAGGTTCAAAAGAGACCTTTTGCTTTCATGGAAAGGAACAAACACTCAAAATGAATACGAGGTTTTAAAGGAAATCAAAGGTAAACCTTGCTAGTCACAAAAACCATGATGTCAAATTCAATGCATGGATAGAACAACTAAGAGGTTTACTCAGAACTCTCTTAAAATCCTCTACATCTTGCTCACTAGCCCAACCCTACTGTCAATTGCCTTAGATAAAGTGCACCCTAGTTTGTTTTGGTCATTGACTATGGTACAATAGAACACATGAAACATATAGTCATGCATTTGTTTCTTATAAACCAAGTCACATCTATGATAAGATAACCATTGCAGATGGTTCTACCATCACAACTATTGGCAAAGAAAGTGCATACATTTCCTCTTCTCTTCAATTAACTAATGTCTTACATATCCCTACCTTAACAACAAATTTGATATCCCTTTCTAAACTTAACGAAAAACTTATTTGTGTGATAATTTTCTTTAACACTCATTGTGTGCTTTAGGCTTGGACATCCATTCACCAACTTTAGCAAATATCAACTTATCCCTATTTCACAAAGCAACTAAAAATTGATGGCATAGATATCAATCAAAGAAGAAGAAATATCTCCAATAGTTAGGGGATTTTCATTAACAGTTTGGATCTTTAGACTTCTAAGATATTTGTTTACACTAATAAGAAAATAAAAACTTATTGTCCTCTTAAGATCTTTCCTTAACTATTGATCTTGTATAAAATGACGAGATTTTAAAACTTCTACTGTACAATTATTGTCAACCAACTGATTGACAAAAACAAAAGTAGTGGTAAAACTAGGAGAAACTAAGACATCAATTAGAGATGAAGAAATATATCTAGTAACTATGATGGGCATATGATTTCTATCAGCATTTGATATTGGTAAGAAAATGAGCATTGTTTAAATTAAAATCCCCCCAGTCAAAATACCAAGTGGAAAGTGTAGAAAAGTTTTACCTAAGAGCCCTAATGCAGAAAGGACAGAAGTAACAATTTGTGTAATCATTTCAAGATTCATGGATTGAACAAGAGTAGTTTCAATTTGTGTTGATTGTGATACAACTACAAAACCATTAACACTAGAAGACTGTGATACATCTACAAAACCATTAAAACTAGAAGAACCAACTAAGGAAATATATGTTGTTGCAACTTTCTTAGGAGAATTAGTAGAATATTCCTTAGTAACATGACCATCCTTTTTGCTGTAATTGAATAATTTTCTAGGATGGTCCAAAGCATAATGACTAAATCATTTGTAATAAAAACACAATAATGCTTCTGCCCCTTGCTCTTGGCTTACCTTGTGCTACATAAAGCACATGAATTTAGGTGGATCTTTCTTGCTTCATTGTTGTTTAAGTGCAAGCACGTTGCTCCTCACAAAACAAATCATCGAGATATGTATCTAAACAGGGGCACATACCTCAATTAATGAGACTGGACTTGGTGCCTTCAAATTTAAACTTTAATTTCATAAGAAATTGGTCTCTTTTAATAGCTTCATGAACAGATTGAAAAAAGCTAAGTCCTTTAGGAGACAACGTAGCATAAATAATATCTATATATTCAGCCCAAAGACTAAAGAAGCTAGAGCAGAATTTAGAAACTGAGAGACTTCCATGTTGCTGAGTGGGTATTCCATGTTTAAACTGAAATGATAGATAATGTTACGTAGATAAGACCTTGTGTTGGTTACAATCTTGAAGGGTCAAAGATTCAAGATGATGTTGGGCTAGACAGATCCCAAAATCAACACCATAAATTGAGCATCCTCTCCCAGTTTTTGTGTTCGTCTTTATTTTTGTTTTTGTAAGAAGCAAGATTACCGCCATTAACATGGCCCTATAATTCCTTAGGTCTAACAAATATCTTGAAATGGAGTATCCAATATGAGTTATTTTTGTATTAAAAAGAACCAAGGAACTTTCCTATTTATCTGAAGACATGATGTCGAGAGACTAGAGTTGAGATAAAAAAGGGAATAATTAAGGACTTGAGCTGAATGTGTTGAGATAACAAGTGGAACTAAAGTTGAGATGGAAACAAACCAGACTAGGACGAGAATAGAGAAAAGGAGGGACTAGGACAAAAAGCACTGATACCATGACAAACCTAAGGAACTTTGGCCCAGAAAATCTTTCTCACAATCAGAGAATTCTCATTACTATACAAAATAAGCTGAATTTCAGTCCATAAAAAATAGTCAAACTACCATATATTTGTCTATCTACAGCTAATCGATCCTACTTAAGGAAATATTTATTTACCAAAAGCAAGCAATCTATCTCTGATAAGGTCTGCCTTTGACATGCCTGAACAAAATCTGCCTTTGACAGAGGTGTACAAATGTAGAACAATATTACAGTTAATTCTTTTTGAAATAATGCTGCTAATCTCGTTGATAGAAACAAACATAAATTGCATTACGTTTCAACTTATAGTATGAATTGATCATATGTGAGTTTATATGGTGTATGGCAACACGAACTAATTCTTCTAGCAAACCAAATTTTTTGAATAGTTATTGCATCCAGGTAGAAGATTAGAAACGTAATTTACCCCATAGAAAGGAAATAATTCTGGATCTAATGTAAGGAAAAGAGGAATATTCAGGCAACATAGGCTTCAACAAACTAAGGCTAGAATAAGGTGAACGTAGTTGGAACAAGAGGAAAAAATCAGGGCATGTAGAGAAATTCAGAACAATAGAAGTCATATCTAATAGAAATTATATTTGTAATATAAGAAACATGGAAAACTAAAACCAAGGTGTTCAACTAACATCAGAGGATGGAAAAGAGACCAAAAATATATTTAGCAAGGAAAATAAGATAACAACAAAAATGAAAGAAATAAAGAAATATGCGAACATTTAAAAATGTGAGCAAAAGTAAACAAAGTAGCTGCTTTCCATTGTGTTAACGAGGCTATAAATTGAGAGCAAAGATTAGCTTACCTATAAAGTCATGTAGTTGCCTTCTTGCAATTCGATGGGCACGTAGAAATGCTGCACAAATATAGCACGCAGATTCCAACCTCTGTACAATGAAATAAGTGACTAGTTTTCGAGGGCAGATGCTTGATTGGAGGAACCTGTAGTAACTTGGAAAATTGACATGATGTTTTAAACCCTTCCAATCACGTAAAGGTTCATGTGAGGCCAAATCAATTGCTTCATCAACCGATTGCATCAAAATATTTGCAGTCCTTTGCATTATCCTCCCCTCATCGATCATCCCCCAATAAGCAGCTTGGACACCTAGTAAAGGAAAAAGAAATTGTAAAGTGAAAGAGACCACTTATGTTGCACCACGAACACAAAAGTGAAGGGGCCCCTCGTCTTTTGTATAACACTGAATGAGACAAAACAACTATCCAATAAATGCATTATTGGATTTGCAGATGCAGTAAGATGCTGAATCTTGTATATATTATATTAATAAGATACAAGAATTACCAGATATTTAGGGCACATCAATAAATTTAACCTCATTTATTTTCACGGTAGAATAATACAAGGTATAAGTAATATTCCAAAATTGGAGACATTGGTAATGCTTCCATATAAGATTACATAGCACAGCAATACCACTCTCAAAACACTATTTATTTGCAAGTGACACTAACTCTATAATATTATAGTTTGTTTTAACAATTAAATGATGAGATCAAAACTCTCCTCCTAACCTTCTTAAATTAAGAAGAACCTATTTATTCTCTAAGAAATAAAATTCTATTAATTCAGCCACTATTTTATAGAATATCAACAAATTATCTTTAGAGAATCAACTAATTATAGCTACACAATCAGCTAATTATTTCTATAATATCAATAGTACCCCTCAAATTGGTACATAGATATTAATCATGCCTAACTTGCTTACAAAGAACTCAAAATTCTAAAGTAGTAGCCTTTTGGTCAAAACATCAACAACTGCTTGTATTGTAGGTACAAATGGTGAGAAAATGAGTCCGCTTTCAAGTTTTTCTTTTATAAAATGTCTATCAATCTCCATATGCTTCGTTCGATCATGCTGAATTGGACTGTTGACAATATTAATAATTGCTTTGTTTTCACAAAACAACTGCATTAGGAGCTCCATTGGTTTCTTAAATTCTTCCATTACTCTTTTAGACCAAATTATTTCATAAATTCCTTGAGCCATTACTCTATGTTCTACCTCTACACTACTTTTGGCTATCACACTTTGTTTTTTCCCTCTTCCAATTTACTAGATTTCCCTATAAAAATGTGTAGTACCTAGAAGTTGACCTTTCATCAACAAGAAACCTTGTGTTGACAAATATGGAATGTATACAGATATGGAATGTATATAATTAGGATTCTACCGTTATTATTCTTCCTTAATTAGGATAGTTTTTCCTATATATTCATGTGTATATGTCTTGTAAATCAATACATTAGAGAATGAAATTCTTCATGGTATCAGAGCTGGATGCCTATTTCGGAGATTGAGTTTTTCTCTCTCCCGCATCTACGGTTTTTCAATTCTGTCCAACTAAGGAGTTGAGTTTTCCCCCTTCTCTCTCGACACCATCCACACCAGAAGAACGCCAGGGCTAAGTTCGGCCAGCCACCGGAGTTTCGCCGTCGTCCGACGTCGCGCGTGGTGTCACGCGCCGCCCGAACCTTCGGTCACACTGTTCACTCACCGGCGCGTGGGGCGCGTGCCACCGTCTCCGGCCACCGTCCGACGCATTTTTTCGCCCAGATCCAATCTCCGGCCTTCTGCGACTCCGACCAGCCAATCTCCGGTCACTTCTGATGACGTGGATTTTTTGGGTTCTTTTGAACAAGTTCTAGATTTCTTCTTGATCTGATCTCTGCCTATTCTTCAGTCATTCTAGCATCATGGCAGACGTTAAGCAGCGAACTGAAGGGGATAAATCTCACGTCATTAGTGACAATCCCTATATTCAAATCAGCCCTATTAAACTGGATGGTTGTGGTACTTATTTAGCTTGGTCTAGATCATGTTTACTATTTATTAAGGCTAGAAGGATGCAGGGATACATTAATGGAGATAAGAAGCCACCAATGGTTAATGATCCATATTTTAGTCAATGGGATTCTGATAATTCTTTAGTTATGTCTTGGCTTATTAATTCTATGGATCCTAAAATCTCTAGACAATATTTACTGCTTGATACTGCGGAGAAAAT
>JANZLX010000001.1:20974197-20985681 GCA_025531955.1 Erythroxylum orinocense
ATATTTTCTCCGCAGTATCAAGCAGTAAATACTGTCTAGAGATTTTAGGATCCATAGAATTAATAAGCCAAGACATAGCCAAAGAATTATCAGAATCCCATCGACTAAAATATGGATCATTAATAGTTGGTGGTTTCTTATCTCCATTAATGTATCCCTGCATCCTTCTACCCTTAATAAACAGTAAACATGATCTAGACCAAGCCAAATAAGTACCACAGCCATCCAGTTTAATAGGGCTAATTTGAATATAGGGACTATCACTAAAGGCACGAGGTTTATCTTTGATACTGTGTCAAGTAGCAAGTATGTCTGAGCAATCTCTGGCTTCATTGAATTGATGAACCAAGACATGACGAGAGAATTTTTGGACTCCCACTGATTGTAATAAGAATTATTGACGTCGAGTCTCTTACTGTTATCATTAATATAATAAACTTGTAATCCTCTAGCTTTGATGAACAACAAATAGGATCTTGACCAAGCAAGATAATTAGTTCCATCAAGTTTGACGGGACTAATTTGAAGTGAAGGGTTATCGGAACTCGACCAAATTACCTTCTTTCCTTCCATCTTCTTTAGTGTTACTCAGGACAACTAACAAAAAAGTGCCAATAGAGTAAATAGAAGCTGCTCACACAAATGTGCTTCTGGTATATGGGCAGAAAAATTACCAGACGGACAGAAACACAAAATACACTGAGGAGAGGCAAGGAAGCAAGGGTAAGTCTAACACCACCAGAGGAGAGGCAAGAGGTCGGCGATCCTGATGGAAAAAGAACTGAGACGAAATACTGGCCGGAGGGTGGCGCGTGGAACTCATGCACTACGATGGCAGAGAGACTGTGGTGGCGAGGTTGACGTCAGGTCTTTCACAGTGGAGTCGCCGGTCACAGCTGAAGCAATCTAGGTGGGTGGTGAGAAGAAAAAAACACGTTGCTGTTTGGGGGATTACACACTCAGCCAGTTAAACATTCGGGGAAAAAAAAAAAGGAACAGTCCTTAAATCAGATAGCGCTCTGATACCATGTAGAATATTGAAGATAATTTGTATTTCTTGTGTATATGTACATAGGAGCAAGGGTTTATATACAGAATTCGTAGGACTATTTAGGAAGTAATCTAGCTATTAACTCTATGAAATCTCTCAATTATAAGAGAGATTATAGGTATAATGATAACAGTATCAATGCTGATAACAAGAACTTTATTTCAATTAGTAAGTCCATAAAACAAGCAGTACATACAAAAGTCAATATGTATAATAATCTTGATCCATGCATCTACACGTTAAAACAATAAGAAACTCGAAAACAACTAGTAGTACCTTTATTGTGAAAAATATTATTACTGCTTAACACACTTTCAGCTATGACAACACCGCTGCAAAGGAAATATAACAATAAGAAATGTCGGCATTACGGTCAAGCATAAACAATATTTGTCCTAATTAAAATGTAAGAAAATAGGACCAGCCAAATATAATGATTCAAATTATTCAACACTATTCTCCCAACTTCATTCACTTGAGCGCTTACATGAATAACCTAGTCCGATGCAAAGGTACTAATGTAGCTCATTTTCAAATGAATAGAAAGGCAGGTATAGGGTAAAAGCATACTTTGGAAACTATGGTCAAATGTAACATTCAAACACAAGATCTTAAATGTTAAAAGATTTAAAAGCCAAGAAAATAGATGATAGTGGCTTCTTGAAAGAACAAGAGGAAGAACAAGAGGATCTTGCTGACACTACACCTGCAATTTCTCTTTATGCAATTTCAGGACAGAGAAACGACAGTACCATGCAGGTACAAGTTCGCGTGAATCAACAACCTATTCTTGGCTTGATTGACTCAAGAAGTACTTATAACTTCCTTGGCCAAGTTGCCGCAAGAAGACTCAGCCTGAATATTACTTCCCTAAATAATGCATCTGTGGCAATTGAAAATGGGGAAAGAGTTAGCAGTGTTGGAGTTTGTCGCAGCGTGCCTTCATCGCAGGACACAATTTTTGTGCTGAATTTTTTTTGATTCCTTTGGGGGGGTCTTGATATGGTGCTCGGAGTTAAATGGCTAGAAATTTTGGGTCCTATCTTATGGGATTTTGCTGCATTAACGATGTCTTTCAATTGGAGGGGAGTTTCAATTTTATTGCAGGGATTGCCTTGTCACAGAGAATGTCAAGCTCACTTCATGGTGAACACGTCAGCCACAACACAGCAACTTGATGAGATCTTGTTGTCTTTTAATGATGAATTTTATGAACCTGAAGGTCTACCCCCTATACGCCATTGTGATCACAGAATATGCCTACTTCCAGGTACAACTCCTATCGTGGTATGACCCTATAGGTATCCACACCGACAAAAGGATGAGATCGAGGCTCATTGTGACAACCTGCTACCACAAGGATTTATACGGCCTAGTTGCTCGCCCTTCTCTTCTCTTGTCCTGTTAGTACCAAAACAAGATGGCACATGGCATTTGTGTATTCATTTTTGCGAGTTAAATGCGAAGATAGTTTATGACAAATTTCCTATTCTAGTGGTGGATGAGCTACTTGACGAATTATATGGGGCTAAATTTTTCACCAAGCTAGATTTGCGTTCTGGGTATCATCAGGTTTGCATGGCTCCTGAAGACATTGAGAAAACTGCATTTTGCACTCACCATAGGCACTTCGAGTTTCTTGTAATGCCCTTTGGGTTGACAAACGCACCATCCACCTTCCAAGCATTGATGAATGAGGTATTCCGAGATTTTTTGCGTCAATTTGTATTGGTATTTTTTGACGACATATTGGTGTACAGTAAATCATGGGAGGAACATTTGACACACATGAGCAAAGTGTTCACTCTACTGCGGGCTCACAAGTTGTACTTAATTAAAGCGCTCCAAATGCAATTTTGCGTCGACACAGGTGGCTAATTTGGGCCATATTATTACAAGTGTTGGTGTAGGCGTTGATTTGAGTAAAGTGCAGGCTATACAGGATTGGCCTCAGCCGCAATCACTTACATCTCTGCATGATTTTTTGGGCCTCACAGGATACTACCAGAATTTCATTCATGATTATGGGATTTTGGCAGCTCCAGTTACTTCTATGTCGAAAAAAAATGCTTTTCAATGGACAGATCTTGCATTAGAAGCATTTGCGAAATTGAAAGCAACTCTTTCTTTAGCATCGGTGTTTCATCTTCTAGACTTCACCAAAGATTTTGTAGTGGAGTGTGATGCTTCCAGAGGGGGTATCGACGCTGTTCTTCAACAGGATGGGCATCCCATTGCATTTTTCAGTCGGCAATTGGCTTTGAGGCATAAAAAACTAGCTGCTTATGAAAGGGAGTTAATTGGGTTGGCCAAGGCAGTAAAGAATTGGCGGCCTTACTTATGGGGAAGATCTTTTCTTATTTAGACTAACCATTATAGTCTTAAATATTTGTTGGAGCAACGACTCACCACACCACCTCAACAGCATTGGCCTAGTAAACTCATGGGATATATGTTTACAGTGGATTATCGAGCTGGGAAACTAAACTCTGTTGCTGACACCTTATCTCACAGGGACGTCGGCAACATTTCCTTGCACGCCATTAGTTTCCCTCGTTGCTCCTTAATGGACTCGATTAAAGCAGAGCTGAAGCAATCTGAAGAGGCCACACTTTCATTTCAGTAAGTGGAAAATGGAGCATTGCCATCGACTTGGTCCATTAAGGATGGATTATTGATGTTTAAAAATAGAATATTTATTCCTACGAACAGTTCTTTAGTTGCTACGATTCTATCTTTCTATCATGATAGTGCACATGAGGGAATTCAAAAAACTACTCATCGCATTCATGGGGATTTTTACTGGAAGGGTATGAAAGCTGCTATTACTATGTATGTGACAGAATGTCCTGTTTGTCAGCGCAATAAATCTAAATTGCTTAGTCCTGCCGGATTACTACAACCTCTGCAATCGCCCACATAGGTTTGCGTTGATGTTTCGATGGATTTTATCGATGGGCTCCAAAAATCTTGGGTAAAAAGTGCCTTGCTGGATGTAGTTGATAGATTTTTCAAGTCTGCTCATTTTATTCCGCTAGCTCATCCATATAAAGCTCTGCGTGTGGAGAGGACTAAACTCCAAGTCAGTCCGTATGGAGAGGACTAAACTCCAAAACAAAGGAATTAATTTTCTCAAAACTACTGACTTGCTCTAACTATCAGATATTTATAATGCTAAACTCCTAATCGCAATAAAAGATAGACTTCTAATCGTAATAAAAGATAAGACTCCTAATCGCAATAAAAGATAAACAGCTAATCGTAATAAAAGATAAGACTCCTAATCGTAATAAAAGATAATACCTAATCGGTAAAATAACAATAGCTAAAATAATGGGATAACTACTAGATGTGCGTAACGGGATCAAACTATTGATTGACTAAATCTTGGCCCACGTGATCCTCATATGTTGGAGGTGTCGTATCAATGCATCCCTCCTGGAAATTCGCCTTATCCTATATCTGATATTTATCTCCTATATTTGATATTTATCTAATACTTTATCTACAACACAAATTCTCACACTCCCCCTTGATAGAACTTTTACAATTCATGCACACAAATCCACCAAAACTATATCTTTATATCTTTTTATCTGTAGACATAAACCTTACAACCAAACCACTTAAGACCTTCATAAATTCTCCCAATTTTCCTTCTTTTTATGATTAATTTCACATAATATGAGAGATAACACCAAAAATCCCTAATCTAACTACCCACAGCCACCGTAGCTCAAACTCTTTTGCAACAAGTCAACTTACTAAAACCTTTCACAAATCTCAATCAATGTCCATATTTTTAAGTAACGACAAACTCTAATGCAACACTACTTCTTATCCCATTCATTCCTTAGACCCTGTAACAAACTGAAATTATGATGAATTTATATCGATTTTGTTATGAAATAAAATATTCACAATTTGACTTAACTCCAAAATGTAATTTAATTGAATTGATTTGACAAGCACATTCACTTGAATAATTTGAATTCAATTGTAAAATCCAATTTAATTGAACTGATTCAACAAGTTACTTTGTATATTTTGTATGAATTTCAGAGTAATAACAAAAAAAAGGAACTATCCTACTTTGTAAGGTAAAGTTCAAGGAAATATAATCCATCTAGCAAACCATCTTTCATATAGTATTAGAATTATGGGAAGAAAGAGAATACATAAAGTTTCACAAAAGGAACTCAATCTATTAAATCCTTGCCAAATCCTACCATCTTTGAACATATTTTTAACTTCCAAATGGCTCGAATTCTAGAGAGAATGGATTTCAATATGTTATATAAAAATAGGAATTAAACATGTTGGATAAGTCTAAAAAGAGTTCCACAAAACTATATCAATGTCAAATAATCTACTAATCAATTAGATTTTTCAAGGAAGTATTATGTCATTTTGGCAACTTGTTGAAGTCAAACTAATCTTTGGATAAGCATACCATTATCAATGAGTAAGCAAAAAGAAAATAGGCTTTGAGTTTCAACATAAACCCCAGAAAGATTCAAGAGAGAGTGAAAAGTAGGAACCTGTTCAAACTTTACTTTTACTGTAACATATTTATAAATATTTTAATTGCTCCGTTTTTGTGATAACATGATTATTGCGAATCCAAACAAGTAATCACAATATATTTAATATAAACATCTCTTACCTCAAAATGAAAATTAATGTATTTGCTATATATGCGACCATTTCCCTACAAAATAGAGAAAAAAGAAGAAAATGAAAGTGAACAATTAATCAAGAATAACCTATCGAGCATGCAATTTAGATTAAAAGCCATGAAGAAGAAAAATTGTAGAATTATAACTTATAGAATGTGCAGAGGCTCTCACTACTATTTATATTTCATGTTGACATAACTAACTAGGAAAACCAGAACTCAAGTTCAACGATTTTATTGTTTGACTAATACATCTTAAATAAGAAAAATATAGCCAATATATAATCAATATCCTAACTAAAATACAAAAAGTATATAATCAATATTCTAACTACGTATCTCTACTAATCTGCAACATCTTAACTACTTAGGTGTTGATCTTATTCTGAATCTAGGATAAGATTTTCCTATTTTATTGAGATCATTATCTACTAGATATCAGTTTTCCTAATTTAGCAACACTCCCCCTCAAGCTGGTGCAAAATTGTCTATCATGCCCAACTTGCTACCTTGAAGTTCGAATGGTTGTCTTATGTCTGTAACTTATTGTTTGGTTGGAATGAATGGAGTACAGATTATTCCTACTTTAAAGTTTTTCCTTAATGAAGTGCTTATCAATCTCAACATGTTTTGTCCTGTCAAGAGGTACTGGGTTTTGGGCAATACTTATGGTTGCCTTTTTGTCACAATACAATCTCATAGGAAAACTTAATAGACTTTGAAGATCTTCCAGAACTCTTTCGAGCCATAGAACTTCACATACACCTTGAGTCGTTGACCTAAATTTTGCTTTTAGCAACTAAACTATGTTTCTTACTTCTCCATGTGACTAAGTTGCCCAAAGGAAATGTACAATATCCAGACGTTGATCTTTTGTTAGTAATTGATCTTGCCAGTATGCATCAGTATAGACCTCCACTCCTCTACTTTCATTTCTTTTTTTAAAAAAGGCCCTTTTCGAGAGTGCCCCTTAAATATTGAAGGATTCTGTACACAGTTACTAGCAAAGGCAATATCAGGTCGTGTATGAGACAAGTAGATCAGTTGCCCTACCAATCTCTGGTACCTTCCTGTATCTATTAGGATTTCATCTTTAACATCTCCAAGTTTGACGTTAGACTCCACTGGAGTGTTTGAAGGCTTGCATCCACTCATGTCAGTCTCCTTTAAGAGATCTAAAATATAATTCCATTGTAAAACCACAATTCCCCTTTTTGATCTTACTACTTCCATTCCAAGAAAATATCTTAAGTGACCTAAGTCCTTAATTTCGAGCTCCTTGGCTAGTCTTAGCTTAAGTTTCCTCATTTCTTCTACATCATCTCCAGTTAAAATTATATCATTCAACATAGACAATCAGAACTGAAATTTTGTCTTTGATGGATCTCTTAGTGAACAAAGTATGATCAAATTGTCCTTAACAATAACCTTGACCCTTGAAAAAAACTTTGTGAATCTTTCAAACCAAGCTCTGGGAGACTACTTAAGACCATACAAGGATTTTTTTTTTTTTACTTTGCATGCCTTGGTTCAAAATTTTTCAGAGAATCCAAGGGGAGGCTCCATATATACTTCTTCATCTAGGTCTCGATTTAAGAAAGCATTCTTTACATCTAACTGATTTATAGGCCAGTCAAGATTAACAGCAATTGAAGGAGGACTCAAATCGAGATTAATTTTGTCACTAGTGAAAAAGTCTCATAATAATCTATGCCATATGTTTGGGCAAAGCCTTTAGCAACTAGCCGAGCCTTGTACCTCTTTAAGGATCCATCAAAATTGAATTTTAGAGTAAGTACCCTTTTACATCCAGCAACCTTTTTTTCGTTTGGTATATTGACTTCTTCCCAAGTTGCATCTTTTCCGAGGCTTTCATCTCTTCAAAAATAGCTTCTTTCCACTCAGGAACTTTTAGAGCCTCCTAAATGGTGTTAAGAATAGGATTACCAGATGCTTGTGAAATAAAGGTATAATACATGGGTGAAATATTTTTGTAGGACACAAAGTTGGAGAGAGGATGACATTATAACGACGGGAAATGATGAAGAAGGGAAGCTGGAATTGAAGTAGAAACTGTTAAAGGAACTTGAGATAAAAGAACTAGGAAAACTAAGGTAGTTCCTCAGTATTGAAGTGGCATATTCAAAGCAAGGGATATTCAACTCTCAACAAAAATATGTTACAGATTTATTAATGGAAACTGGGAAAATTGGGTGCAAACCGATGTCTACTCCAATGGATTCAAATTACAAACTTGGAGAAGCGAAGGAAGAACTAGCAGTGGACAAGAACATGTATCATCGACTAGTGGGCAAGCTAATATATTTAGCACATACTCGGCCAGATATAGCACAACCGAAGAGAATCTCATCTTCAAGCTGTCTACCGAGTCCTACATTACTTGAAAGACAGTCCAGGCAAGGGAATGTTGTTTAAAAGGGGCCATACAGTATCCTTAGAAATCTACATGGATGCAGACCATGCAGGATCTCCGGTTGACAGAAGATCAACAATAGGCTGTTGCGTGTTTCTTTGGGGCAATCTAGTTACATGGAGGAGTAAAAAAACAAAACGTAATGGCTCGATCATCAGAAAATCTGAATTCAAGGCTATTGCATAGGGACTATCTGAACTATTATGGCTGAAGATCATTCTTGATGATTTAGAAATCAAATGGGAAGGTCCTATGAAGCTCTATTGTGACAATAAGTTTGCAATTAGCATAGCACATAATCCTGTACAACATGATAGGACAAAGCATATTGAGATTGACAGACATTTCATCAAAGAAAAGTTGGAAGAAGGACTAATGTGCATGTCTTATGTTTCTTCGGATCATCAACTAGCAAATATTCTAACCAAAGGGCTAAATGCTTCAAGATTTCATGATCTTATATGCAAGCTGGGAATGGAAGACATCTATTCAAGCTGTGTTGAAGCATAGAGATTTAGATAAGATCAATCTTATGGGATAAGATTATTGGAAACAAAAATCCCAATAATCAAGGGATTTCTGTTAGACTTCTAGATATAGTTTATTTCAGATTGATATCTATTTACTACTGGTTAAGTTGTATATATATATGTATCCGCGTATATTAAATAGAATATGTTTTTCCTAGAAATCTTAATATCATGCATATTGGGCAACTAAATTTTTGAATTTTGATTTAAAGTCCACATGAGAAAGACGTTTGTTACAACTTGACGAGTTAGATGAATTTAGAAGGAATGCTTATGAGAATGTTGAAATTTATAAAGAAAAGACTAAGTGGCATGACAAGCACATAAAAGACAAATAATTTCAACTGGGTCAACAAGTCTAGCTCTATAATAGCTGTCTGTGGCTTTTTCCAGGCAAATTGAAGTCTAGGTGGTCTGGTCCTTATCGAGTAGTCGGCACTTAACCTTTTGCTGCAATTGAAATTTTGAACGAAAAAAGCAATGAAAGATTAAGTTAATGGACAAAGGCTTAAGCATTATGTGGTGGCCGACTATGTGCAGCAACCATCTTCCAGACTCTTGGAAGAACCATGAAAAGAGGGAGAAAGTCAAGCTAACAACTATAACTTAGAACTAAATTTCTCAACTTTATTTTATTTCTTTTTCCTTTTGAATTCAGTTATTTAGTTAAAGTTATCATTTTCCTTTCAAGAATCCTCCACCACCCAAGACATGAGTGGCGCCTCAGGGAAGTTTCCTTACTCAATCTTTATGCATTATTTCTCTAACATTGGGGACAATATTACCTTTTAAGTTTGGAGGTGAGAGAATTCCTTGAAATTTTGGTTGTCAGTTTAAAACTCAAGTTTATTAAAAATCTTTTAAAAAGCTTAATTTTTTGTGATAAATTTCAATGCTCTAGAATGATATATCATTGCTAAAGAATATTACTTAGGGAAAATGCTTGATATTGCTTCAATTTTATACATAAACTGAAATTGTGTTTTTTTTTTAAGTCCAAATTTATTGTGATCCATGACTGTATTATGTTGGGATTATTGGAAACATGTTATGTGAATTTTGCTTGAGCAAAGTATTGTATTTGACTAACTCCTAAAAGTAGCTTGAGGGCCACCTGAGGCGAAATAACAGACTTGAGACCGTATTATAGAAGTGATTTAGGCCATGTTTGGTTGTTTGAGCCTTTCTATTAAATATCATCACTAGCATCCCCACTGAGCCTTTATTGATAGTTATGAGCCTTTTTGTTATTCTTTCATAGCCTATAGTTATCCTAACCTTGAACTCAAATATTTATAACTTCACCTATGGGAGAACTAATTTGGTTATATAAAAGCATTCAAAGCTATGAAGGGAAGTATAAGGGTGGAGGTATTTTGAGAGGGTTAGGTAAGTGAGGAGAGAGTGGCATTTTTCTCACCCAAAAATCTATATAAAGGGATAAGTTTGGGGGTGGAAAATGCAACGACAATCACATTTTGGGGAAGTGAGCAACTCACTGCACATTCTGTATGGAATTTGTTGTCTTTTTACTGGAATTCAAAAAAAGCAAAAAAAGAAAAAAGAAAAAAGGAAAAGATTAAAAAAAACCCGAGTTAAGTTAAACAAAAATCTTAAGCAACTTTTGAGTGAATGTTGAGTAAAGAAAGTGAAACATGAAAAAAAAATTTTTGACTCTATAAGGAGAAATAAGGATGGAATCATAAAGGGTGGTAAGGTTGACAAGGGAAATGATGAGGGAGTCATATTGAGCGTAGAAATGAAAGTTTTGATGTTGTAAAGTGACCAAAAAGGTGTTTTCTCACTTGAATAGTCCATTCCTTCCTTTGTTTCAACCATTTACTCTTAACCTTAACAGTACAGGCTTATTTAAGTCCTAATGATCTTTGAGACGGTCTTGAATCAACATTGGTGGAGATTGGTGCAAAAAGCAAACCCATGGGAGTTAGATCGAAAATTTGCCTTGCATATAGCTAGTTTGCATAACACTATCCAAGAAACTGAGTAGTAGCTTGATTGGTTAAGCATGATTAGAGGATGAAAAGAAGACATAACTTAAACTTAATAATTGTACAACATGATACGAGATATTTGACATAGCCTCTCGTCTTGAGATATTTGACACCATAGTTGCTGATGCAGCTACGTTGAAAGCTCAAGCTGACAAGGGGAAGAAACCTGAGAGTAGTAATGATCGGCAAATAAGGGGAAGATCTCATTGGAACGATGAGACAGGGGACGAAGGAGAACAATATTGGGGTCATAAAAGTATCACGCGTCCATCCTATACTAAGATAGAATTCCCAAAATTCGAAGGAGGTGATCCACGTGGTTGGATTTTGAAGGCTGAAAAATACTTTAGATATTATCAAACACCCGAAGAATCGAAAGTTGATGTAGCGGCTATGTATTTGGAAGGTGATGCACTTGATTTGTTCACTTGGATTAATTCCGAGAGAACCATTTTGTATTGGGGGGAGTTAGTGAACGCGCTTCAAGAACAATATGGTCCCGCTGAATTCCAGAATCCTGATGAATATCTGCGTGCTGTTCGTCAAACGGGTACAGTACAAGAATATCGTCAGGAATTTGCTAAACGTTCAGCTCGAGTCAAAAATTGGCCCGAACATTGCCTCTTGGGTATTTTCATTAATGGGTTGCGAGATGAATTGAAATCTGATGTGAGAATCCATAAGCCCAGATCTGTCTATCGGGCTATGAGTTTGGCACTAGAGTTTGAACAAAAGACCAATCTTAAAAATGAGCCAAAAGCAAATCAATGGGTCAACTC
>JANZLX010000001.1:20985781-20996285 GCA_025531955.1 Erythroxylum orinocense
TTTGTTTTGGAGTTTAGTCCTCTCCATACGGACTGACTTGGGAGTTTAAGATTCTTGCTCTCAAATTTATCAATAAAATTCCATTCTTAGTTATTTCTACTTTCCTATTTTTCTAGTTCCTATCATAACACTATCCAAGAAACTGAGTAAGAGCTTGATTGGTTAAGCATGATTTGAGGATTAAAGAAGACATAATTTAAACTTAATACAGTATTCCTTTTTATTTTCTTTTCAACTCATTTAGATCCAATCTACTTTTTGCTGGCTTGGCTAGGTGGGATAGCCAAGTCATTCACCTTTAGGATACTGATCTAGTCAAAACTAATAAAGACAAAATGAGAGTTCAAAAGGAGAGAGAGGGATTCCAAAATTTGGAAGTTTATCCATTTTGTAATTCTTTTGTTTGCTCAAGGACAAACAAACTCTAAGTTTGAGGGTAGTTTGATGCCTAAAAATTCTGCAGTAATAGTTAGTATGTTTCTCTATTCTAGCATAAATTTGTGCCCTATTTTGTTAATTTAGACTTCCAATTCATTGCTTAATTAGTTCTATTTTATTTTGCAGAAGACTTGCTGAAATTTAGGAATTTTGGAGCTAAAATAGGAAGGATTGAAGAGATATGGTCAGATACTAATTATATATGCAAAAGGACTCCAAAATAGGCATACAAAAGTCTTCTAAATCAAGAAAAACTTCCTAATCAAAATAGGGCACGAAAGCTACGAATTTTGCAGTATAAAAAGGAGCTGCCACATATCAGAGAGAACAATCGACATAACCAGCACAACCTGCACTCACGAGAGAAGGCAGGGAGGAGGGGATTATCCTAGTGTCGGGGGTTTTCATTATATTATTTCCATCATGTTTTGTTTGAATTTATTACCAGTTGTGTTTTTGTTTACAAACATGTTAACTTAATTTCTTTTTAGTGCCAAAGGGAAGCTGAACCGAACCTCATTCTACCATGATTTGATTGTTTAATTGCTCTCTTTCAATACATGAATTTATGCTTTATTTCGCTTTTAATGCTTATTTGATTTTAATGCATGTTGTTCATTAAAGCAACCTAAAACATGGACCTTTAATTGATACAAAGATGGAATTCTTACAAGATCTTGATAAAGCATAGCTAGAAATTACTAAGACAACCTGAAATATTGGACTCCTGGATAATTTTGGTGGTGATATTACATGATTCTCATTGATTTTTAATACATCTAGATAGTTTTTAATTGATTACACGACCTAAAAAACTAGGTGTTTGATGTCAAAAATTGGTTTAGATAGTTAGCTAGAACCTAAAATATGGCTAACTTTACTAGAGGAAACTACACAAATTCATGTAAAGAAAGAATGTTTAGAGCTTTTCATGGTAGAGGGGTGAGCGAAAGCTAAACTTTGGTATGCTTTTAGTGAATTAATTGTTTCTTTAAGTACTATTGCACTAATTTTTAGTCAATAACTGCATAATCGACAACTTGAATAGTAGTTAAAGGTGTGATTTTGAGTATTAGTGATCAATTCTCGTGGAACAATATCTATGCTGCTATACTATAATTCTAGTGCACTTGCTAGGTGAAAGTTTAGCTCGTATCAGTTTAAAACCCATAACAATGGTATGATCATTACCACATCATAGCATCCCCCTTTGATGTGATTTTTTTCCTCTAGGGTTTCTTTAACTTTAATACCATGTAAAACAGAAAACGGACATGCATAATGACTAATTAATGACCTCTTTATAATAGAATGGCAACGCATTCAAGAAAGTTTTGCTTTGCCAATTATCTAGAAACAATTCTAGCTTTTTTTTTTTAACTCACATAATAAGGTTCCTTGATTTAATTTACACTTAAAAATCTTATAAATTAATAGACAATTCTCAATAGGATGTCAAAAGCTATTGGATCAAAAGCTTGATCATAAAGTTAAGTCTTAATGAATATATTAAACCTTTAAAGTTTACAACCTTTTACAATTAAGACATTCAATTTGGTTCCTGCCTATAAAAACTTTGATTTTCGAAAGTACATTTGCCCACCTCAAAATAGCTAGTGTGTATCAACTTTGAACTTGCAAAAGGAACTTCTCCTTGATCAGTATAGAAAAAAAAATTGCGTGCCAAAATAAACTAGGGGAATTCATTTCACAATACAAATTTCAAGGCTTCTTGATGCATAAAGACTAGAGTACGTAATACCATTTGAGAAACCATTCTACGCAAAACACAAAACAACTTGATAAGATTTAGGATAGCATCATACGAATCTCTAGTAAACTATTTTACACATTGCTATTTTATCGTTATTTTTTGTTCTACTCTTCACTTTTTTTAGTTATTTCTCTTCCAACACATTTAACAATTTAATGAGAAACTTCCTAACAGCTTTTATATATGCTTCACTGAGCATATAGACTACTTAGATTGAAAAGATAACGAGTTAAACATACCAAAAATGATGCAAGCTTTGTTGACCACCACCCTTAAAAGCAGTCTTAGCAAATGTAGCATAAAACCTGTAAAAATGCAATCTTAGGGTTGCATTTATCTAGATATACAAGAAACCATTAAACTACATCCACATACATTCCTAAGGTCATTACTGCCAAAACTCCAGAAACATCAGCTCCCTCTTGCGCCTATCACAAAAGTATTGCTAGTTAGTTTCCATACATAAAAGGAGTATTATGAAAGGATTTAAACTTGAGAACAAATTTTATGTTGTTGCAGTACAACAGATTTTGGTAAAGTGGAATGAATTTTGATTTTTTTTAAAGCATGAATAAAGACACTTGCTAAAACATATTAGAGATGTATATTAATTAAGGAATAACCTAAAAGCTTCTTCCACAACAAATTGCAAATCATATAATTTTACAGATATCTAAAAGTTAAAAGATATAAGAAAACAAACAAAACCAACAAAATCATCATTTCCAGAGAGTCGAATGGCAACAAGGATTAGTTAGTGACTTCTTTTCCTGATAGTTAAAGAGCTCCTAAAATCAAAGAGACACCTTGAGGAGGATCATCAAGGGAACAAAAGAAATGAGAGAACACATCAATCACATAAATTCCAGAAAAAAAAATTACCCTGAGACAAGCACTACCCTTGCAGCAAATTTGTACTGACTTGTAAAAGTATGGAGATGATTTGCTAGAAGACGATTGCCTTCAGTTCATCAATAAGACATATGATGCAAATAATTCTAAAGAACCTAATAATGAACTTACAGTGAAGTACGTTATATAGCTTGTAGCAAGTGTGAGAGAAATTTCTATCACAGTATCATTGAAAATAACCCCAAGCCATAAGGCAGAAGCAATTCCAAAAGCAAGACCAATGCCTACACTGAAAAAATAAGAGAAACTTATAATCAAATTATTCCTTCTAGAATTTCTAACTCTAAGGAATTGATACCTACGCTCCAAGGGATACTTGTATCAAAAATCTGACAATGGCAACCCAACTAGTGCTCTCCCCAAGTACTATGCGGTAGAATAGTTGAAAGATCACAATTGCTGTGCTAGATACCAACATTAAGTATACTCAAATAAGTTAGAAATTAAAATGCATAAAAAGCATAAATAATCTAGAAGAAAAAAGATATATTCCTAGATTGCTTATTTAACCAACTCAAATTTGTTAATTATGAAGCACAAAGTTACACTGGGAAACAAAAGTGGATAAAAAAAAATGAAATACCCGTCATTCATTAGAGATTCTCCTTCAATTATTGTGCTCAATTTTTTACTTGCACCAAGTTCTTTCAATAAAGCAACAACAGCCACAGGATCAGTAGCACTCAGAAGTCCCCCAAGCAACAATGATGTTTTCCAGTCCCAATCATATGGAAAAGTGAGCTGCAAAATAAAATTTTCATTCATTGCAAGAGTACCATAAAATATTATCGCAAGTTCTAACCTAGCAATATACCTTCAAAGCAGAACCAAGACAAAATGTAGAGATCAAAACCCCTGGACCAGCAAGGAGAAGCATTTGTGCCATACATCTCTGTGTAAATTTCAACATAAATAGCTAGTCATTTGAAGTGGAGAATAAAATTGTAAAAATTCCATAAAGTTTCATGACAACATTTTTCACTAGTTATCAAAATTTGAACTTTAGCATATCCTTGGAACAAGAAATTAAAGCACATGGAACAACCTTAGAATAAAATAACAAAAGAAAACAATCTACACATAACAGAAACAACCAAAAAGAAGTGATCTATGATATGTCAACTAAAAAGATCTTACAAGCAAAAAACAACTTAAGGAGGAGCCCAACTTCCAATGACATAAAGCTAGACTCCTCCCAAGATTTCCCATACATCAACATAATTAATTATGCCATGTAATCTGTTACCCTTTAAATATGAAGGCTTGATTTGTGGTAGAACCAGGCCAGCTCAGAAATGAATTTACATATATAGTAAATATAAATATATATACGTATATCTTGTTAGTTGCGGGAGGGGGCTGACAACCTCATGATGGGTTGTCAGTTAACCGAATCTGTTAGGAATAACAGATTCTTAGTATAAATAAGGCAGAGGCATGAGGAGAGAGCAGGCAATTGCGTATACTGTGTGTGAGTGAGCCTTAGGCGGGAGGAACTGGTCCTCGAAACCAGATATCATTGTTTTCGTTTTCAGCAATCAATAGCAACATACACATTTTTCCCTTACCTATTTTCAGGAACCTATCAATTTGCTACAACTATTCAATAGGTTATCACCAACAGCCCTCTAAGGGGTGGTCGAGTTGGTGGAGTGGGGGGCATGGGACCAAAAGGTCTTATGTTTGAATCCTTCTACTTATGCTCTCTCAATCGAGCCTGTTGTACAGGGCTTGCCTAGTGCGGAGTACCCAGTTGGCGTGATTTGCAGGCTATTGTGTCAATCCGGAGGTTTACCCAATGCGCATCCAAAGGATAGCGGCTGCGGGTTCTTCCGTTTCCAAAAAAAAAGTTTATCACCAACAATCTAAAACGGGGTTAATAAAGCGTTTCTAACTTTATATTGTTAAAAAAGCCCAGGATTAACACCCAAAATGAACAGTGAAGTCTTAATTATCAACACTTACAATCAAAACTACAAAGTTGGTCCAGTTACCATATGAATTCTTTTTTCAAGGACCTCGTCTCACAGCCTTTTCCACCTTTCTTGTATTTGGTTTTTTTTATCATGTTTATAATCATAGCATTTAAATCAACAAACCAAGCAATTATAAACTCAGTAAATTGATTGAACTAGTTAGAATCGGTGGAAACAATCCAAGTTAAAAGGCATTCGTCAAACTCAAAAGCAATATATATCTTCAATGCAAAAGGGAATCCACAAAAGACAGAATGAATACCTTTAGCTGTTAACAACCACATTTAGGCTTTGTCTTTTGCATTTAACATTCAAGAACTAAGCATTCCATTAAATTGCTTATCATCAAAGAAACAATGTACAATGTAACACACCTCTCAAACTATGAAATGTTTGTGAGCATAAGCATCACGAATCATGCACCAAACAACAACCAAGATTTCATCAAAAAGATTGACTTACATTGATTAAAAAAAAAATCCTTTGACAACAAACTTAAAGATAACTTAATATTTCATTTTTCTCATCACTTGATAAAGAACATAGCAAGTTCCTAAGATCTTTAATAACAAGTGAAGACAAACCTTTATTTGGTGGACATGCATTGAAAAGGAGCTCTCAAAAAGAAGGGCAGGAAGGAAAACAGCCAACAAAAGATCAGGATCAATACGTGACCCTGCAGTACTAAACAACGTTAATTAAACCTCAATAATCAATATTTCTAAGAAAAATATTTAGCTTAACAAGTAAGCTCAGAGCATCTAAGACTATGAACAAAAGACAAACTCACAAAGCCGAATCCCATCTCCAATCTTCCCCAATCCATGATGTGTACCATATTCTGCAACAGAGTGGGCAAAAGAAAATTCAATCTCCAGATTCCCAAAAAAGCAACCAACAAATAAAGCGATATTAAATTTTTTGAGCATACAAAGAAACGGAATCAAATCATAAAAAAGAAAGGAAAACGGTAAAGGAAAAGCAGAAAAGGGATTGAGTAGTAGTACCCAGAGAACCAAGAGAAATGCCGATAATAAGAAGAGCAACAGTATAAGGGACTCTAGTACCACGCAACACATGTCTGCATGCGATTCCAAGCACCAGACTCAATCCAAAGAACATGACTGTATCCGATGGATTCCAATTCGTGGCCGAAGTTAAAGATGAGTCGTGTTGTTCAACATCCCCCCGTAGAATTCTGTAGGGGAATTCTTCCTCCAAGATAGTCGTCATTCTTCCTCTTCTTCTTCTTCTATGATAACAACAGTTTTGTGCCTTTCCCTAGAGGTAGGTAGACAGAGAGAGAGGCAGAGTGTTGGAACAAAAGAAGTACTACTCCCAGTTGAGAGAGTTGGAGGTGAAAGTCAAAACACTAATGAGTAATGACTAGACCAAACAATCAGGACAAATTTATGATGACGACCCATATATTTGTTTGAATGTTGAGATTTGACTTTTCATAGATTATCAAAGGAGTGACGCCTAGGCCCTCGGAGTGGCCAGACTTTTTTTATAATTTTTTAATTTCTAGAAAATTTTAATATAAATTTATTTAATTAAAAATATAATATAAGAAATTCAATTAATTAAAATTGTGAATTTCGATTGATTAATAAAAATTAAAATTTTATGATATTTGAATATATAAAATATACATATATTGATAAAATCAATAAAATGAAACCAAATTCATTAATAAACGAGGATAGAATTATGGGAAATGAAAAAATTAAAATGAGAAAAATAAATTTCAATTGATTAATAAAATTAAAAATTCATAATAAATGAATAAATAAAACGTACATAAGGAAAGAGGATAGAATTATAGGAAATAAAAAAATTACATATAAAGTGAGAAATTAAATTGATTACAGCTACAAGTTTTAATTGATTTATAAAAATTGAGATTTTATAATAAATGAATAAATAAAAGATACAAATATTTGATAAAATGAATAAGATAAAAATAAATTCATTAATGAATGAGTATAAAATTATAAGTAGGTTATTTGAATAAAAAACATTAAATTATACAAACCACTTTAATATTCCTAATATTTAGGTGGCATGACATATTATTAAATGTCAATCTTGATATATGATTATAAATTGTTTAATTATAGAATTAAATAAGTTTTAGTTTATCTAATTTTAATTGTGAATTGAAAGTATATCATATCAACTTCGCATCCATTTCACATCCATGTTATTTTACCTCTTATAATACTAAATTAGAATTTAAGATATCTTCAATCCATATTATACATTGCTTTATATGTCTTGGGAATTTCTAAATTTGTGAAACCTAATTCTAACAAACATTTATAACAAATGTATTATATGAGTGATTTATTCATTTTATCTAAAGGCATGTGTGACAAACTAAAATTATTGAGCACTAATTTAATGCCTAATAAACTAAAGTAAATGGGAGTATATTCTTAGGTATTGTATCCTTTAATTTCATTCATTGTTATAGATTTAGGGATTGTAATTAAATGTGGACTACTTTAGTAATTAGACGAATGTTAACCATACTATTTGAATTATTAGTTTAAACATTATCTTGTCATATAATATTTTTAACATGAACATGCTTTCTTTATAAAGGAACATGACCGTGAGACTTTACATGTTTTTGTAACTAATTTTATTCACTAATCATGAAATTTTCACAAAAATTTGAAAATAATTTAAATATTCTGAATATATACATTGAATTCAGATGTTGAATAGTTGAATGTGATAAACCAATTGTACCATCATTTATTCTAAGGATGGGCTTTATGTACCATCATGTAATTTGGGCAGGAACGGAGCCAGACTTAACTCTAAGGGGGTCACTTATATTTGTAATTAAAAAAAGATTTTTAAAAGGGGGCCACTTATATTTGTAATTTTAAAATTTTTAATTATATAAGTAATTTTTTTAAAAAAAATTTGAAAGGGACCCCCCCTCCCATAAAGCATGGCTCCGTCCATAAATGTGGGTATATCTCAACTTGTCTATAGTATTACTTATAAAATCAAACAAATCAATTGAAACATATATGAATCATAGGTTGAAGTTCATAAAAACATATTTTAAATGCACATTTTATTTTTAACATCCTTTTATTATTTGTATCAAAGAATCCATGAATAAACCATATGAGAAAAAGGGATTAGCATGTGGTTCTGTAGTAGTCAATATTCATTATTAGACCAGATGTTATGGAATGAGGGATTTTAATGAGATTAGACTACTACAAAAATTCAATTGACAAATGTTTATGATACCTTATTCATTATTGCATAATATTACATATCCTTCTGGTATGAGATTCTTAGCATGCTCAAATTTAGAAATACAAAAGGATGATTATGGTATTACGTGGATGTTTGTAATTGTCAATTCTTTTATTTATTAATCTGAAGGTAAACAATTTTATGTTAGTATGTATTTGAATTTGTAAAAATTTTAGATTCTATATAAAGGGAAATTGGGGACTTTGGATATGTCACAAAATTAGTTAATGATAGTCAATTTATTATTGATAAAGTAATACAAATATGATTATATGATAGATTATAGTAGTATTAAATTTCTTTCGTTGTTATCTATATAATTTCATATGTTGTAATTAAATAATATTATGAACTAAGGACAATTTTCTGTTTTACACACTAAAAATAATTTGTTAAATGATTAAACAACATTGAACATGGATACAAAGATGGGTATGCTAGTTGTTTCATGAAACAAAATCAATTTATTTATTGTCTATAATCGATTTAAAGAACAATAAAAATCAACAATTTGGGTGTACTTGTTTGGTGGGTATAAGGAGAGAAGAATGAGTATAAAATGAAAAAGAAAGCTTAATAGGAGGTTATGATTATTTGATTTTTACTTTCATTCCTTACTTTAGGGTATTGCTCCATTCTTTTCTATTATGAAAGGAATGAGAATCATTCCTAAATTTACTTAATGCTTAATACTTAATTTTTTTGATTTAGTAAAGTTTTGTATTCTTTAACTAATAATATTATTAATTAATTAACTGTAATATAATTAATTAATATATAATTCATTCATTCATTAAAATATTATAATTAATTAATTTAAAATATAATTCATTCATTGATAAGCTACATGGGGAGAAATGCTTGACTGAAAAGGACTTTCCAATACTTTAAAATTCGATGCATACAACCATACTTGCCCTGTATTCTTTCTGTCACGTCATGGCGACAAATGATGATAGATGTTCTCTTCTCGACGTGGCTTAAGATGTCAAGAGAAGCATCTCATTAACAACCACTAGTTAGCTTATTCACGTGTTTTTTTCAATGTAAATTGGGCCTGAACAAAAGTATGTTTAACCAATTACTCCACACCATCCAAATGGCAATAGCAGCGACATTGTGCGTAAAAGCTAAAGCCTTTGTAAGAGGCAGGATTATGGTGGAGATTGACTTAAATTAGAAGGCAGCATCATATCAAGTAGGATTATGGTGGAGATTGACTTAAATTAGAAGGCAGCATCATATCAAGTATGGATAACGTCTATACTTGAAGTCATATTACGACTTCAAGTGATCACTATTCACCTTAAATGTCTTTCCAATCTCAACTACAACAAATAGGAAAACATTGAAAACCATAAAAGGACCAACCCAATAAGAACATAACTTACCTGAGAATAATTTATATATGGAATGATAAAGAAGCACCTTTTAACTAATAACAAAGCTTTTCTTTGAGATCATCTTGTCGAGGAAAGCTTTGGTATTTTCCTTATATATTATTGCATACTGATAACATTCATTCCGCATCTCTTCCAGCTCTTACAATTGTAGCTTTTTTTGCACTCTTGCATCATTAAAATTCATATTGCCACACTTGATATCCCAATATGCCTTGTGTTTTAACTCCATAGGAACGTGACTAGGCAGCCCAAACACTAATCTATATGGGGACATACCAATTGGCATTTTATAGGTTGTCTTATATGCCCACAATGCATCTTTCAGCCTCAAGCTCCGATCATTCCTTTTAGTTTGAACTATTTTCCCTAGGATCGACTCGATTTATTTGTTAGATACCTCATCTTGACCACTAGTTTGGGATGGTAAAAGGTGAAAACTTTGTGCATAATATGGTACTTCTTAAGCAACTTTTCCGTCACCCTATTGCAAAAATGTGTTCCCCTATCACTTATGATGGCTCATGGCTACCCAAACCTAGAAAGGATGTTAGACTTGACAAAAACTCAATAACTTTAGTGTCATTAGTTTTGGTAGGGATGGCAATTGTACTCGAACCTGATGGGTACCCGATAAAATTACCCGAACAGGGGCAGATATGGGGAGCAAATTTTTACCCGTAGGGCGGGTATGGGGGGTTAATAACAATACTCGT
>JANZLX010000001.1:20998180-21008941 GCA_025531955.1 Erythroxylum orinocense
TTGGGGTGAACCAGGATAAAATCTCTGTGTCCAAAATTTCTTAACTTTCTTACTTACTTGTGTTCTGAATTAAGCAAATTTTAAGGAAGAGGGTAAAACGTGAAAAAGTATACACAATTCAACCCCCCTTCTTGTGTGTTGATTATCATTGCACTAATTTGTGATTTACTTCAAAATAGATATTTAGAATTATAATCTCTTTGTTCTTTAGTTATTCTTCTACATATTTGTTATTGGTTTTGTTTTCTATGAGTAGGAACTAAACTTGTTTAGTTTCTAGGTGTGATGCACCTTAGGTTATGATAACAATATGACTTGATCTTTTATTTAATGCAATTTTATTGATTGGTTTATTGTGACTCAATTATGTGTTTTATTTTTGTTGTAATATATCAAGAATATTAGTGCATAATTTGATTTCACACAATTGAGATTGATAATCCTCTTGTATGAGTATAGCTATCATAATTGGAAGGAGTTGCATGCAAACCTAGAGATAGGTTGACATAAATCCTCTGGATTAAGTTAAACCTAATAGTGAAATTTATAAATCGGTAATGCAATCTTAGGGGTTTTAACTATAAAGATTTTTATTAATCAACTAATGGATTAGTTATTAATAGACTTGAGAAAGATATTAACATAAGATAGGAATTTTCAAGGTTCAATAATAGATAATATAATTGCATGATAAAGGGTTATTATTTAAGGGTTTCTTAGGGGGATTCAGTACCTAGAAACTATTGTTTGATATTGGCATCTTCTTATTATTTTCCTTGTTCTACATTTATTATTTTTTTAAACTTGGTTTAGTTGTTTAGTTTGATTTTTAATTAAACCCACAATCTAATTCAAAGGTTAGATAATAGAAAAAGGGTAATTATTAGTCCTTATAGTATTTGTAGAATTGATCCGTACTTGTCTGTGCTAGCTACAACTACGTCGTGCACTTGTGATATTTTAAACATTGATAAAATCTATCAAATCAAGTTTTTGGCATCGTTACCAAGGACTAGTAATATTAGGAAGGATTATATTTTATTAATCTAGCCATTTTTACTTTATTTTGTTTTATTTTAGTTTCCATTTTATTATATTTGATTGATTTGTTAGTTTTCTTTTTTCTTATAGATCTTGACTCTTGGTTCGTTTATTAACCGTAGTAATATAGTGAGCCTAGTTGACAAAGATCCAAAAATTGAGTCCGCGGGCAATGTCCGATTATGTTAGATCAAACTTGACTAGAGTGGAGTCCAACATCATTAGACTGACTGTGAGTGCCAACAACTTTGAAATCAAGTCTAGTATCATTTAAATGGTGCAATAGTCTGTCCAATTTGATGGACTACGAGATGAGGACCCAAATGCACACATCTAAAATTTTCTAGAGATCTGTAACTCTTTTAAGATAAATGGAGCAAATGATGATGCAATAAGACTGTGGTTATTCCCATTTTCACTAATTGTAAAGGCTAAGCAATGGTTGAATTCGATGCCACGATCATCACTTACTACATGGGTTCAAGTAGCCGAGAAGCTTTTATTGAAGTATTTTCCACCTGGGAAGACTACTAAGTTTAGGAACGATATCTCCTCTTACTCCTAGGTTAATTCTAAATCACTATATGATATATGAGAGTGGTTTAAGGAGATGTTAAGATGATACCCACATCATGGTTTACCACTTTGGATGCAAATCCAAACTTTTTATAATGGGCTTAGTTATAACAAAAAGCAGTTTATAAATGCAGCAATTTGGTGTAATTTAAATAACAAGACATTAAAGGCAACCTATGACCTTGTTGAGGATATAACGATGAGGAACTACCATTGGTGCTCTTCTAGAGTAAGAATTAATAAGCTAATAGGAGTGTACGAAGCGAACACAGTGGTGCAGTTGGCAATCCAGGTGGAAGAATTGAGCAGAAAAATTGATGGACTAACAATGAATCCATAAGGTTAAGTTATACAATGTAATGTGTAAGGGTTAGAGTTTTTAGATTAAAGTTTTCAAGTAGTATAAACCAAGCATGTGGATTATCTAGGGAATGCTTATAGACCCTAAAACAACCCACGTAGCAACACGTATAATCAGAGATAGAGGAATCACCTCAACTTCTCTTAGGGAAATCAAGGTCAAGCAAGGAATAACCCTCCATTGGGATTTCAGCAACAAGCACCTCAACCTAAGAAACCTACTCTAAAGGAGATGATGTTGAAAATTGCTCAAGATTCTTATTCAAGACATCATCAAACAAAGGCTTCTATTTGTAACTTGGAGTTTGAGATTAGTCAAACCGCCAAGTTAGTTTCTAAAATGGCAATCCTAAAGAACGATTGACCACACATCATAAAACTAGTCAAAATAAAATAACTAAATTACTACTATAGTAGTGGTGAGTCTAGTTGATCCCACAGAGAGTGTGTGTAAAGTTGTTAAAATGAAATTAATCGGTGTTTAGGAAAAAGGGGTTTGCATTTTGGAAATAAGAAAATAAAATGAAACTAGATTAATAAAAACAAATTAAAGAAAACATGCAAAAAACGATAAAAGTGGGGAATTCGGTAAGGACCCGGTTCTTTGATTCGATCTCGGCCTACACCCTAATTAAACATATTTCATTGATTTGTTGTTTTTAAACCTCTCCTAGCAACTATTAATCGTGGGTTAATAATTAACCCGAGATTTCCCTTAGGTAGTGTTTAATCAAGATACAATCGTTAATTAAATCTAACCATCGAATAACATAGGATACGATTTATAGATTTAATTAGACAATAGCATTACGAATTAGGAAAATCGATTAATCAAGGCAACAACCACATACGATGTGTCGTTTAACCTAGATCATGTTATCCTTAATGATTATGAATCATTAGTCGCTACACATGAATTTCAATATAACAATTACAGATTATATTGAAATTCTAGTAATGGGTTTGAATATAAACGATTCAATGAATACATTAAAATCTTCTTTTCACAATACCTAATGGGTTTATGCACAAACAACCGAACAATAACGAAAGTAGGATTATCCATACACAAAACCCAAATCAATTAACATAGGATAACATAATCAATTTCTAATGAGAGAAAGAAACAATAAAATGGTGAAATAAACTTAACCCAAGTCGTCGGCATCGATGCCACCTCCAAACTGGCATTGGGATGTCTAGCCCTTCAAGGGTCTCTCCTAAGAAAATGCCTGTCATATGAAAATTGTACCAGTCGAAACCCCTTAATTTCTTTCTTCACTATGCCTCCTCTTTTATTCTCCTCGGTACTGTTATGTTGATGTGACAAATTAACTTGGTTGGCAACACATACTATTCACTCTTCTTTTTAACCATCGCTGGTGTCTTCTTTTGAAAGCAGTCCTTGTTTGCGTTAATGCAATTGTCTGCTCGAAATGCAAACTGTGTTTTCTTTCCATGTTGTTGTCGTTTCGATCTTTTCCATCAGCTACATGCTATATATTGTTTTGCTCCTAATTACTCCTATCTGCTGGCGCGTTTTGTTGCTGGCTTCCTCCTTATGCTGCTACATGGAATGCCGTTTTAATGCATGTGGTGCTTGATTATGGACTGCTAGAGTTTTAATCATCTCCACTTAATTAACACAATTACATCAATCCATTAAGCTTAAAAAATAGTTCAACTTAGGCCAATTTTATAGTAAAATTCAGAATAAATAATTTTGGGTTTTAACTAATACAATATGAACAATCATGCCCAAATGTGTAATAAAAATAATTATATGGACCAAGTTTAAGAGGATAAAAGAAGTAATATTTTACACTTATCAAATTCCCCCACACTTAGCTTTTGGCCATCCCCGGGTAAAACATTAAAATTAAGCTCATAGGCCCAAAAACATTGACTCATTTCTTATATGTTCAAAGATTACATAATTATAAACAAAGATGAATGACTTTCAAAAATCATAGCAAGAACTTAACATTCCAAGCTTTTACTTATGATCAATCAACATTTATCATCTTAAAAAACTAAGCAATCTAATGGTAGACTCGAAAAATGTGTTTAACTAAAATATATCCACAGGTACACTCAACACCATTCATGATCACAACAATCCATAACTTTACTTATCATTTCATTTGTCCACCACTAATGTTCACATGTAAATCATAGATTAAAGGACTTTTCAAAGTTGTAATGTGGGCAAAGGTAAGATGAGATGTATTTGGGTCAAGTTGCATGAAAGCCATTAAGCTAGTGAAACAAGCAACACTTATTGTGACATTAAGTGCATAAGTTAACAATCATTAAAAACTAGGTACCGTTAGCTATGACGAATGCAATGTTTATATTTCACAACCCAATTTAGCTCTCACACATAAACCACATGAAGCATATATAAATCCAAAGGCATAACTCATACAATTGACATACCTTAAAACCACAAATGAGTTAACCTTCCAAGCCAACATCTACCTCATATTCAACAAACTCCAACAACACATTCATTACAACTTTAGGTGTTGGACCCCATTTCATTATTTTTAGAGTTGAGTCATCAAATTAGCAAGTATGAATAGAAATTAGAAAGTAGAAGTTAGAAAGAAGTGTTAGAATTAAGTTGGAATTAATATGATGTTTAATGGGTTAAGAGAGTTAGTAGGCTTAGATAAAACAAAAGAAGGGCAAATTTGGAAAGGCTAAGTAAATGAGGGGCAATTTTGGATGATTAAGCTAAAGATGAGGCTTGAAATAAGAAAGAGAATAAGAGAATAGAGGGTGTCGTGAGAACCAAAGAGAGAAGAAAGAGAGAAAAACGTGAAAAGAGAAAAGAGAAGGAAAAAATCATAGAGAAAGAAGAGAAAGGAAGAAGAAATTGTAGGAAGAGGAATAAATTAAACTTCTAAGGTAGGTGTCATCTTTCTTCTTGCTTAGTAGAAAAACAAAAGGGATTCGAGAGAGAGATGAGTTATGTAGGAAGAAGAAGGGAAACCTTAGATGGATTTTATGGATTTCTAAACTAGATCCTAGGTTTTCTAACTTAGATGGGTTATGGGTAAGTTAAATTTGAGTTAAGTTTATGTTTGTGCAAATTTTGTGATTTCTTTGTTTTGATGTTTATAAGTTATTGGAATGTTGTTTTGAATGAAACCTTGGTTGTTTTAGGAAACCAAGGGAATCCTGCCCAAGAGCAAGGGGAAGGGAAGCTTGACTTGGATTTCTGCAAACTAATTAGGTGGGTAATGTATTTATAGTTATTGCATGATTGGAAAAATTCTTACCTATGTGTGTGTATGATAAATCTTGAAATGGATTTGCTTGAATTATTATGACTGATTGGAAATGCATGATGCTTTATAATTATGTTATACCTTGAAAGAGGTTATAACATTTTGAATTAAGTGAGAAGAAAAGAAAGAGCATGAAAAGTATGAAAGCATTTGATAAAAATGTTCAGAGCATGAAATGAATATGTGCTTTGTTTGGGTAAAAAAAACTTGTTTCGTTAGTCACATGCACGTTGACCCATAATCTTCTCCTGGCTGCCGATTGAGGCTACGAGATCATGGGAATTCGGACTCGTTTTGTTCACGGAGTAGACTTCGGTTTCTTTGTTTCGTTCCATGGAACTCTCGAGCCGTTTGTTTGTGCATTGCATAATTGAATTGTTAAGTAAGAATCATTTTGATTGTTAAAAGTTATAAGTTTTGAGCTAATTTAATGAATGCTTAAATTGCCGAACATATATGTATGTACACAAGTACATATGCTTGACTTTGGTCAATCGCCAGTGATTATAATTATACTAGCCACTAAGCTGTATTGCTGACCCCACTATTTTCTTCTCAGGTGCAGAACGAGGAGGTTAAAAGTATCCTCTATAGGTGGTATTTTGTGTTAAGCCTTTGTTTATAAGGTAAATTTGTAATTAAAGCTATGTATGAGCTTTTGTGGTTTTGGCAAATGAGTTTAGAACTGAAAAAGTCCCCATGTGTATGTGCATGTTTCTTTAGTAGTGGCACAATTCGAAAATCCAAGTCTCTTCGAGGTGTAAAAATTATACGCCGAATTTAGGGGAAAAACTGGACTAATTTAGATTAAATTAGTCAAAGTTGCCTTCTGGAAAGCTGTAGATTATCTTTCCAACTTTCCATCGGTATATAGTATGACATATTTGGACATAGGAGTCAAAAGTCCTGGTCCTTAGAAGGGGAGATGCTTAGGAGTGAAGATGTATCGCCTTTAAAGTTGTATTGTCTGTAAAGATGCTTCGTTTGTGATGACGTCATATCGTCTATGAAGATGTAACGTCTGTAAAGATGTTTCGTCTATAAAGTTGTATCATCTATAAAGACGCTTCTTCTATGATGATGTCATATCGTCTGTGATGACATTATATCGTCTGTGAAGATGTATCGTTTGTAAGGATGATTCATCTGTAAAGACGCTTCGTCTGTGATGATGTTATATCATTTGTGAAGATGTATCATCTATAAGGATGTATCGTCTATAAGGATGATTCGTCTGTAAAGTTGTATCGTCTGTAAAGATGCTTCGCCTGTGATGACATCATATCATCTGTGAAGATGTTTCATCTGTAAGGATGATTCGTCTGTAAAGTTGTATTGTCTGTAAAGACACTTCGTCTGTGATGACGTCATATCTTCTATGAAGATGTATCGTCTGTAAAGACGCTTCGTATGTGATGACGTCATTTCTTCTTAAGATTTTGCTTCGTCTTAAGTTGGCTTCGTATTCGTCTGCTTCTTCGCATTTGTCTGCCTTTTGTTTCCTCTATAGTTGACCCTCCACTTCTTCTACACTGTTCATCTTGAATCGTCTGTTCCTATTTTGACCCTGTAGATGGTTGAATTTGTCTTCAAGGTCTTCATGAAAGTTGTAGATCTTGAAGTCCTCTTTCGAACAACCTAAAGAATTGTTTAATCCGATGTTTATAGAGAAAATTATGCCTTTCGTCCCTAAACAAGTTCGATAGGGTCAAGGACAAGTATTGTTTTAGTTAACGGTCTCCAAATGCTGGGCTCTGGAAGTGGGGTCCAGTATTGTTTGGTATCAGATCCTAGGTTTTTCCTAGGCTTAGAATGCATAGTAGGATGAATTGCTATGTTATGTGATTACTTGTTACATTGTGAATTGATTGGATTGCATTAAATGAGATGTGTGTCATGCATATATATAGGAATTAAAATTAAAATGAAATGTAAAGCTAATAGCTAGTGTTTACATTGAAGGAGTAAGATGCCACCTCGTAGAAGGACACGAGGAGTGTTGCAAGGATCAATTGCACTTGACTCTCCGCCAAGGGAGGAGAGTACTGATGAGTCCGTAGCCCCAGGGAATGCTGAGGCTTCTGTAGGGCCTAGTAATGAGCCCAACCGATCACCGACGCGGGAGTCTCTTCTCTCGCAGGAGCGAGTGCCTACTCCATTGGATTCGAGGATTAGGCCATGGGTCAGATGCCGCAATCTTCTGCTCCGGCCCCAGCTAAGAAGGGGAAACAATTTGATAAGCTTAGGAAGTATGAGGCAGTGGATTTCTATGGGACTACAGATCCAGAAGAAGCCGAAATTTGGATGAGGAAGACCGAGTGGATACTAGATCAAATGGATTGTGAGGATGATGAGAAGGTTGTGTATGCTACAAGTTTGTTACAGGGAGATGTTCTGCATTAGTGGGAGAGAGTGCCAGGGAGCCAGTATATTTCTTAGCAGTGTTTAAGAAGAAGTACTTGTTTGAGTTATATATTCAGCAGAAGTATAGAGAATTTCTGAGTCTCACCTAGAGGGAGATGACGATGAGCGAATATGAGTGCCGATTTACACAATTGGCCTGATATGTAGCTGATTGAGCCCAAGTTTATTATATAAATTGGCGACACTTTCATGACTTTTACTACACTTTTTGACTCCTATTTTTAGATTTTGTGCTTAAATTAACTCTTGAGTGTGTACTTTTATTTTATGTAGTTTGATAGTAAAAATTGTCACAAATCAGTATTAATTGCACTAATTAATTTTCTGAGAACAATTGATACTGCAAACTACCATTGTTCATTGTAGGAACCTCAAAGAGAAGGGACTCAAGAAGAAGATGTAAAGTTAAAGAAGGCTGAAGTGAAGTCAACAATAGAATAGGCACAACAGGAAGTTCACCGCGGTGACAAAGGAATCCAGGCTGAACTTTTGAGAAAAGTTCACCGCTAGCGAAAGAACCAGCAATGAAGCAAAACCTTTCAGGAAAAGTTCGTTGAGGCGAACCTTTGAAAACCTAAATCATTTTTGGAAAAATCACCCACCCTGCATCCCGATCCAATCATGCTTTGTTTAAAAACCTACCAAATTAGGTTAAGAGCAGACAACAATAAGACATATACAACATTCACCACACTCAGCTCTCTCTCTCTCAACTTTGATCATAATCCATCACCTCTCTTCCATTTTTCATCGCCAACTCTTTCATCACCAGTTGCTGCCGTGGATGTTTTTGGTAGGTTTCTAGTTGTTAGCTCTCCCGAAGCAATGCTTGGTTAAACACCTTTTCTACTTGAAGATGTAGCAATGGCTTGAGTTCAATGGGCTTCAAAGGGGAGCAGTTACTCACGTTTAGCTACATTGTTATGAACTCCTTAGTTAGGATTTATTTTTTGTAGTTGGATTTTCTTTATTATAGTTTAATTAAGTGTTGAACAATTTATTGTGTTACTGGGCTTGTTGATGTAGAAATTAGAGCTTGAATATATGAAGTCTCATATATGTCTTTTTGTGATTTTGTTGATTCTCTTTTATGTACCTAGTTGTGTTTGATATTGAGATAATGCTAGATCCGAAATTGACCACTTGCATTAACTTACCCATTGCACATACTAAGATGCATTCAACAAGGTTTTAAGAAATGGAGTTCATTGATTAAAACCTTGGACTTAAAGTGTTCTTTAAGGTTTATCATTTGAAAACTTAGTGATTTTAACTCCCACCAAGATTTATTTTGAACTATGATAGCCAAAGCTCATTTTTCAAGAGGATTTTCTCACATTTGATCATTCTGTTTAACTTTCAAATTTTTATTCCCAAAAATCCAAAAAATACTTTTTACACACTTCTCTTACAATTAGTTCAATTTTGTTAGTTTTCTTAAAGAACCAAAACCTCCATCCTAACCAATTTAGTTTGCATTTCATGACATTTAGGCTAGCTTAGGTTCATTGCATTAGGTTTCAATTAAGTGAGATGACCTGAGGTTGCACTTTATATTGCAATGCTTGGAATTAAATTTTTTATTCGACCGCCAAGCGTAAGATCGAAAGACACCGTGGATCAGAATCACATGTCTAAACTATACAAGAGTGGTAGTTTATGGTCATTTGATTATGAATCATATGACACATGTGAATCTTCCTTATTAGGTAAGATAACTAAGTTACCCTTTAAGGGAAAGGGTTAACGAACTAATGGACTTTTAGACCTAATATATATTAATGTTTATGATCCAATGTCCTTACATGCAAAGGTGGTTTTGTATAATTCATTACCTTTATCAATGATCATTCTTGATATAGGTATGTGTATCTTATGAGATACAAGTATGAAGCCTTTCAATTGAGAAACAACTTGGGAAAAGTTTTAAATCACTTTCAATTGGATCAAGGTGGTGAATACTTATGCCAAGAGTTTTTGGATTATTTCAGGGATAATGGCATATTATCCCAATGGACTCCACCTTACACACCGCAACACAATGGTGTAACTGAGAGGAGAAACCAAACATTGTTAGACATGGTGAGGTCTGTGATGGGTTTAGTGAATTTACCAAATTCCTTTAGGGGGCATACACTCAAAACTTCTATTTATGTATTAAACAGAGTCCCATCCAAGTCAGTTGATGTTACTCCATATGAGATATGGACTAATAATAAACCCTGTCTTTCTCATATGAAAGTTTGGGGTTGTCCTACTTATGTGAAGCAGATTCAGTTAGATAAGCTTGAAGCTAAATCTGACAAGTGTTTGTTTGTAGAATATTCTAAGGAAATTATAAGATATCAGTTCTACCATGTTTTAGAACAAAAGGTACTTGTTTCAAAACATGTTATCTTTTTAGAGAAAGAGTTTCTTCTAAGAGAAGACAATGGAAACAAAATCAAACTTGTGGAAGTTCAAAATGCTCAAACAGATGCAGATCAACTGCCTAGACCCAAGACTATTATTTATGAAGATGAAACAATAGTTCAACCTTCTATCACACAAGAAGTTCGTAGGTTGGGTAGGATACTTCATGTTCCTGAGAGATACAAATTTCTCATAAGTGAACTTAACGATGTATTGCTCATAAAAGATGATGAGTCTACTACCTATGAGGAGGTTCTGAAGCGTTCAGAATATGACAAATGGTTTCAAGCTATGAAATTCGAAATGGATTCCATGTATGAAAACTAAGTATGGACTTTGGTTGACCCACCCGAAGTGATAAAGCCTATAAGGTGCAAATGGGTTTTCAAGAAGTTGTTAAAGTATTCATAAAATTTTTGGGGTTGCAATTATGTTATTTTTGGCATTTTAAAAAGACAAGTAGTGTTTTGTTTGACAGCTAGGTTTTTATGGTGATTATTGACAATACTCTGCAGCCAATTCAATCAATATATCATCTAGTGTGTTGCTGATTTTTTAGGATAAGGATTACGTATTTTGTAAGTGTAAGTCGACTTGTACATTGTGTAACTCGACTTATGCCTCTACGATACTGATAAGTCGACTTGTATAT
>JANZLX010000001.1:21068254-21083542 GCA_025531955.1 Erythroxylum orinocense
GTCGGCAGAGTTTGTAAATGCAAAGAATTGTTCTTAGTACCTTCCAATCGAGTATTCCAAGGTCGTCTCCCACAAGGACTAAGGTACTCACTAATGAATTAATCCTAATTACTTTAACTAAAATAACAAAAAACTTAAAAATGATTACCTTAGAGCAGATAATAAATTGTAAAGATTGTAAACAAACAAACAAGGGAAATCTGATGATTGAGACTTAGGGCTTTGGGGTTCACCAACTTAAGAGATTGATCAACAAATTATGGAATTAATTGAATGACATGTTATAATAATAATTGCACAAATTTATTTATATTCACTCTCAAGACATATAAGAATACCTACTAGTTGATTACTAGCTCTTAATGTGAAACCTAACTAGTCAAATTCATTAAGAACAACCAACCATAAGTTATCACACTAGTTCAGGATATGCCTATCTCTAAATCTAATGTGCTTATCTTCCTAGGGAAAAAATCATACTTCACCTCTCAGTTCACCATATGATTCCTAAGGTTGCATCTATGGTGATCAAGCATAGAAACAACAATGAAGTTCAAGAAATATAAACATAACCTAAGAACTTTCATTCAATATCATTCAATCCACAAAATATAAATCAATCCCCCAAAGTAGGCTACATCCCTAACCCTAATTGGGCTTTAGTTCCAGAACATTATAAAAGAATCCATACAAGTAAAGACAATCAACATCCAAGAAAGGATAGAGAGAGAAGATAGTGAAAATATAAAACAAGATAGCTTCCAATGCTTGATTCAATCCTCTTTGATCTTTTTCTTTTCCTCTTCTGGGTTTCTCCTTTTATGCAGCCTTATTTTCAGTGCAGGACCCCCTCATTTGTTCTTAAAATGAGTATTTATAGCGTCTTGGGCTCAAAGAAAGCTAGTTTTTACCAAACAAGAGAATATCGATCGTAATAGTGCTGACAAAGTCCATTAAGTGGACTTTACGTCTACTGGGCAGACCTTTTCGAGTTTTCAGAGCAAATTTGGCTAGTAAATGTCTGTTAGGCAGACTTCATGTCTGTTAAGTGGACCTTCTTGAGTTTTCCAGCTTTTCAACTCTGCTCATGCCCTTTTGAAGGGACATAATGTCCACTGGGCGGACATACACTAGGCATCTACAAAAATGTGCAATTTTGACCCTTTAGAAGGAAATATCTCTCCTCGATGTCTTCATGGAATTTGTAGAAATCAGAGTCCTCTTCGAAAGCATGCTTTAATGACCTTAATCCAACATCCACAACAAAAGTTATGCCTCTTGCCCAAAAATCTATCCATTTGCACCTATTAAGCAATAAAGTTGAATGTGTAAGAATTAACCAAATAAAGCTCAAAATTCATATAGAGATAAGTCAAATGAGTTCCAATTCATACCAAAATCATATATAAATAATTTGACTTATCAAAATTTCATCTTCGGGGACACACCTGTGAATCACACTATCAACACATATCTTATACAGTACAGGTTCATTCAAAATATACCTAGGACATTGAAACAAAAACTGCTTCTTTTGTTGATATCACCCAAGAGATAGTTTACAATATCTGCAAACCAAGGACAAACAATATTGCCTGCCATCATTAAAGCCTCCTTAGGAAAGCTCTCCTCGATTTCCTCTTCTTCTTTATGGTGACCTCCTTTAAGTCTCGGAGGTGGTTGGCTACAACATTTTCTGCTCCCTTCATGTCTTTAATCTCAATGTCAAACTCTTGGAATAGAAGTACCCACCGGATAAGCCTAGGCTTGGCATCCTTTTTGAAAAAAGATATCGCAATGTTACATTATCTGTAAAAACAATAACATGTGAGCCTAAAACATAAGAATGGAATTTCTCACATGCAAATACCACTGCAAGCAACTCCTTCTCCATAGTTGTGTAATTCAATTGTGTTCCCGTCAAGGTCTTACTTGTGTAGTAGATGGCATGCAACCTCTTTTCCTTCTGCTGACTAAGGAAACAACTAATGGCGTGATCACTTGCATCACACATAATCTCAAAAGGAAGAGACCAATCCGACAACATCAAAATGGGTGATGTAAGTGCTTTCTTCAACCTATTAAAAGCATCCAAATAAGTATCACAAAAAACAAAAGGCACATCTTTAACTAATAAATGAGTTAAGGGTCTAGTGATATGAGAAAAATCCTTGATGAACTATCTGTAAAATCCTTTATGTGCAAGGAAGGCTCGGATGCCCTTGATGCGAATGGGAGGTGGTAGCTTTCAATTATTTCGATCTTAGCTCGATCCACTTCAATCCCCTTGCACAAGATTTTATAGCCCAATACAATTCTCGCTTGGACCATAAAGTGGCACTTCTTCCAGTTCAAGTCTAGATGTAAATATGGACATCATGCTCTTTTAGAATGTGGCATGTGCATTACATATACGAAACGACATCCTTCGATAAGAAAAAGTCCTATAAGGACAAATGAAAGTAGTCTTATCCTGATTTTTTGCGTATATAACCACTTGATTATACCCTAGGTATCTATCAAGAAAATAGTAAAATACATGGCCAGCCAACCTCTCAATCATTTGCTTCACAAAAGGTAAAGGGAAGTGATTTTTCTTAGTGGCCAAATTGAGCTTCCAGTAATCAATACATACTCTCCAACCTGTGATGGTGCTTGTAGAAATCTTTTCACCTTTTTTCATTTTTCATCATTGTCATACCTCCCTTCTTAAGCACACACTATACCAGACTCACCCACTCACTATCTGAAATAGGATAAATAATCCCTACATCTAACAGCTTTACTACCTCCTTCTTCACAACCTTTTGCATGTTTAAATTTAACCTTCTCTGTCGCTCTCTCACTATCTTACACCCTTCTTCTAGGTTAATCCTATGCATAACCACATTAGGGCTAATCCCCCTAATATAAAAAATGTGCCATCCTATAGCTCTCATCCTTTTCCTATTATTCTCCACCAATTTCTCTTCTTGCTCAAAATCTAATTGGTTTGAGATAATAATGGGTGGGGTATCGTTTTTACCTTAAAAGGTCTATCTCAAATGGGGAAGTAAGGGTTTAAGCTCTAAAGTGGGGGGTTTAACCATGAAAGCTGGGATAGGTGTATTTATTCTCTCTAACTTCTCTCACTTAACTTCCTCACATAAATCCTCTTCTCTCACACTCTCATCCCTGTGCACTGTAGTAACTTCATTAACTTCCTCTTCAACCTCCTTCATACATTCATCCACAACATCAATCTTCATCCATACATTACCATCCAACATATTCTTTAATGCTTTAGACATATTAAACTCAACTTTTTCATCACCAATCCTCAAAAAATGTTTTCCCTCAGCACATCAACTAATGCCTTACCAGTATTCATAAAGGGCCTACCCAAAATCAATGGAAAATTTTTATCAGCTTCAAAATCAAATACCACAAAATCAACAGAAATAATAAATTTGTCTACTTTTACCAACAAATCTTCTACAACTCCATATAGTCTCTTAATGGATTAATCCACAAGTTGAATCAGTATGGATGTTGGCTTAACCTCTCCTAGTCCTAATTTCCTGAAAACAAACAAAGGCATCAAGTTAATACGTGCACCAAAATCATATAAGCATTTAGAAAATTCAAAGTTACCAACAACACATGAAATCATAAAACTCCCTGGATCTTCAATTTTTGAAAGTATTGTGCTTTAAATAATCAAACTACAATTCTCCGTCAAGGTGACCATCTGAGTGTCCTCCCAAGTACATTTTTCTGTCAGTATGTCCTTCAAAAACTTTGCATATTGAGGCATGCACTCCAAAGCTTCCACCAATGAAAAATTAATCTGAAGCTTCTTCAGTTTCTCCAAAAACTTGGAAAACTGAGTCTCCACCTGATTTTGTCTCACCCTTTGAGGATATGAAAGATTAGGCTTGTAGGGTGGAGGTGGTACATAAGGCCTCTCTTCTTCTTTCTCTTCTTGAATTTCCTTACCTTTTCCTTTATATTGACAATCCTTTTTCACACTTGGTTCCTCCATTTACTTGCCACTTTAAAGTGTGATAGCCCTTCAGTTGTTCTCTTGGGTTGGCCTTAGTATTACTTGTTAAGCTACCTACACTTCTAGAAGACATAGCATTACCAAGTTGACCCACTTGTACCTCCAAGTTATGGATGAATGAGGCATGGTTCTTCATAATCAGATCAAACTTTGCCTCCATCCTCTTTTGACTTTCCTCTTAGCTCGAAAACATCCTCTTTTAGTTCTCTTCTTGATTTGCCAGTTTTGACCCCAAAACATCATAAACTTGTCCATTTTGTTCTCTAAAGATCAAAGTCGGTCTTGCTAAAATCCAAGAGGTCCTTGCAGTCTTGTTTGACCACCTACATTGTTAGTACTCCAAGAAAATTTTGGGTTGTTTTTCCACCCCGGATTATAAGTATTCGGATACAGATTGTTACCTCGGTATGGTTGGCCTAAGTAACTTACCTGTTCAATGCTACTAGCTCCCAACAAAAAGCATTCTATTGTGTAATAGTTGTCCTGTCCGCATAACTCACACTATGCTTACACAGCTTTGGCTGTAGATCAAGATGCTCCTTATAAGTTGCTCAACTGCTTGTTGAGGGCTGTCATTTGTGCCTCCAAAGCAATAACAAAGTCAATTAGGATCATACCTTTTTGCTCCTTCTACTTTTACCTACTCCTCTCACTTGACCACATGCAACTATTGCTCGCCAATTCGTCCAAAACATCATGAGCTGTGTCAATAGTTTTCCTCATCAGAGATCCTCCCGCAGTTGCATCAAAGGCCCCTCTTATGCTCTGATTTACACCATTATAGAATGTTTGCATGAAGAATTCCCTCGGAAGGTTATGGTGAGGATAGCTTCTATGTAGTTCTTTAAACCTCTCCCAAACTTCACATAAAGACTCCCCATCGCTTTGTTGAAAATTTGTATTTTCCTTAATGATCATTGTTGTCTTATTCAATGGGAAGTATTAGCAAGAAATGCTTGGGGTAGATGTTCCCAAGTATTAATCTTCCCCGAGTTGTTCCCAAGTATTAACTAGATATGAAGCTATCCTATAGGCAGTGTATTGATCTATTGAAATCTTTTCCTAATAAATCAATAAATTTTTATTAATATTTCTATTAATCGTCAACTCTCTTTGTACAATTATCACAGATTACCAAGCTCACTCTCTCGATTTATTGCAAGATTTAAGCACAATAAATAACAAAAACATATATATCATTAAATCGATAGCCAAATGTTCATAAATAATTCAAACCAAAAGTCCTAAAATTGTTTTAGCCAATCATAATGTCTATAACATCCCTAACAATCAAGTAATCCAAATAAACATGCTAGAAGAGAAAGAAATTGAAATAAAACTAGACGGGGTAGCTCCTCCTCTTCTTTGCCCGAATCTCGAAAATCTGGATGACAAGGTGCTCTTTGCACAATTGGGAATAAAACCTTGAATCTCCACCTATCTCTAAGCTCTCAATTTGTCTTGTGGCCCCAGGAAGCAAGTTTCACGACCCTATGATGGCTTTTGGGATTCTTTTCCTTATAAATTCCCAAAAACCTAAAAACTCCAAGAAATTCGTGTGTCTCTTAGACTTCCAGTCCCCACGATCGTGGGAATTATACTTGTGCTTCCCATGATCACAGGTTATCTCGATAAAAACTTTCTCCATAGATTTCCCACGATCGTGGAAAACATATTCTTTTCCACAGTCGTGGGTTCTTGTTTTTCAACAGCTCCACTTCTCTTCTCTTCTCTTGGTCTCTAACTCAATCACAAAGGTGTCCACCCTCCATTCCTACACCAAAATGATCAATTCCTACCCTAAACCAATATCAAACACAAAAGAACAACCATGAAGATCAAACTAAACAAAAACACACAAAACAAGTCCTAAAACACAATAATACTAACCTGTCATATAAGAAACAAATTCCCAATACTTAGAAAAAAGCATACTAATGCACAACTATCACTTACCTCCCTCTAATGGAGAGTTAATTACACAAAGAATAATCTATTCCCTTATGCTCAAATCCTTTACTATGCCCTCTCTAGGATAAAAAGAGTAAGTGTAACATTGGAGATGTTAATTATAGTGGTAGTCCACTAGCTTAAATTGAGGTTAAATATTTTTCATTTGTGGAGAGAAGAAATTTTTTTCAAAGACTAGGAGTAGGCTCTCAAAGCAATCCACTCAATATTGTCCATATGTATGTGCAATGTTAGGAGTATGAATGAAACCAAAAAAAAGAAAATGGCATTTGACTATATAAGCTTAATAAAAGCCAATTTTATTTAGCCTTTTGGAAACTAAAATGAGTCTTAAAAAGTTCTATAAGATATGGTACATGAAGAAGAAATGATCAATGGTAACTAATGATTTTTATCATCATTTAAGGAGGAAAATGGTTTCAATGTATAATAAAGCACTAGAGGCTTACTCTTCTCTAATTATTTAGAAATCTATAGTGCATTGGATTAAGGAGGGAGATTACAATTCAAAATTCTTTCATCAATCCATAGTACTGATAATAAGGAATATGATAACTAAAATGTGGATCGAAATAAGGACTTTAATCTCTAATCAAAAGGAGCTATTATCATATGCTAGGAGCTACTTCATAGACATCCTAGGAACTCATTTAGGTATTAAGCCCTCAACTAATTCAAAAAATGGTTATTTCCTAATCATTTATCTTTTCAGTTGAATGAGCTCCTATCCAAACCCATTACCATTGATGATGTTAAGAGGGTGGACTTTAAGCTTAATCCCAATAAAGCTATAGGGCCAGGATTTAATGCTTACTTCTTTTAAAGGTGTTGGAGTTCCATCAACAATTTTATTTTGGAAGTTATATTGTATTTTTTTCTCTAGCTCTAAAATGTTATGTATATGGAATAACACTCATCTTTTCTTTACTTCCAAAACTAAAAGTCTTAAATATTTTAAAGAGTTTATGCCTATCTCTTGTTGCTCCACCTTTTATAAGATTATATCCAAAATGTATTCTTAAGGCATAAATAGATTTTACCACCTTTTATGAATCATGCATAGAATAGATTCACCAAAGGAAGGAGCATGGACAATACTATATTGCTTGCTTAGGAGCTGCTCAGAAACTATCACTTGAAGGGCTTAGGAAGCAACTGTATCATCAAGATAGACATTTAAAAGGCATTTGACATGGTAAGTTGGGACTTCATTCTCTTATCTCTGGAAGTTAATGGCTTTCTAGTTTCTTTCATTTTGTTGATCAAACAGTTCTTAAGTACCACTTCTTATGGACTCATTATTTTAGGGTAAGAAGGGGAATGAGATAAGGGGATCCCCTTTCCCCCTGCATGTTCACCATCTGTATAGATGTAACACCCCACTCTCGCAAAACACGTACTTGACATCCTTAGTGATATTTACACATGTACCTCATAAGGGTGGCAAGTTAGAGCACTCACATCACTAACTTAATCATAGCATCATCATATAAAAACATAAACAACTTAATATTTTAAAAATTGAAATCCTCATTTCATTTTATAAAAATCGAGTATGTACATTGAAATTTTTACAAAATCCTCCAAATATGTACATCATCAAAACCTAATACAAAACACGCTACATGAAAGAATAATTTGACAAAAAAATTATCTAATCCTTCAGTCTCCGTTGACCGATCTTTGAGTCATTTCTCTGATCCAAAATACAAGAACTATGCTTCTTGTAGAGTATCTCTCTCACTAGTGTCCTCTTTCAGCCCTGAAATGTCAACGATGCAATTTTGGTGAGTTTTGCAAACTCAGTGAGGTAACTATCCTCGATGATTCACTCAATTCATACAACACATCATCACATAAATTCACATCATTTCATTTTTTATCTAACATCACATATCATATTCAAAGTAATCATACCGATCATTTCAATCATTTAAAATACACATATCAATTATAAATGCAATGTACATGAGACTCACTTTCATTTATTACTTTGTTGTGACGATTGCCTTTTTAGTAGCTCATATCCCTTGCAGATACCGAGCTATATCAGATAATGTCCCATATCCCTTAGTGGATACTGGGTACAATGGCAACTAAGCCAGAGGCTCTTATCACATTCTGAGTTTTAAGCTCTTTTTACTAGTGACTCTAGTCATAACTACATTTATCTTTCATGCATTCATGTAATGAAATGCATCAGATTCTCATTAATTCTAACCTATTCATAAAAGCCCTTGGAGATTAAATCAAAATAATCTAAGGATTGGACTATAGGGTACAACCCCGGGTTGTTCACTTAATCGAAACTTAAAATGAATGGACCTAAGCTAACATATATGCCATGCTATGCAAGCTAATTGGGAAAAAAATGGGGGTTTTGATTTTTGAAATCATTAATTGAACTAAATTGAATTGTAAAATTATTTTTTTTGGGATTTTGGGATATAGAAAATGGAAAGATGAAAAACAAGTGATTAAACAGTGGTAGAATCCTCTTGAAAGTGAGCTCTGGCTATCATAGCTCGAAATTGATTTTAGTGGGAGTAGAAATCACTAAGCTTCAAAATGGTAAACCTTAAAGTACTCTTTAATTCCAGGATCTTAATCAATGGGACTCCATTTTTTAAGATCCTGTTAAATGCTCTTAATGTGTGTTGTAGGATTAACCAATGCAATAGGTCAAATGAAATCTAGAATCAACTCAATATCAAACATAACCTTGCGAGATAAGAGAGAATCAAGAAGATTACAAATAGAAATATATGAAACTTAATATATTTAAGCTCAAATTTCTAGATAAACCAATCCAAACTACATAAAATGAATATATAACATTTGATTAAAACTATAATCAAGTAGCTCAACTACAAATTACAAATCTTAGACCTAGGAATTTATGAATTCATAGCTGAACCATGGATCAAACTACTCCCGTTTTAATCTCATTAAACTCCAACCATTGCTACGCCTTCAGGAGGAAAAGAAACGCCTAGCCACACATTGAACCCAAAAGCTTCACAATTGGGAATGAATCTAAGTTACCCATGGTGGAGGTTTAACAGTGAAAAAATGTAAGAAATTATAGTTAGATGAGAAAAATTAGAGAGAATGGTGATGGAGGCTCTCCCTTTAAGTCCTTATGTCACTTATCCCAAAATAGGGTTTCTAAATCAATATTCGGGTCAATTTTCAAATGACTTGGTAAAATTCCCTGGTTTTGTCGTGGCAAAACATGTTCTTTACAGCTGAGAAATCTGCTAGTGTTGATGCTGTTGACCTTGTGTGCTACAATTTCTTGGTCTCCACTCTTGGCTCTACTTCTTGAGTGTCCTGTAATGAAAAGCAATGGTTTGTAGTATCAATGGTCCTAGAAACCAATTGAGTGCAATTAATAACTAATTACGACAATTTTACCGTCAAACTACATTAATTCAAAACAAGCACTATTAAGCTAAATTAAGCACAAAATCTAACAAAAAGAGCTGAAAATATAACAAAAACCATGAAAATATCACTAAATAATATAAAAAACTTAGGTTCAATCAAATTCCCCCACACTTAGACCTTTGTACTCTTAAACAAAGCTTATAAAAGTTAAAGAGATACAAGTGCGAAAGAAAATACTGACCATACTTAAAAACGAGAGCAGAAAATTAGTAAAACCATTTTCTCTTAAATCAACCAAAGCAAACTAAAGGAGTGCTAAGAAGATAAACACTATAAGTATTTAATCCGAGATTGAGCAAAGGAGATCTATCTCAAGGGAAACTTTTTAACTCTCAACTCACTTGTCTTGGGATAATTTCACTCTAAAATCTACTTAGTCTATTATCTACCATAAGCTTGTGATAGTTCTACATCTCCACTACAAGAACAATAATTTTGCAAATCAAGAGGACTTTTAGGGTTATAATGGTGAATGAAGGCCAAGTGAAATGGATGGAATAAAAGAAAAAATAATGAGTAACATGTGTCACAATTATTCTTTTAATGAAACTAGTGTGAACTATTCCAAAGAAAAGATTTAAAATTCTAACATAGCAGCATTTCTTTTGCTATTTATTTCTATTTCCAAATATATATATATATATATAGTTTTTTTAACACAATTGAATTCTATACTTCAAAGTAGTTGCTCAGACAAATATCATAATTTAGAAGCTTCAAAACAGTTGCTCAGACAAATGTCATAATTTAGAAGCCCCCCTTTTTTTTTTGTAGTAACAAGCCAACCTATGAATCCTACTCTCTACAAAGATTAATTTAAACTTAAAAAACTGGAGATAAAATATTTACATCAATTTACAGAAATGTGCATGCACTCAAAAAGACGATTCAAGGGGATACCAATTGTTAAGTGTTTGGGTAAAAAAGATTTTGAAATTAATGCCTCCATCATATTCACAAAATTTTAGTTCCTCAATCATTGATTAAGAATTAAAACAAGTTCTAGATAGGTATGAAATTAAGAAAATACACAAAAATGAAAGAATTTAGACCCAAATATCCTTCCAACAAGGTTAATATCTCAATTAAGCAATCTTAAGGTTTAAAAATGCATAACGCCACTTTCTTAGCATCCCCTCACTTACCTCTCATTGAAAACATTGAAAATGGAATTAGCCAAAATCAACTACCATTTAAAAACATGGATGGTTTTCCAAAAGCCCATGTAAAACTTTGAAATTTTTAAAACTTTAAAACATAGAAGTATTAAGAATCTAATTTAGGACAATTGTTGAAATGAGGGAATAAAAGCAGTGAGATTGTGTTTTTTTTTAAGTTGGTCGTGGCGAAGCTAGGAGTTGGCCATGGCGGAAGTGTCCCAAGAGGAGATTGTAAATGAGGAGGCTTCCCTGTGGCGAAACCATAAGTTGGTCACAACAAAGTATGCCCGAGAAGAAAAAATTATGAAAACTGGAGAGCTTCGCCACAGTGAAAGGTGGCAAAGACATGGAAAAGGTGGAAAATGCCATGCAATTTCAAATTCACCTCAAAAACCAAGTTCAAAACTTTAAAGATAACACACAAATGACTTGTTCAAAAGCATTTAAGTGGCAAAAATTGATGCATGAAGAAGCTTTTTATTGAATTCAAAAATAGAAACTCCTCTCCCACATTTAAACACAATGTTGTCCTCAATGTTGAAATAATCAAAACACAATCGCGTAGTGAATATAAACAGTAGAGCAAATGGAAGATAAAGCACAGGGAATCAAAACACAATGAGAATCAGCAAAACAACAGGGCCATCAAAAGCGAATGAAATAAGTCACATCATCCAAAATAACATCAGAAAAGTTAACTAAGTATCCAGCAGACTCAAGACTGAAAACATAAAGACTCAAGGATAAAAGAACAACACAAAAAAGAAAAAGATTCAAGACTAGTCTATAGGATGATTAGCTTCGGAGCCAAACGGTCCTGTTCCAGACATGCCCGCCTCAAATGTTCCAGTGTTGCTCATCGGTTCATCCTCATTAGAGGACATTTGGAATTGTAAGCATTCGACAATCAAAGCATCCATGCGATAATGATAATACCTGTCTCGATCATACATAACATCTCTATCCTTCTTCCACACCATCTCCCATAAGAGAGCAACGCGAAGTTGGTAGAGATCAGTAGAAAGTTCGTCGATCTTGCCAGTAAGGGTCTCCAAAGTGACAGGCTCAGAAGCTTCCTAAGTTGGTTGGCCTTCCTCGGCTGGTGCATCTGTTGGGCCCTAAACTTTTCTTGGAAGTTAGAACTATTAAATAAGAAATTGTTGGCAATTATTCATGTGTTAAGAAAAGAAGAATTCTTGAATTTGAAATGAAATAGAAAAGATGGTTTAGATACAAGATGGGTCATATGTGAAATGTTTGAAGTTAAAAGTTGAAAAATATAGTTGAAACATGTTCATTGAGTATGCTTCAGTGTTTTAGCCATAACTTTTTATCTAGTTATCCAAAAGAGATTATTCTTGATTTGGATTAAATTAGAGCGTTAGGGCTACAAATTTTTTGATGAAATTGAGTTTTAATTCAGTTTCTAAGAATATCAATATTTGGATGGAAGTTGAGCATAGAATATTGTTTTAGTATAAGAATAGTCTGAAAATGTTTAGGGTATAACTTTCAGACTACTTAACCAAATTGAATGATTTTGGTGTCATTAGAAACTTAAGACAATGAGGAACATTTTTCTAGAATGACTGCTATCAATTTCCTTTAATTACATGATTAAAAAAAGGTCTTGATTTTCGGAACGAGTTAAGCATGACTTAAATAAATTTTGAGGTCTTAATAAAGTATTTTTGTGGAGTTAATTAGCATGATAATGTAAGTAAGATTATATGGTATAGGTTAATTGAATTATTGTGTTAAGGTGGTAAGATTGCGTGAGGTGCAAAATTGGCAAGTCACTTAAGCATTTAAGTTGCAAGGCTTATAAGTAAGGATAAAATGGACATTTTGTTTTCATTAAGGGTATAAAAGGGAGAAGAAAAGGTGGTCTTACATTGAAGGAGAAGCAAAAAACGAAAATTGGAGGTAAAAGAGGAGAGAGAGTGTCGTGTAAGGAGAAGAGAAGAGAAGGAAGAGAGCTAAGTTAGGTTTCAATTTTTCTAAGCCTTCAAAAATGATTTTGAAGTTTATTCAACTAGGAAAAAGGAAGAGGAGGATGAGAGATTCCATTAGAGCCAACAAACTCTTCATTTGGTGAAGGATCAAGGTAAGGGCATTTTTTATTTGTTGGATTTTTGAAAGGGTTTTGGTTCATATAGCTTAAGAAATGTATGGATTTAAGAATTTTAGGATCAATTTTAAGAATATGTTTTTTTGGGTTGTCCAATTTCGATTCCTATTGAATGGAAAATTTTCCTTTGATGAAGGAAATCAAGAGAGAGGCAAGAGTAGAGGCTTTTTGAGCAAGGTTTTCAAACAAGGAAATTAAGGAGGGTTTCATGTTTATAATTAGATAATGAGCCATTACGTTTTCTTTTTAATTAAGAGAATAAAATAATTCTCAATTGCTTTATAATTGTGGCATTTATTGCTGTTGAATGGTGCGAAATTGCTATATTTTTTGGTGCATGAAATTTTGATGATGAATTGTGAATTGCTATATGAAAAGGCTTTTTGAAAAATTGCATGTTCATGAAAAACAAGTTTTTGAAATTTTGCCATTTGGGCAATCTGTTTTCAAGTCATGAATTACATGTTATGTGGGTTTGGTTTAGTCTGATCTATTCTGTCAAGTGCACTTTGACTAAAGGCTTATCCCGCCTGCCCACTAGTGGCATAGAGCTCCTTCACGGACTCCCCAAGTTTACGGCTACGTAAAACCATTTTGAGGGATTGTGATAGTACGTTTTGTTCACGACTACATAGGACTCTTAGGGGAAATTTGTAGTACGTTCTGTTATGGACTACCTAAACCATTCTGATGTGCTTATTATATATGAACAAGTTTGATGCGTTCATGTTTTGTGGTTTATAAAATTTGACTACATGATGAGAAATTAAGAAACAAGTGTTTTATGGATTTCAACAAGAATTTTCTATGACAATAAACTTTTAAATGGTTTTGTTTATTTTCCCATTATAAGATGTTACCCATGAGCTTGTTAAGCTCGCCCCTATTTTCGTCCCATCTCTAGGTGATGAGTAAGAGACCAAGTGAAAGAAAGTCAAGACATTAATCCAAATTTGCATGTTTGGCTTAGTTTTGGAGTAGTTTGTATAAAACAAAGCTGTAGTTGCATGTTGAGCAATTATAGTTCAAGCATTTTAGGTAGTTTGGGATTTTGCGAAATATTGTATTATAGCTTGGAATGCCATTGAAGTTTGTAAAACCCTTAATTTATGATGTTAATGAAATATGGATTTATGTATGGATATGAAATATGAATTATGTGAAGTGAATCACATGTTAAAAAAAGATTTAATAAACTATATACAAATGCATAAGAAGGGGGATTTGAATTGTGTATTCTTTTTGCTAATACCCTTTTGAAACTTCTCGTATGAAAGCAGTAATATAAAAATTTCAAAGTAAGCGACAGTTGAGAGTTGAGAGAATGTAGACACAACAAATTTATCCTAGTTCACCCCAAACCGTGGGCTACGTCCAGTCCTTAGAGATTTTTATGAGATTTCACTATCTCACAACACGTTACAAGTATTCTTTAGTACAAAGCCTCTTTAGGTCTCTTACAACAAGTATTCTTTTACTCTTAGCCTCTTCAGGCTATCTGCCTTTCTCTGTACTAAAAGAATTTTTTGAGCTAATGTTACAGAAAATAATTGCTCTAGTTTTTCGCACAATAAAATTTCTTAAGATCACTAACTTTTGCAGTCTTCGACTCCGACTCATATTTATAGTTCTTCGACTTGAACCGCTTCTTGATAACTTCTTCTTGATCTTTAAAGAATTAGTTATTCAGTTGAGTTCTGTAACTAACTCAAGCTGAATTGAAAACCGTCATGTTATTGGTTCTTCCGTCTCACTTCTTTTTGTCTTATGTTTTTTGTTTCCGCTCCTGTCTGATTTCTTTCGTATGTCTTTCCTTTCGTCTGTCTTTTTTTCCATCTGTTTTTTCTTCCATTTGTCTTTTCTGTCGTCTGTTTTTTCTTCCGTCTGTCTTTTCTTCCGTCTGTTTTTTTCGTCTGTCTTTTCTTCCGTCTGTTTTTTTGCTTTTCTTTTTATCGTTGCGCTTTCATCTCATATGTTTTTGCTTTCGTCTGATTTCTTTCATTTGTATTTTCATCGTTGCGCTTCTGTCTCTTATGTTTCTGTTTCCGTCTTACTTTCTTCTTTCATTATTTTTTGTTCTTCATCAAAATCATTTATGTAAAGTCATTTGCCTTAACAATCTCCCCCTTTTTGATGATAACAAATATTAGTAAGAAAGTATTTGGTGATGCTGTCGCCTGCAACCGAATATAAAAGAAATCACTTCCGTTAAAACAAATTAATGTAGTAGCGGTAAGCGGATATTGTTCCCATGAGGAATTTTGCGATTATGGAAATAATGAATTCAAACGGCACAAATAATAAAAGGGGGGGTTTTTTTTACTTACTGAAATAATAATGAAAATCAAAAAGGAAAATCGCAAATTGAAATAATAACTAAGTCTGAAAAGTCAATAGGAAAAATACCTTAGTTTCGGTCACCGATATTACCATGCTATTATGGATCCTTGATAAAAATTGTAATTATTAACGAACATTCATTGAGGGAATTTTCTATTAATTGTATTGACTAGAAACATGTATCCTAGCAA
>JANZLX010000001.1:21099832-21109930 GCA_025531955.1 Erythroxylum orinocense
ATACAAGTCGACTTATCAGTACCGAACATGCATAAGTCGCCTTGCACAATGAACAAGTCGACTTATACACTTACAAGATTCATATCCAAACCTAATTAAAAAATCATTCATTAGACAACCCAAAAATCATTATCTTACATACATCAAAACCAAAACAAAATTTGCCAAATAAGGATCATTTTCCAATCACTCAACTATCAACATCATAACGCATATTTGATGCCAATTCAATTATCATAAAACTTGTGTTAATATATGATATCAAGCTTAGAATTCCCTTACATAATTAACTTCAAGTTCCTTCTTCAAAAAACCAAGTAATTCAGCCCTTCATGCAACCAACACACTTCCAAAATCAAGGTAGATGTAGCATGATCTTAGCACTAAGATGTTAACAACATAGATGGTAGTATAAAGTAGCTTTCTTGATGTAGCATCATGCAAGGATTCTTAAGCGTTGATGACCCAAAATAAAGCAAAAACTCTAGCAGGTGTGAGTGAGAGAGTTTCAGTGGAGAGAGTGCAAGATGGTGGAGAATGAACAAAACAAAAATTACTCCAGCAGAAACTTGTCTCATCCAATGATAGGTGTCATCAAATTGTAATAGCATATGTCGCTATGCATGTTCTTCATTTGTCCCATATAGGAGCTACCAAATGTCACCAATATATTAGGCCATTTGTCTCTTACTTATTGTTGTCACTTGACGATTTATTAACTATGTCATTTGTCAACGCCTTAGCTATATCAAATATCATTTAATGTATAGGCCTAGTCATCCAATTTTCATATAACAACTTGTCTGGCCACTTGACCATTTTCTAGTCCAAATGTACATTTTAATACCTCAATTATGTAATGGTATTAATTAATTCCAACTCACTAAGTATTAAACCAAACTTCAAGATCAAACCAAAATTCAAAACATATACAACTTACAATCATGTCACAATTTTAACACCTATCATATATACCTTCATAGACATGTATCATTCTAACTAGGGTGTAATTTGGGGCCTTGCAATATACATGAAAGATTCATGCGAGAGGGAAGGACTTAGTGTATCCTTAAATCATCAAACTATGACTAACAAACTTGACATAGGTAAGCATTAGATTGGACTAGTGTGCTATGAGAGACTTGGGTTTAGATGACTCATTATCAATGGATAAAGATCAAGGGGAGATCTTGGATTATGTAGTAAATAAGATCACATGGGATAGACATTAACTTTAAAGGATAACAATCATGTGGGAGGATCATATAAAGATAGTAGAAATCTTTATGGATATGGATGTATCTTCTGTAATTCAATATAATCTCTTATCTTATTAGTTAGGATGTAACTGTTATAAAAGATAGAGTCCTTTTTAGATAGGTTTTTATTTAATTAGTTGGTGTGATGTAATTTGATAAGGATATAAGTGACCTAGGCAGGTCAGTTCAGTTCTTATTTTGATTTTTAACTTGGTTATCAAGCCAGAGATGCCTATATATAGCTCATTTAAGCCTTGCTCCTGAACGCGTGTAGGGGAGAACACATCGAGAAAGAATATTCCTTTATATACTTTGGGGAAGTAATAAAGGTTGGGTTTGTTTTATCTCTTGATTTCTTTTATTATTTCCTTTGATTACTTACTACTTTTGTAGTATTCTTACATAAGTGTGAAAATTAAATACTACAAGGGTTATGAGGTATTTTAGAATAAATTCTATTAGTTAACGATCACGTAAAAAGGCTGAGTCTTTCTTAAATAGACCTAAGTAAGATTTCCATGCAAAGGAGCAGGTGTAACTTCGGGATAAGTTTGGTGCCTAGGTAGACCTTTGTAAGAACTAGTATTAGAGCTAAATTTTGATATAGCTAAAGGCATCAATTTAAGTGAGCATGTTTCAAGGGTGGAAGCCTTTATTGGTGTTTTACCCATAAGTAAAGAAGAAGTCCCCACATTAGAGAGGCAGATCCAAGCATTACAAGATCAAGTTACTGACTTGATGAAGACATGAGTGGAAGGAAATTTCGATATTAGAATCCTCAAATATGCAATAGTTACCTAAGATGTGGGATGTGTTGAGAGCATCTTGTTTAAGGTTTATGAACCATAAGTTTTTAATGGAAAACAGAGTGCTAACGAGCTCCATAATTCCTTATGGAACATAAAACAATATTATGTAGCGAAAAAGGTTTTCGACACATAAAAGTGCTAGTCACAGTGATGTATTTATTGGATGATGCAAGGCTTTAGTGGAGAACGAAAACTTTTAATGAAAACAGTGTGGGTAAACCTCCTATTGACATTTAGGAGAAAATAAAGAAGAATTTAATGGATCAATTCCTCCCTAACAACACTTCATGGCTCATAAGGGAAACTTTGAAAAGGTTAAAACACAATAGCTTAGTACGAGAGTATATGAGGAAATGTACATCTTTGATGTTTAACGTGTAAAACATATCTAAGGTAGACAAGTTGTTTTATTTTATAAGCAACTTGCAAGGTTGGGCACAAATGGAGCGTCAGAGGAAAAATGTGAAAGAACTCTCAAGTGCAATGGTGGTTACAGATGCCTTGGTGATCTCCAAAGGATACCACTTATTCAAACTAGCAATAAAGGGAAAACAATGGTAGGATACGAAATGGCTCAAAGAAAGGCAATGAAATGATATATGAATCTTCTCAATGCAAGTCCAAGAAAAAAAAAGGATGTTGCTTGTTTAATTTATGAAGGTACATACTTTGCTCATGAATGCCCAAAATTGAAGATGAGTGAGGAGCAAATCAATTCCATGGTCGTGAAGGATCAAGGAGAAGGAGTTGAAAACTCGATGGAAGAAGTCTACCTCAATAATTATACTATGTTAGGCGTAATGGGCCTTGTGTAGGAATGTCCAGAAAAAGCAAGGACAAACCTAACAGTGAGGGAAAATGGTATGTTGGAGATATGCCAATGACTAAGGATTCTTTAAGGGAACCACATTCAGAGGAATGCCCACATATTATTTCAATGAAGGCACCAAGTTTTTCTAGTGGGGGTGGTTTACTAGATTCTTAAGTTTAAATTGTGAAATTATGTAAACGTTGGTGAGCCTTAACCAATACTTGGCACTCAAATTGATGGAAAAAGACAAAGACTTAAAAGTAGGCAAGGAAAAATGGGCAACATTGACAAAATCTCAAATGTAGGTAAGTGTTGACATATATTGGTCTGCATTGGGAGAAATCTTTAACGAGATGCAATATTTGAATTTGAGATAGAAATATAATGGCACTCTATAGTTAGCTTGAGATGGACCTTGGGTTAAAGATTAGCTAAATCATATACATGAAGGAGGCACGCAAGAGTGAAGGACTTAGTATACTCAAATGAATAGACCATGGCTAATGAACCTGACATAGGTAAGCATTGGATTAGACTAATGTGCTGAAAGACTTGTGCTTAGATGACTCATCTTAATGGATAGAGGTCATACGGAGATCTTAGATGATATGGCGAATAAGATCACATGGTATATACATCAACTCTAAAGGATAAAGATCATGTCGGAGGTTCATCTAAAGAAAGTGGAAATCGTTATAGATTTGGATATATCTTTCCAAATTCAATAAAATCTCCTATATTAATAGTTATGTAACTTTATTTTATTAGATAGAGTCTTATTTGGATTAGATTTTCATCCAGTTAGTTAGTTTGATGTAATCTGATAACGATAAAGGTGACCTAGCCAGTTTAGTTCGGTTAGGATTCTAATTTGTAAGTTGGCCATTAAGCTAGAAGTGCATATATATAGCTCATTTGAGCCTTGTTCCTAAACATATATGGGGGAGAATGCATTAAGAGATATATTCCTTTGTCTACTTTAGGAGAAGTAGTAAAGTTTGGCTTTGTCATTGCATTTGATTAGTTGTTACTTTTGTAATATTCTTACTTGAGTGTGAAAGTTATTACTACGATGGTTATTAAGCATTTCAGAACAAGTTTCATTAGTTAATGATCATATGGAAAGGCTAAGTCTTGCTTAAACAGACCTAAGTAAGATTGTCCTATAAAAGGGTACGATTTTAGTATAAGTTTGTTGCCTAGGTATTGTTAGGAAATCAGGCCAAGATATGATCTTGCATATAGCAGAATAAATATTTTGATTTTCTAAAAGCTAATATCACTAAAATTCTATAAAATGATAACACATAAATCATAATAAAGAAAGAATCATAATTTGTACTTGTTATAGAGCTTGATCATATTTTTGTCATATCCATTGAATAATTATCATAATAAGAATTTCCAAAAATATACAACTAATGTTTCAAATGGATTTCTTATATGAGGTTAGTTCAATGAACTTGTTCTCTAGCAAACACCCACACATAGTTTTAAGTATCTCCAAAATATATCAATCCCTGTACAAGATAACTTTGGAGATCTCAAGTCAAAAGGTCACTTATACAATCATCACAATAAGAATTTCCTCAAATATACAAGTAATATTGTAAATGGATTTCTTATATGGGATTAGTTCAATGAACTTGTTCTCTAGCAAGAACCCACATTTTTGTGTAAGTATCTCCATACTTCATTCTATGAGATCAACTACATCCTTCATAAGAAAAAAATAGCGTGTACTAGTCTTTTTACGTTCTATTAATTTCCATTCTTAATAAAACAATAACTAGAAACAATTTGGGGATAATATAGAAATGCAATATGAATCTCAAAATTATAATCTCATCATAATTTCATTTGCAATATATAATTATTTCATGGAAATTTTCACATACATCTAAATATGTACAAGTTAAAAAATGTTTTTAAAATATTTTGTCACTAGACTGTAACCAACCGATTGATTGTAGGGCATAAACCAACAATCTCCTACTTGCATCAAGCCAATCATTTAATTATCTTATAGCATATTACCATATGACGATCATACTACTGTTGTGGCAATGGCTTAATAAGAGAATTATATAAGATTCTCTATAGTGATTACTTGCTTAAATCTTAAAATTTTATCTTAATTATCAACATAATTAAGAAAATTGCCTAAATACTTGCTTGGAACTTTATTGAGACCCTAGCTCCTTTTACATACATAATGACTCTAATATTTCATAGTACATTACTATCTTGAACAATGTAAATAATTATTCCGAGTTCTTTAAAGAACTTATTGATCCAAGTAATCATTTCCACTAAATGAAAAATATATTATGACTTGCTTAACAACCATTGGTACATTGGAACCTTTCTAATCTTAAAATGATATTATTATAAGAGAAATAGATCTTAATTAAGATTTACTTATTAAGTTAGTATCTATATAACCTTAATCTTAAATATCAACTGATACATAGAATAATGTATATCTTTAATACTTCACAAGTATCAGATATCTCAAATATTAAACATCTTTAGTGTATTATCTATGTACTTGGATTTAAAATAAGTACACAAATTCCAATCTATCTCTTAGATCTAATTTTCCATAATTAAGTTGTTACCTTTTCATATCCAACAAAAGTTGTTCTTGGACATCTACATTTTCAATAATTAAAAATATTAGTTATTCTATATGAGCAATATGTCTTTACATACTTTCATTAAAGAGGACAGCTATACTTCCACTAACCTTCTTGCAAGGATGATAAATTTATAATCATCTTCAAAATAAATGCTTTGAATTTATCTTGAAAGTGAATCTTTCAATGTATTATATCCTTTTAACTATACATCAAATGTATCATCAAAGAAACTAGTTCCAATTAGATGTATTGTCATTAGATTTAAACTTTCCAAATTCTATTTACTCCCACTACTTATCTTAATAACCATTCTCCTATAAATGTTCATTGACATAAACAATTTGTTCAATAGTCGTATAAGATTATATCCAATCTTTTGGCTATCTTATAACCTTTTATTATCCAATTTAGTTCTAAACTTAGTGGATAATGTATGCTTAATCAAGCATCATATCCTTAAATCATTAGCTTTGACTCTTTCAAAAACTTGGCGTTTCATATCTAATATGAAATCTTACTAATTGATTTAATTATAATTATTAAAGGTAAGTCATTATACTAGGCATATCTATAGAAAAAAGAATATTGCATTATACAATATCTCATATTGTGTTTTTCTCCTTACATATCCATACTCTTATGGAATTTTATTACGAAGGTTTTTACAAGAGAATCTCATTTGCTATAGATAACTGAAAAATTTAAACTTCAGCAAATTGATCTCATCAAAGTGATTCAAGATTCTCAATGCTTAATTTCTACTTAGATTTAAACAATTTGAACTTTTCAAAAGTTTATATCAATATTTCATTTAGTGCATATGACTATATTGTATAAACTCATTAGTAATCTATTAAAATACAAGTATCATCCTTTTATGAATTATTAATCCATCTAATACGTCACATGTATAAATTTACAATTCAATATCATCATCATCCTTTTAACAAAGGTTTATTGGTTATTCTTAAACTTAACAAGTTCTACAAGTTTCATATGATTCATAATTAAAAGGATACATATATTCTTGTATGTAACTTTATGATTCTTATTATGTTGATTTGACCAATATGGCATATAAGGATAGTCTCGTTTATTCAAAAAAATTTTCTTGCCATTTATGTTAAGCATAAGTCTCTTTTGATCCAATATATAAAAACTATTTGCACAAACTTGGATCAACTAATTTCACTTGACAATGTACTTCTTATTATGTATTGAACATTATAATAATGTTGAATCTAAATTTAATATCAAATACTCAAAAGCATGAACTAGAAATTTGTATAATCTCTATCATATTTTGTATAGGAAAAGAAAGACGTGCAATCATTTCTTCTAATGATATCTATTATCATTCTATAGCAAAGCCTTTAAATGATATCCATGTTTATAATTTTAGTAGGCTAAGTTGAACGAAACAACTCCATCAAGGTACTATACTTTTTAGCTCTACTTTATGCAAAATCTTACATCCTACTATAATTGTGTTGACTTATATCTTGCATGTTGTCATTAAAGTTTATGAGACATTAATTAACTCAAAATGTCAATACATTTTGTCATCTATATGATTTTGACTTATCTTTAACATTTTTTCATTGAATCCTTAGTAGGGATTATCGCAAAATTACACAATGGACATACAATTATTTTTTTTATCAAACTTTAAGAACTCTTATTAAACATAACCTATGTCTAAGTAACTTAGTATCAACTGTACTAAACATGGTAAATTTCACTCAGAAGAAAATATAAATGTGAGAAAAGCAAGTACTTAATAATATGTCGTGACTACCAAATAAGATTAGGACATTAATCATGTATTTAGTTATTCTAACTATTTTATTCAAAATAATAACCCTCACTACTATTTGGAAAGATTAGTCTAATCTTTCTAGTGGGCTAGGATCCCATTCAAATATAATTGATATTAAGTTTGTTCAACAAACCAGCTAAACTTAAATTAGGTAGATAACAACTTCATATATCTTATATGACTCCTAGATATATTAGGTGATAATACTTTCCAAAACGTGTCTCATATGTCATTCTTAACCCTACCTCTAAATTTATGTGATTATGAATTTGCTCGTCCAAATCATATAAATTTAGTTAAGTAGGACCTATTATTATAAGACTAAACATATTAAGGTTAAAGTCACCTTGAGTTTTCTCAATAAACCTAACAATAAACAGAACTTTTGTTTATTCTTATAATAATGGAAGGCAACAATTTCGTTCTCAACATGTACTTAATATTTTAAGGATTTAATTTCATTTGTCTTATGAACACAAAATTGCATGCAAAATATTAAACATATAAAACATACAATTTAACATGCATCCAATATATATGTCAAACATATAAATAAAGTACGCATCTTACGCACTCATAATCAAATTATATGCATAAAATATCAAGCTTCGTTTGATTATAATTATTTATCTTCATAATCTGAAATAATATTTCTAACTCTTTTAAAAAATAAATTAAATTCCTAATTGAATTAAATTCTCGTTCTAAATAGAAATTCAATTTAATCTGAAAACAATTTTCAAATCCAAATGGAAATTATTTCCAATTATCTTGACTCCTTTAAAAATTTTAATTGAAAACAATTTTCAGTAAATTAAGCTTCTTATTTATTATAATTATAAAAACTCCTTTTTCAAAATTATATAAGTAACACATTCTAATCAAATTAGAAAACTATTATTAATCTATTAGATATTTCTTTTCCTTAATTAGAAAACTATTTTTTAATATTAAATAAAACTACTTTCAAAATTAAATAAAAACACTTTAATTTATTTAAGAAAGTTCTTTATTTATTTAATTAGATATTAATTTCTTAATTAAATAAAAATTATTCTTTAATAAATTGGAAAGCTTATTTTCAAAATATTAAAGAATGCACATTTTTCTCAATTAATAAATAAAAACACTTTTCAAAATTTAGTCAAGAAAAATATCTTTTCTAAGAAATCAATAAACTTATTATTTATAAATAAAGAAACAATATCTAAAAAATAGAATAATAATTCTCTTAAAAAAATAAATTTAATTTATTTCAATCAAATTGAGAAAAGGTAAATTTAATTAAGAAACGCCTTTCTTAATTATTTAAAAAACACTTTTCTTAATTTTAAAAAGTCTAATTAACTAATCTCAATCTAGTTAAAACTAATTTATTTTGTTTTAGAAATAACTTTTCCAAAATTAGATTAGGAATCAATACAATTATTAATCTTAATCAAATTAAGCAAAATAATTCTTATAGTTTTTAATTAAGATATCATCTTAAATTAATATAATCTCATTATCTTAATTTATCTAACATAATATAATTATAAAAGATAACCCTTTTAAACATTTCCTTGATTATAATTATTGATTTGATAACTAATTTAATTCAATAATTCAACTACTTGAAAAATTAAACTACCTTCGAAAATTTTCCTAGTAAAATAACTATTTGAAAATAATTTTCAAACAATTAGAAAATATCTTTACGAATTTATTATGAATTTAAACTATGAATTAAACTAATTTAATTAAAACTAACGCTTAAAACACAAAATTAAAGACAAATAAAAGAAAAATGGGATTGCCTGTCGCATGCAATAAAAAAAAACTGAGATTGGGATTATCTGGTGCGTTCAACGTATATGCCAGAATTTTTTCAATAGACGCACGGACTGCACTCGCTCAGTCGACTCTAAATGTTGGTTGGCATGTGTTGTACACGCGACACAACGTCTTCCAACTCCCAAGAGTCGCTTGCCCCATTTATAGGCCCTTGTACATTTTCCAACAACCTTAGTTTTTGGGTTCCTCCACTGTCGCACTCAATTTCTTCTGCATTGCCAACTCCTTTTGGGTTGCTTCTGCCTCCTTCGAAGCTCTCCTGTCTTGGGCATCTAGCCTCCACACCATGGGCAAGTTTTGCCCATATGATCTGGGCTACTGTCGCCTTCACCAGTAGCGATTATCACCAATGGCTGCATCCTTCACCAGCAGCCAATATTTGAACTAACAAACCAACCAGAACCAATGCCGCATTCAAAACAGTCCAAGTTTTAGACAAATAAACAAACACAAATCCAAAAAATCAAACCAAAGTTTTAAATCATGCATAAAAGGTTTCCCCTACGGAGCTAGCAATTTTATTTTTTCCAAAAATCATAAAGTAAAGAGGAAGTATGCAGTAAGATATTCCAGAAGCAGAACGTAAAGAAAGAGCAACCAATGTATTTTTTGATTCAATCATACAATTTTCAGAAGCAGGGAACACACATGGGAGGCCCTGGATATTTATTTTTCAGAAAAAGAGAATACTAGATTTATCGATTGATTTCCAGAAGACTAAAACTAATTAATAGTTTTAGACTTTAATTTTATCAAATTAATAATTAAGTGAGTTTAATCAAATTATAGAATTAAAGTTTGCTCTCTGGTTGGGTCGGCCTTACTAGGCCTGGACTCAGTCACTACAGCCCGCGGGCCGATCGGTCCATTTGTTGAAGATGTCAAGCCCAAGCCCGATCCATGCTCCCCTTAGCCTGTCTGGATG
>JANZLX010000001.1:21157338-21167506 GCA_025531955.1 Erythroxylum orinocense
TAGTTTGAATCCATTTAGGTTTACTCAAAGCATTAATGTGGACTATATGTTGTATGTGCAGCATCTACTAGTTTGTTCGCCTTAGGCAATGGCTTGATTAAGTTCAATGGTCTGAACTATGGGGATTGGTCTGAACAAATCCAGTTCCAACTGGGTGTAATGGATTTGGACTTGGTCATAGTTTCAAACGTAAGGCCTGCAGCCATAATTGAAACTAGTTCGAAAGCTGACAAGTCTTATTATGAGGCTTAGGAACGGTCTAACAGGCTGAGCTTGAATTTGATGCAAATGACGATTGTAAAAAAATGTAAAGTCGTCAATGCCTAAAACGGACAATGCAAAGGAGTTCATGTTGAAGCTTAAAGAATACTCCCAATCTGATACAGCTGACAAGTCCATAGTGGGGACTTTAATGAGTGAGCTGATGACCAAAAAGTGTAATTGGTCGTATATTATTCATGATCATATAACTCATATGTCAAACCTAGCTGCAAAGCTGAAATCCATGGGTATGGATGTGAGTGAGTCCTTTCTGGTACAGTTTATTATAACTCCCTTCCTTTAGAGTTTGGCCAGTTCCAGGTGAATTATAACACCATTAAGAAAAAATGTAACCTTCAAGAAATTAAGGCAATGTTGGTTCAAGAGGAAGGGAGATTGAAGAAAATAAAGGAACACTCCGTTCATCTCACGTTTTATTAAGGCGCTAGTAGCAGTAAGAATAAACCATGATAGAAAGGCAAAGATAAGAACAAAACTCTCAACAAAGTTAATGAAGGTCGAATGCAAACCAAACATATATCAAAGCATTCAGCCATAAGAAGTAGCACATTACTAGAATTAATGCACACTGACATCTATGGTCCTTTCGGGCGGTGAAAAATATTTCATTACCTTTATTGATGACTCCTCACGATATGGATATATTTATCTGCTATATGAGAAGTTTCAGTCTATGGACATCCTAGAGGTGTTCATTATTGAGATAGAAAGGCAGTTAGATAGAAAAGTAAAGATAGTGAGGTCTGATAGAGGTGGTGAGATGGAAAATTTGATGAAAGTAGACAATGTCCAAGTCCATTTGCGAAGTTTCTTGCCAATCGAGGCATATGTGCGCAATACACAATGCCTGGTACACCACAACAAAATGGTGTAGCTGAAAGGCTGAATCGTACTCTTATGAAAATGGTTAGGAGCATGATAAGTAATAGTACTATACCTTTATCATTGTAGATGCATGCATTAAAAACCTTTGTGTATCTGCTAAATAGGATTCCTAGTAAGGCAGTTCCTAAGACACCTTATGAACTGTGGACAGGAAGAAACCTAGTTTACGACACCTTCATATTTGGGGTTGTCCGACAAAAGTAAGGTTGTATAATTCACATGAAAAGAAGCTTGATGAGAGAACCATTAGTAGTTATTTCATCAGCTATCCCGAAAAGTCAAAAGGATATAGATTTTATTGTCCTAACCATAGTATGAGAATAGTCGAGTCTAGTAACGCTAGGATCATTGAGAATGGTCAAATTAGTAGGAGTGGAGAACCATAAAAAGTAGATATTAACAAGAGTCGAGTAGAAACTACTCCAAGACGAGTAGACGCTACCACATCAAACGTGATTCCACCGGTTGTTATTCTTCTTGTTGCGTCACGGAAACACAACATACCGAAACAATAAATTAATGTTTCAATTCTGCAAATTGAACATATTAATGATGAACCAGCTAATGATGATCAAGTTACAAATGATCAAGTAATGTCACAAGATATAGCATTACGAAGGTCTGTAAGGCAAAGAAGACTAGCTATTTCAAGTGACTATGAAATTTACTCACTTGAACATGAATGTGACTTGAGCATTGATAAAGATCTAGGCTCGTTCAAACAAGCCATGAAATGTACCAATTCTGGAAAATGGTTCAATGCTATGAAAGAAGAGTTGAAATCAATGGATGATAACAATGTCTGGGAATTAGTTAAGCTGCCGAAAGGTGCAAAACAAGTGGGTTGTAAATGGGTCTTTAAGACCAACGTGACTCACAAGACAACATTGAAAGGTATAAATCTAGACTATAAAGATACCTTCTTTCTAGATTTAAAGAAGGACTCTTTAAGAATTGTTATGGCACTAGTAGCTTATTATGATTTAGAGCTTCACCAAATGGACATAAAGATCGCCATTCTAAATGGTGACTTGGAAGAAGAAGTATATATGGATCAACCAGAGGGTTTTAAAACCATAGGAAAGGAACGATTAATGTGTAAATTAAAGAAGTCAATATATGGACTAAAACAAGCTTCTCGACAATGGTATCTTAAGTTTAATGATATCATTACGTCTTACAGTTTTATAAAGAACACTATTGATCAGTGTATCTATATAAAGGTTAGTGGGAGCAAGTTCATTACATTAGTCCTATATGTTGATGATATCCTTCTTGCTGCTAATAATACGGTTTTGTTACATGATGTAAAGAATTTTCTTTCTAATAATTTCGAAATGAAAGATATAAGTGAGGCATCCTATGTGATAAGAATAGAAATATTACGAGATAGATCACAAGGATTGTTAGGATTGTCTCAGAAAGGTTATATCAAGAAAGTATTAGAAAGATTTCAAATGGAAAAATGCTGAGCAAGAATAGTTCCAATTCAAGAAGGGGATAAATTTAGTCCAATGCAATGTCCACGAAACGATTTGGAACGTAAAGACATGGAGTCTATTTCGTATGCATCAGTCGTTGGGAGCTTAATGTATGCTCAAACATGCACTAGGCCATATATTAGTTTTGCTGTTGGAATGCTAAGACGATATCAAAGTAATCCTAGACTGGACCACTGGAAAGTTGCAAAGAAACTCCTTAGATGCTTGCAAGGCATCAAGGTTACTTGTTATTCAGTTAAAAATAACTTAGTCTAATGTCAAAACACTAAATTCCTCATGTAGGGAACCACGATGACTTCAGGTCAGAGGACTAAAATCAAACTATATTGAGAATCATTAATGACATAAAACCATGTAGTGTTTTCTCTCTGTGGGTCGGTCCAATATATGTTCTCTAACATATATCTATGTTTCTTATTTGATAACTCATATCCATGATCAAAAAAACGTGATCATCAATCAGAACACATACTAACCTTAATTCATTATTGTTCCACTAATAACGATCGACCAGGGACAGTTTAGAATAGTATTATAATGCTTATGGTTTTCCTATCAAGTCGCATACTTGATGACATAAGCCTAATACTATTCATGGAATGTAAATTACATTACATAAACGATATACATGCATATATAAAAGAATACCTCATAATATATTATGAATAAGTCATAATGTTAGTACAAAAATCACAAATGTCCATTGGCCTAGGGCACATTACCAACAAAAAGACCAAAACTGGACAAGGTTAAATCATCCCAGTAATGTCACGATGGTGCATGGTGGAGAAGGGAAACATTTTGTCATGATCGTGCCTTATGTCACGATCGTGAGGCATACCACTTATGACCTACCTTCCTAAAACCCTAGTTTACCCCTTCTTTTTAAACCTTAACCATTTAAATACATATTTTCTCTTCTTCTACATCTCACTTCTCTCTCTAAACCCAGCAACCCCCATCCAAGCTTTCAAACTCTCTCAAATCTCTCTTCATACTTACTTAGTTGTTTCACTACATTCTTTCATCTTTCACCTAGATAAACATTCCTCTTATACAAATCTAGTGATTTCCACACAACAATCACATCTTTTAAGTAGTTGTTACAAGATTTCTCTACACTTTTCTCTCTCAATTTTTCGAGTGTTCTTGTGTGTTTTATTGTGTTTCTTGGTTAATTTTTCAGGTTATATATTCACTCATGGCACCAAGAATCAAGCACATTGCTAAATGCTCAACACCAAAGAGGAAAGTTGTAATGTTGAGGGATGTTACACGTGATAGGGTTGTAGATTTAGAAGCACTTTTTTCGATCAATTTACAAGAAGAAGGTATACAATTCCAAACTCTTTTCTCTAGAATTGTTAATGCACCAAGATAATTTGATTTTGATATCTTAGAAAATCTGGGTTTGAAAGAAAAGATTGAGACCTTGAGTTATTCAATTTGATTATATTGTGTATAAGGATTTCCTAGATTGAATATTATCAAAAAATCATGATAACTTTCAAGGTAAGCAATATTGGAAAATTTTAATAGGGTTGGATGACTTTGTTGTGAGAAATGCACACAATAATGTTATTCTTTGTCATGAACATTTGTTATCGCATAAATTTATGTGCCATACTATGTTCGAAAAATCTCAAAGTAACAAGTGTTCTCAAAAGGAATTATTCATATTTTGGTGTATGGGCCATAAAGTCAAAGTTTAAACTTCAATCCACATATTTCATGTAATAATTATTTCTATTAATAAGAAAAGTGGTTATCTTGGCATGAGCTTTCTTGTTACCACACTTGCTCAATATTATGGTGTATCTGTTAATAGACTAACTATTGCTTTTCCTGAGTTTCTTAACTATACACATTTAATGTGAGATTAGATATTGGAGGTCCATGACATGGCACTTAGAGATATTGTATCCAAATCTTAAGTGAAATATAAGACTGGATAGTTTAGCTCTAGTTTACACTGGCATAAAGCAAAACTGAAGTCTTATCAAGTGAAGAAACTGAGGAAGATGGCGAGGAAGGTTGAGAGAAAGTGTTAAACTTAGTGACAGAAAACAACAAGAGTATGGAGGAGAGTCTAAACACTATGAAGGTGCAAATGAAGGAGCTTGCACACAAACAACTGAACGACTCAATAAAAAGAAGATATTGATGTATTTTGTTATTCAAGGTGTTCAGATTCCTTTACCCACTTCGTAACTGCCTTAATCTCCATAAGTATTTCTTGCTCTAAAAGTTTAATCATTTTTATTTATTTTTAAATATGTTGTTTGATCTCTCACATTGAAGACAATATGTTGTCTAAGTGTGGAGACATCTATGCATTGACATGTCATTTGTCTGTGAACTTTGCAATTGCATTTTGTATATTTGGATTAGGTTGACATTATGTGGAAATTTTGTTACATGATGTGTGAATTTGTGAATATGTCAATGTCAAGAATTGAATGGAATTAGTTTAGCTTTGAACATGGTCATTTAAATTATAAAGGCATAGTAACTTGTGAATTTTGTATTTTAAGGTCTTTGCGATGAATATGCATATTAATTAGGATATGACACCTATTCTTTCACTTTAGGAAAAAAAATTTAATACATTTATAATTATAAGTCAATTAAATTGGTTAGCATTATTAATACCTTTCATGAGAATGATTGGCTAAGAAGAAATGAGTTAGGCTAAGAAATTAAAGAAAAGAAAAGAGGAAGTGTGTTAAATAAATTCCTATTCCATTAGCCCATTATGAAAAAAAAAAGTGGGTTAAGAATAGAGCTGGTAGTTAGTTGAAAGTTGGGATATGTTGAGTAACATGGGGCATTTATAATAAAATGTTTGCCTTCGCGCCAAAAGGATAGAATGATACTCCATCCAAGCTAAATGAAAACATAACCTAGTTGAGTAACCGGAGGACATTCATGACAAGATGTTTGTCTTTATATAAAAGGGCTAGGTTATCGTTCAAGAAAATCTAAAAAATGGCATTATAATAAATTAACCTATTGATCTTTTAAAATTAACAAAAATTTTGATGAAATGATACTTAATGATAGTTTGCCTTTTTAATTGATTAGTAATGATAAATTCATGCTTATAAGTGTCGCACGTGTATGAATAGGGTGTTAATATTTTGATTGATATATATATTCCATTCAAATTACTTAAACATAACAGGAATAAGTTAGTATTTTGGAACATTTTGAGTGATTATTGTTTGTGGTTAAATTAATTCCGTAAGATATGATGCCATTATATCATTATTGCATGTTGCATAATTATGTGTTTTTGTGTTTGTGTTCTTAGATTTGCCTGAGGACAAGCAAATGTTTAAGTGTAGGGATATTGATAGGTATAGGTATGTTTTTTAGGTGTTTAAGCATGTTTTTTAAGTGTTTCTTAGATGATAGGTATAATATGTTTTTTTAGGTGTTTAAGCATGTTTTTAAGTGTTTCTTAGATGATTATCATGTGTTTAGGCTTAGAATTGTGTTATTGTTAGTGTTTGTTTAGGTTCTAAGTGTCTGTGTGGTTTAGAGCATGAAGTTGTTCAGAAGAAGTGTATAGAAATTAGATAATGATAAAGCAAAATGTGACTGAAATTGTATTATAATGTATGAGGATGAGAGAGGAACTCAATCTACCATCACCATAAGTATGTAGCATTTTTAAGAAGAGTATTATTGAAAAACAACAACTAATTCAATTACGTAGCTTTAATTTCCTTTAGTCCTCTTACCACTATTCCCTCTTCTCCTCCTACTAAGAAACTCCATGTCCCCTTAAAACAAACCACTAAAAGTGTAGATAAGATTAACACAAATTTCATTTCCAAACAATAATCCCATAAAATCTCAAAGACTAAGTCAAGTTTAAGTGTCAAGTCACTAAATTATATTCATTACGTAGTTTTATAAAAATTCATTTAAAGCCTTAGGTAATAGTTATAAACCTTGTATAGTTTCTGTAATACATTATCATTTTTATTCTAAGTGTTAAGGCTAAACTCTAGGAATTTTCTCTATTTTAATCCCTAAGACCCAACTTTAGACATATTATGTTATCAAAATCAAGGCTTTATTCCATGCATTTTATCTATCTTAACCCCTAAAACACAGTTCTAGGCATTTCGTTTTAAATTTCAGGCCCTAAAGCTCATTTATGTGCCCTTTTTCTCTATTATAATCTTCAAGAAATAGTTATAAGCATATCATTTTTACTCTAAGCCCAGAGACTCAATTCTAGGCCTATTTTTTAATTCCAATCCTAGGAATCAATTCTAGAAAATTCTTTTTATTTCTATGACCTAATACATAACTCTATATATATTATTTTTATTCAAAGTAGTAAGACTCAATTATAGACATTTTTAATTTATAAATAATTATATGTAAGCGTAATCAACCAAGTAAGTTCATAATCAAGTAATTAAATGAGTAATAATAAAAGATTGCATAAACAATTTATAGTGAATAGGTGTTCCCCATTGATTCTTCTTTGGTGTGTGAAAAGAAAACCACCACAACTTTAAAACAATTCCTTCAATAGTAAAGAGAAATCGGCATTGTAATTTTCCTTTAATAGTAATAAGAAATTCATTGTCTTTTTCTCTATTAACACAATACAAGATTATATGAAAGTAAACCTACAATTTTACAATAGTCTAAGGGATAAGTAGATGTCAATCCCATAAGGATGGTGAAATTATTAAGTTTAGCACAAAATTATTAAGTTTAGCACTCTTACTATTATCTAATCAATAATTAGGTGATTGTTTTATTAAAAATAAAAATAAATTAAACTTAATAGATTAAAACACTATTAGAAATAGTTAAGCAAGTAACAAAAATATAACTTAGATAATAATGATGTATATATTAGACTCCCCTAGAATCATCTTGCACTTTTGATTTGGTTATATAGAGATTTTAATGTTTAGACTAATAAAGTCTCCTAATGTAATGAATTTCCAACTTTTGACATATAACTACCTATCCTTTCATTGATTAACCTATATATCTGTGTGATTAACACATGTAAGAGTGCATTAAGTTCTATGATACTTCATAAGATGTTGCGTTAATACTAGAAGGTTCACATATATAGGTCTATATCTAGTACTCTATTTCAATCCTTATATAAGTGCATAGGTTAGTTTAAATATAGGTTCTTTTGATGCAATATTTGACTATAATTAAGATTGATAGCTATATTTCACAATAAATAGAATTTTTTCATATAAAACTAAAATCAATTCATACAAAATCAAGTAGGTTTTTTTCTAATCTAAATAAAAAGAAATTTATCCACTAATCATCCTTGAAATAAAAAAGATAAATCAAAAGATATAATAACTCATTGAAAAGGTTCCTCCCATGATGATCTCAATATTATGCATTTTTCCACTTTCTTGTAATGATTCTAATCTCTCATACTATTTAAGAGGGTTGTAAGATGTGTATAGGGCCTCTCTTTCTTTATATGGATATAATATTGATTACAAGAAAAGATGAAAAACTAAACTCAAATATACTTTTTTAATGGCTTTCATTTCCTTTTAAATAAGCCTTTATGTCACAAATATAGATTGGGATACAACTAATGTCCTAGGTTAAGCATCATATTATTTTTTTCATAATCATTTGAAAGGAGGAGCAAAAGCTCTAACACACTCATATTCTAGGTTGTTTTATGCAGACCATGTATTCTACACTAATGTTATAATGTAAAATACAGTCTAGCATATGGGCGTATACTAGGCCATGTTGAATCTTCTCTCCATGTGTTTATGTAAAGTGAGGGACATAGACTTGCTCAAAACGTTTACTTCATGTTTTTCCTTATAAAACCTTCAATCCTTAGTTAAAATCACTCCTAAAGAAACTTCTTTGCAACTACCTAAAACATAACATCAAACCAATTAAACTAAGGTAGTTTAGATTAAAAATTTTATAAAATACTATATATGTATATATTCTTATAAGCACATAAAATACCACATGGAATTTTTCTTATCTTTGAAGTTAAAACCTAAGTAAGGTTTAATTATTGTAGATTTCAATAGTTCAATCAAAGTAGTTATGTGTGTTGATTATCCTCCTAATCACCTTATTCATCTAGATACTTACACTGCTTTATAGTTTAATCGTTGCATAACCTAATAATCATTCAAATATTAACTCAATTAAACTATTTGAAACTTATATATATATATGAAATAAACATAAAATGAGTAAAGGGCATCAACCACTATGTATTTAACAAATCATATTAAACATAAAATATCACAATTATTTTTGCACTCTTATTGAGCATCAGGAGCTTTTTTGAATTTTTATTCTTACCCTTTTATGTAATGGTGCACACTTTTTCACAAGTACGTACCTACAGTTACTCATTTAAGTATGATTTCAAATGCCTATTAGAATTACTCATAATTTGAACCCATTATTTATATCAAAATCAATGGAATTTATTGATGCAAATACATCATTCTCAATATTGTTCGATTAAGTTTAAACTCTAAGTTAACCCATTGTAAAATGTTTGTATTTGCATCAATAAATTACCTTGTACTTTAAGTTAGCCCAGGTGACATGCAACTTCAGCTTTTGAGTGACTCTCATTACTCACCTTTTTCTCTTCTTGAAGCTTTTTGTCACTCGATTGGGTGATTGCCATTACACATTCCTTAGGATTTGTTTTTATTGTACTAGAAAAACTCCCCTTTGATTTTTTAGCTACTATCTTTACCAGTTGGTCGATCTGAATCTCCAAGTTATGTAAGAAGCCTCTATTATCTGATGTTTCTCATTAGAATTTGAGCAATTTTCAACACATCTCTTTCAAACTAGGTTTTTTAGGTTGAGGTGCTTGCTGATGGAATCTAGGTGGAGGGTTATTTCTTTGTTGACCTTGATTCCTTCATCTTAGATTGTACGCATATTGATTATTTTGGGATTTAGGAGCACTCCCTAAATAGTCCACACATTTGGGTTGTACTGTTTGAAAATCTTGACCTTGATGCTCTAGCCCGCACACCTCACATTGCATAACTCGACATTATGGAGCCATTGTAAGTTTATTTATTTTTTTCTCAAGGCTTCCACTTGGCTCGCCAACTGTGCCACTACATCCACTACATAAACTTCCGTTGCCTTATTGATTCGTGCTCTAAACAAGCACCACTTGTAATTGTTCATAGCCCTGTCTTCTAACAGATCTTTTATCGCTTATAGTCTCTTGTTGTTAAGCGTACCTCTAATTGCTACATTAACGCTGTGTTTGGTTAGCGTCTCCGATAGCTGGAGACGGAACGGAACAGAACGGAACAGAACGGAACGGAACAGAAATTAGGGACAGAGAGCTGTTTGGTTTATGGTAGACAGAACAGAGATTCTTGTTTCCGTCTCCAAGACAGATGTGTTTGGTTGTAGGGGACAGAGACAGAAAATAGTGCAAATGACGAATATGCCCCTAGTCTTTAATATGA
>JANZLX010000001.1:21241844-21258812 GCA_025531955.1 Erythroxylum orinocense
GTTCCATCACTGAGATTGGCTTTTCTACATAGCCATATTTAGATAAAAGTTCTTTAACTGTGATCAAATTATTGTAACAAACTTTTTAACCAATAATATGAAATAGAGAAAGGCAATGAACTATGAAAATGATACGACCCATAGGCCAGAAAGTATGCTCACTGATCATAGACGAAAGACCATTGCCTTAGAGGGGTAGACCTTGTCATTTGGGGGACACAAGGGTGGATAAAGTTGTCATAGGTAGGGAAAGTTAGTTACTCTGACATGGGAATAAAACAGTACGGGGTGTGAGGGAATAGGCATGCAATTGATTCTGTCATTTTACGTTGTGTTGAGCCTAAGGCTGGAGGAGCTAGTTCTTCGAATACTAGCACACTATCTTGTCTTTACTGGTTTTGATTATCAATCAATATAGACTATTCTTCTGCCATTGTTGTGTTTTGCCATCTTTGAGTTTGCTGCTTGTGTGTATTTTGTGCTGTGGAAGAGTAGTTTTGTGCAGGGTTTATCAGAAAACATTGCCTGAAAACCTTAAGGAAAAATATTGAAATGCTTAATGGTCATCAGTGATTTTGATGTGAGCTGTCCTTACATTAAAATATGAAGTTGTATCCTGATACTCATGATTACTTATTTTTTATCGAAGAGTTAGTAATAGTGTTGCCAGTTAATTAGGTCTCACATAACTGAAACTTTTAATCCCATCATTTTTCATTTTGTTCTTTCTGACATAGCCCTGTATTAATTTTATGATCTTCAGGACCCTAACTTCTGGAAATACAGGCCTCTTTCTGAATTAATGATCCGTGCAGCTACAGATGATGTTCGATTTCTTCTTTGCATCTATCGTAAGATGATGGAGAAGCTGAACCCAAAATCAATATGGTATCTTGCTGTCCGTGGGGCACTTTATTGTCGATGTTTCTGCATGAATGACAATGACGATGCCTGTGCTGATTGGCCATCTCTCCCTTCTATTCCAGGTCTTGTATATAAATGAAAGCCTTTACTCTGCATGGTATATCGTTTTTTTGTTACATCTAAGGGCCTGTTTGTTTCTATTTATGTTTTTGGTTTTTTGTTTTTAAATTCAGTAAAAAAAAAGCTTGGTTGTTTGAGTTTATGGTTTATGGTTTTTGTTTTTTGTTTTAGTTTTTCTTAGTTTTCATAAATTTTGAAAACCATAAAAAGTGATTTTTATTTTCTGTTTTTGTTTTTTTTCATAATATGAATTACTATCAACTAAATATACATTATTTAATTATATTAATTATTAATAAGATTATAAATAATTTAATTCAATATTATATATTTAATTATTAATAAGAATTGTAAATAATTTAATTTAGTTTTTTATAATTAATTTAAATGGTAAAGGACCCTTAAGTTATTGGTTTGTATACATCCTTAATCTCCTTCAATTTTTTTTGTTTGTCTAATTTGATTTCTATTACCAGAAGAAACAGATTTTTCAACAGTGGAAAGAAGATGCTTTACTTTTAAGTAGATTGCTAATCATTCTGTAGTTTGTATTCATAGATGAACTTACATTGGAGAGCAATCTTCCCGAGGAGGAAATCCTTTCAGTCCTTCATGTTCCTCGTGGAAAGATGGGATGTGTTATTGGAAGAAGAGGAGCTTCCATTTTGTCAATCAAGGAATCTTGCAAGTATTACTCTCAACTCAAATGTGCACCCAATCCTCATTGGTCACTTCCTTACACATATGAACATTTGATCCTCTGGTTTATAATACCACTATGCTTTCCTGACATGTATACTTTTCAGTGCTGAAATTGTCATTGGAGGTGCAAAGGGTCCACCTGACAAGGTAAGAATAGTTTAGATTGTGATATTGTTGTTGGCTTTGAAATTAAACTCATAGGACTATATGAGTTTTCTTGAACTCTGTTTTTCATAGCGCAACTTCAAGAGAAATAAAATGTTCTTTGCAAACCTAAGAAAGTCACGCCATCAAAATTTTCTTCAGAAAGTTATCTGAGATATGGTAAAAGACATAATGTAGGTTTTCGAATATCTAAATATCTTTTATACTAGAGCTTTTAATCTGTAAACATTGAGCTTAGAATTGGTTTCATAAAACACCAATATATTTAGGTAGAACTTTTAATCTGTAAACATTGAGCTTAGACTTGGTTTCATAAAACACAATTATATTTCGGTAGAACTTTCAATCTGTAAACATTGAGCTTATACTTGGTTTCATAAAACACAGATTTTTAGCCGCATGATGCTGAATATTATTATATTTTGTTTTGTAGGTTTTCATAATTGGACCACTGAAACAAGTGAGGAAAGCAGAAGCCATGCTAAGAGGGAGGATGTTAGATATATGATTCATCAAATTTCAGCATAACAATAAAAATCGCCAACAAAACAAAATGTTTAGGCATTATTCAGGTCTGTGTGCGGGATAATGATTATTAGCTCTCTTCAGAAGTTACAAAGTTTGCATGAACTAACCGTAATGCTGTCAGAGATAGCTTTCATTAAAAATGGGGGAAACCTCAATGATTGTCGCATACCTTCGATGGGTCTGATTTGTAGTTTTGACAATTGATATATTGGAATAGAATCGTGCCAATATATGGAAAAGAAAAAAAAAACCAACAGAGCTGGCCCAGCTGGGAGAGAGAAGCTAGAGAGTGATGTATTTATTGCCATAGAGCCGTTAAACAACGCATTTAGTACAAAATGATAACGAATATTTGGAAAGCACGTGTCCAGGTTGTTGGACCGTTAAAAAGTCTTGGTCATATAACGTTTAGCTTCCGGAAATTGCCTTTGAAGCTTCACCAATTGTCCCTAAGTGGCCTCCTCACTCGTACCATCTGACTGCTGAATTACTATCTGTGTCGCTGGTTTGTTGCTCCTCTTAACCATCTTTTTTCATATAGTGGTCCATGTTCTGTGATGACCAAAATTGACGGCAGCTCTGTGGAAGTGCATCCTTGTACCTCATGAGATCCTTTTGGTTGAGACACATGGCAAATGGGATGAATTATAGTTTTTGTAGGCAATGCTACTTTGTAAGCTGCTTTGTCCACCTTCAGAACTTTATATGGCTCATAATACAGAAGTTTATGATTAATCCTCTATAGTTAGTAAGAGTGGAAACGGATGGGGCTTGCTCGAGGCCCGATCAGATCCAAGGTAACTCAAAGCTTGGTTTGGTTCAATTCAACCTGATTCTTTTTAATTTTTAAAATTAAAAAAAAAGAAAATAACGTTGTTTTATCTTTGAAAAAAATGATCTTTATTTGGCTTGACTCATTGATTTTGGACTTAGTCGAACCAGGCTTAAGCCAGTTTGCTAAACCTAGTAGTGAGTGTTGTTTGTATGAGTGTAACTTTACTAATACCCACTTTTCTACTTCAAATTCTCAATCAATCATTCACTTTTTAACTTGTTACTTCTTAGATGTTGGGCTCTTTTTAGATGGAACTTTGTCATATCAAGTGTGGTTTCTCTGTCTTAAAGTTTGATCTACAGTCAAGAACTTGGAATCTCCAACTAAATATGGGACATGAATCGGTGGAAATACCCATATAAAACCTTAAATAAGGTTGAATCACTAGATGAATAATTAGTGTTGTATGACCATTCTATCAAAGGAATCTACTCACTCCATTTGTGTGGAGTCTTCCCACAAAAAACACCTTAAATGAGTTATCAAGGTCTTATTATTAACTTTTATTTGTCCATTTGTTTGGGGGCAATAATTATTGAGTATTTTAAGCTAACCCTTTGTAATTTATAATTCTTACTAGAATTTATTAAAAAAGATTAGATCCCTGTCACTTATAATAGCTTTAGGAATGCGATGCAACTTAAAATATTCGAGGTTGAGTAGGGATGCTTCAAGGTAATGAAGTGAGTATATGTGGTGAATCTATCAACCACCACTAGAATCACTAAATTTCCTTTAAACATAAGAAATCTCGCAATGAAATCCAAGTTGAGCTCCCTTCAACTTCCCTCTAGAATGGCCAAAGGTTAAAATAGTCAGGAATGTTGAAATGTCATATTTGTTTATTAATAGAACAAGGAAAGTTTAATGTGATTCTTTACATCCTTAGTGAAGCTCTTCCAATAAAAAAGGTTTTGCAACTTCTTGGTGGTAGTTAACACCTCAAAATGACATTCAGATGCTTCTTTATACCCCATCTTGATTAGTTATATTCTTAATTATGGATTAAAGCTAATTACTATCATTCTCTTTCATTTTAAAATCCTTCTCTCCACCTATAAGCCCATGACTTAATGGTCCCTACATTGAGCTTCTAGATTAAATCCTAAATAGTGAGGTCATGTTTCCAACCTCTTTAATTTCCTCCATTAACCTAGTGTGCACTTTTGATACTAACATTATCAACAAGTTTGAACTAGTGAGACTTGTAGGGCATTAGTTGTTAAATTCTCTTTTTTACTCTTAGATTACACTTCGGAATCATATGCTAATTGCAAAAGTCAAGTCTATTAGAAGTGTGTAGTGAAACACTGGTCTAGGAGATACTTAGCACTTTTGTAATATGATTGTATAGTGAATGATTTCATATTAAGACACTTGATAGCTTTGATCATAGCCAAAAACTCCTTTTCATATGTCGATAATCCAAGTGTCATGTTGCCAAAATCTTGCTTAAGATGTTATTAGATGTTTCTCCTATTGAATCACTATCCTTATTCTCAGTTCACTCATGTCAGCTTCTATGAAAAATAATTTAGAAAAATCATTAAAAGGGTGATCTCCATAACACCAATCTTGACCCTTCCTTAAATGCTTCATATGCCTCTTTATTCTAGTTCTAGTTTGAAACATGTTGCTTCTTCAACAATTATGTTAATGGTCTAGCTTTCCCTCTATAATTCTTTATGAATATGTGATAATAGCCAATAATTCCTAGAAATCCTCTTAGTTCTTTGATATTCTTAAGATTAGACCATCATTGTTTCATAGGCACCTTCCTTATATTAGCTGCTACTCTTCTCTCTAATATTGAATACCCTAAGTACTCCACTTATCTAACTCCAAACATGTATTTGCTCCTTTTAATGAACAATTGATTTGCTTGAAGTGTTTCCGTGGATTTACTTAAATATTCTAGATGCGATTGGAAAGAGTTGCTATAGATGATTATATCATTAAAAAATACCAATATAAACTACCTTAAGAAGGGCTTAAACATGTCATTCATCAAACATTGGAAGATAGAGGGTGCATTGCATAATCTATCATAAGGAATTCATTGTGGTCTTCATGGGTTTTAAAAGTTGTCTTAAAGATGACTTCTGGTTGAACTTGATTTGGTGATAACATAACTTCAAGTCCAACTTTAAATAAAGCCATGCAACTCATCTATGAGCTTTTCAATTAGGAGAGTTGGGAACTTATCCTTAATTGTATCTCTGTTGAGCTCATTGTAATTCACACACATGCACCATGGGTTATATTTTTTGCTAACTATGACCACTTGTGAGGCAAAAGAGCCAGTTTTGTGTCCGATAAATTCTTCTCTCATCACTTTTTATACATATTGATCTATAACATCTTTTTATGTTCCATAAATAATGGCTTCAATAACCTCCTTCAAGTAGATTTAATGATTATGATTTGTGTTGGCTTTTGATTCACCTATGCATAATTAGCTAAGATCCATTCCATCAAAAGTTTAGCAAGTTTATAATAATAAAACTCTCAATACTGCAAGTATATAAATCGTATCTTATAGTGCCAAGGGTACAGTTCCCACAAGGACTATTAAACACCTAAAAAACTTGAAAAGAACTTTGTCTAAGGTATTAAGAGTTGATTTGAGTTAAAATAAATAACTGAAATTAAAACAAATAATAAAAGAAACAAGTAATCAATAATATAATTGAGTTGCCAGTGAAATTAATATTGATCAAAGTTGAAGACTTAGGAACTATTCTATCCTTATTTTGTTCCCCTTGATCTTGTTGATTCAATTTATATTTGATCCAATATATTCTAAAGTTTTGATTGCTCTCTCTCAGGATCTACTCAAGTAACCCTAATTGAATTCGATGGTTATATAATTGTAATCTCTTGATTCACAAAATTACTCTTAACTTTTTCAATCCTATAGATAATTAATTTCACAATTAAGATCTCTCTTCAATTGTTAGTTAATTTGATAATTGTAGGTCAATTAAGCTACCAACTCTCGTTGTTCACCTTAGCACTAATGACTTGATTTACTCTCTTGATTTGTTACTAAGTATACATGACAATTATCACAAGCATTCATCAATGTATTGAATTCAACAATAAATAAGGTTCACAAAATAATTCAAGAATAATCCCTAATCTGGATTTAGAAATTAATAATCATGTTTTATATAAGAAAAATCCCATTATACATTCAAGGAAATGAAAGAAATAAAGAGAAAAAGAATAAAATTGATTGACGTTTTGATCTAAAATGATGGAATTTCTTTGAAGCTCTTCTTTGATCCTTGTCTTTGATTTTCTTTAATGTAGTGATTGCTGCCTCTTTTTGGTATTTTTCATGTTCTTTTATAGTGAAGGTTCTAAGGTTATGTCTAGGATTTGTTTACTTTGTTTGGTTCCAAAAATAGCCCCAAACTCTCAAAGTGTCTAGCATGATATCGCGATAACGATCGTGCATGGTATCACGATCGTGTTAGAGAACCGTTCAATGTAAATTGCCTTCGCTATGTACGATCGTGCCTTCCTTCATACATTCAATATCTTCTTCATTCTTCAATTTCTTTTTCGATGCACTGACAAACACATCAAACACCTCTTGACACATAAAACTAAAGTCAAATTCATGTACTAAATCACTCAAACGCTTAGATCATATACAAACACTAACAATAACATAATTCTAAGCCTGTACATATGATAAATCATCTAGAAAAAACATACTTAAATACCTAGAAAAATATAATATAATCTACAAATATCAAAAAGCACTTCATTGGTTCTCCTTGATGTCAACTTATTGTAGTTAACATTCAATAGGATACGTTAATTGTATTATGTAAAGTTGTCCCCTCTTTAAATGCTTAAGAACCTTTTGAAATTATCTCCCTGAAACCATCTTAGATCCCTTGTTCAGATTGCCATTAAGAGTAGCTAACTCCCCTTACCATCTAAAAGTCAATATTCTTCTCCTGAAGTTGTATAGATAACATCCTTTAACCCCATTAATCATTATATTCTTAATACCACTTCACAAACTCCTAAAGCTATTATCAAAACAACGGCAGTGAATTGTAATCCTTACAAAAACCTTGTGAAATTCATGCAGCGTCAATTATATGTTAGCTCTAATCCCCATCCGATGGTGATCTGGAATGGTTTTACTTACAAAAACAGCACACTTCCCCTTCTTGATCATTGAGACTTCCACAAAATTATGGGTATTCCCATTTTTTAATCAAAATGTGGATCAATTTCTTCTAATACATCGCTAAAATCCTCAATTGCTTGAACTCTCATTCTCCTTAATTCCATTCCCATATGGCCTACAATGACACGTTATGAGAAGTAGGTTCTGCATAATTCTCTCATATCCATTCTTCTTTTATCCCATTACCGATATCTGATATTTTCTTACCCTCCATTAAGTGTAAATGGAGTTGCTTCTTCTTACATTTGTGGGCTAGGACATACCTCTTATTACAAAAGAAACAAAGTCCTTTAGCGCTTTTCTCGTCAAACTCCTTATTGCTGCCAAATCTTGATATTTTATTAGCTTTAAATGAGTAGGGTTGATAGATTACTTGGCATAGGGGGTAACCCATCTATTGAAGGAGCTTTTGGGATGATTCCATTCTGGTGAATTCAAAGTGTTGGGCATGTGTTGAAGTTCCCTCTATTGTTGAGTGCTTTCATGCCTCCTTTTAACACCCGAGTGCTCCCTTTAGTTGCCGTCATTGCCCCTTGCTTCCTAGCCAATAGATAAGCTTGTTGAAGCATGATACAGCCCATCCATTTCACAATTCCAGTTCAGGCCTAAGTAATTTTAGGAAAAACCACCAAACAAAACAATCCTATGGAATGACAGTTGATTGGAGTAATGATTAAATTTGGCATTCCCTGACAGTTGATTGGAGTAATGATTAAATTTGGCATTCCCTGACAGTTGATTGGAGTAATGATTAGTTGATTGGAGTAATGATTAAATTTGGCATTCCCTGACAGTTGATTGGAGTAATGATTAAATTTGGCATACCCCTCATGTTTTAACTCCTTGAAATTTCCCACCAAGTCATTGAAGATCAACGAAGTCTTTCGATTCTACAGCTTCTACCGTAGTTTTATTCTTCAGATAGAGCCAGTACCACTCCTAGACCAGCTCCTCTAAATGTATTGCTACCATTCCCACTTTTACGTGTTTAGGTGTATGGTCAGTATAAAGAATTGCTTCCACACGTACAACCATAATTTGATGTGCTCCCCATAAAATGCTGAAAATTCAATTATGCTAAACCTGGTCGGCATTATGTACCCTTCTCCTTTGTGGGAGAGTCAAAAGTACTTGCTTATGTTTACTCTTTATCAGTGAATTTGATTATTCCCTGTTCTATGCCAAATCTTTGCATTGGATGAACATTGACTTGAGCTCAAACATCTCTCTCTCTTGTTTATCGACTCTATTCTACGTGTCTAGCGAAATCTTCTCATTGGCCTCGATCAAACTTTTTGACATTTTCGACAATTCTCCCAGCTCAACTCCATGAGTCCTTTGAGCTATTTCTTTCTTGATCAAGTTCGTTGCTCTTATATCAAATTGTTTTAAGAATTAATCAATGAGAATAGAATCGTGCTCAACCGTTTTTAGATCTCCCGCAATGCTTTTTATTCTGGAACATTTGATGAGATTGTTACACATGCTCATTGAACGACAGACAAGCAAAAACAGTGAGACAAACAGGCTTAACAGTTCTCTATTAGGATTAAAAATTAGGCTTTAGAGACTCAATTCTGAGCTCCCATCGCATTCAAAATTTGGCATAATGTTCAATCGTTCCAACCGACAACACGTCAATTTGTTTGTTTCACTATTCTCATTATCCTGGTTTAGGCACTACGGCAAGTTACCACAAAGCTTGGATTACCATGCTCATTTCAAAACCAAGTATGGTTTTAGTGTTTCCTGAAGATTATCAATTACAACTTAAAAATCTGACCCAATTTAAGGTTCACTGACTTCGTGCATGTCCAGATAGAATGAGTAACGAACTCGGAAGACACAGAAAATGATTTCCGAGTAACAGTTGGTCCAATATTCAGATAAAAGCAGTTCCCTAAACTAATAGTATTATAGATCAAATAAATACAATTACATCATGGCCAGCTAACATGAACTAAATGGACATCTGCAGGCAATCCGCATTACGAAATGACGGTATCCCACGATAGAATAAAATGCAGTAGCTAGTCTCGATGAACTTTACTCACGACTCGTAAACAAGATTAACCAAACAAATAGCACGTAGCTTTGAATAGGTAAAGGAAAACGGAGAAGGTAATGGATCAAAGAATTAACAAATTCACTTTTTGAAACTGCCATACTGATGATAGTGTTGGCTGCCAAGGTTTGTGAAAAATTCTTCTGCACCTGTCATCTGCGATGACTCTGATGATGTGAACCCAGGCTTGCCGAGCCCAGTCCCTGAGCCCATAGCTTTCCCCATGTAAAATGTTGCCGGGAATTCCTTCTTCATTTCATCTTGCCCATCACTCAGATCGCCCACAACACCAACTCCTACCAGTGAAACTTTCTTGGCTGGCAAGGAATACACAAAGAGAAACCCATTCAATTGTATAGGGAAGATTTAACAAAGGAGTTTTAAAATCAATGGATTCTACAGCATATAGTTGAATGGAAATATATAGAACCGAAGAAGTTTTTTGCAAGCAAACTACTTGCAGTTAATGACAAGACTGTCAAACAGTAGTTGATTCTTAAGATCAACAAGAGGGCAACATTAATCGACTATGACTCTAGATTAAATGCATTGTACTAAAAAACGTGACAGGACAGTATTTGCAGCAATCTTGTAGCCCCATCCATAGGGTACATATATTTCAACTGATTCCTCCACAAGACTATTGCCCGGGATATTGCAACAAGTGGAGAACAGTAAGATCAATGATACCCACAAAATTGTGTGTCTAAGCAAAACCCTTTGACTTCATTTGCATGGATTTTATGGTTTTGCAATCAAGTATAGCCTCAATGGAAAAGCTTTCAAGTACAGGATGCAGAAGTCAATCCTTTGTTTGAAATAAATGACGATCGTGTGAGAGAAAGAATCATTTGGAAAGTTAAAGCTTGATAAGACCCATACCAAATAGCTGTCAGGTTCAGTTAATAAACAGGTTTGACATGTCTGTCATTATATTAATAGATCTTGCAACCATAACAATCTCCTATAGGGAGTTTTGGAAAGTCCTATTACTAGGCATTACGAGAAGAATACAGAAATGAAAAATCAATTATTCTCGAATGAATTGATTGCCATGGTCAGACTTTTACCAGATTACTTTCTCAATCCCTGCTAAGCACTCATAGATGAAATGCTCAAATGGATTGCAAGTATGCATGCCCAAAGAAATAAGAATTGCTTATGTAAAGATATGCTTACGAGCAGATATATTAAGATCAATAATTCCACGGCTCAGTGAATCTGCCCATACTCCAGATTTCACCTGGAAATTTTCTTTCTTTTGCGTTGGTTTGGAGTCTGCTGAAGATGGTCTATTCAAAATGTTGAGAGGGTCAACATTTTTAGAAGATTTTGTGGTTTCTGATGTAACCATATTGGAATTAGAAGTGAAAGCACCAAAAGGATCAGTTCCATCAAAATTGTTCAAAGGAAGAGCAGCAAATGGATCAACATTGGTAGTGTTAACTGATGCAGATTTTGAAGCGTTAGTCTCTGGTTGCACAACTGGATCAACAGCTGAAAAGAAGTCAATCGTGGAAGGTACTGCAGAACTGTCGACAGGCTGAGAAGCAAACAGATCAACCTGAGCCTGCAGAACTCATCACACCTTCTTTTATTAGTACACAATAATTTAGCACCAACAACGGTAAGGTATACATTACGATCATTGGTATATGACCTCAGAATGGGGATTGGTTCCCTTTTCAACTTGCACTGGTGCTGATACAAAAGAAGCATCAGCAAAAAGATCAGTCTCTGATGAATCATCATTTTTGGGTGCAGATTCTGCTGGAACAGAGGGTGCATCCAAAAGGTCACCAACCAAACTTTCCCCAAACAAGTCTACTTTGTTAGTAACACGAGCAGCTGACTCTGTCAGGTAGAAGAAAGTACAACAAATGAAGAAATGTATCTTTCTATCAGGTAAATATTAATCAATGGCAACCAAGTCCACGTTTATGAATGTTAGAAGCAATTTTAGACAAGACCTTTTGTGCAGAAGCATGCCGTATATTTAAATTAGAGAATAGATCCATCTACATGAGAAATACATTGCAGAAAACAACAATTCTAGCAATTAAAAAGAAAAGATAGAAACGAGGTACAACATTGGGTTCCTTGTGATGCAAATAAATTTACAACTCCAACAGCAACAATAATAGTCAGTTGTTCTAATATACTGCTATAGTATCTGCACAGAAAATTACCTATCACCAGATAGCGTCAATCAAGTATCCCTCAATATCTATAGACTTGGAAAATCATCAGGGATGTTCATAGTTTGTTGGTATTGCATACATTCTGCTTTAGGACAGTTGGTGCTCATTTTCTACTTATGTGTAAGAACTGAACCAATAGAGTTCTAACTTCTAATTAGCTGAGGTAAAGGTAAATAGCTCAGACAAACCCTTTCTAGCATGTGTAGTTGGATGAAGCACAAAGGCATAGCATGTAAGACATTGTTTAGAGTACTCACCGGTTGCAGAAGTCCCTCGAGGATCAAAATCATCATCATCACCATAATTACTTGCCAGGGCACTGGAGTGTTGAGAAGGAAGCGAATTCTTCTCATCAGATTTGTATGGCTTGGCAGATGCTTTTGATGCGGTGTGTGACATTTTATTTTGATCCTTGCTGTTAAGCAAATGGACTTTATTGAGCAAAGTACAAAATTTACTAGCTTCACGGACAAATTCGTGAACACTCAAGAATGAAATAGAATATGATAACTAGTTTATGTGCAACAAAAATGATGGCAAAAGATCATCAGCCAAAAAAAACCTAGACCACAACGACCATAGCACATTAGATGAGAGGAAATGTCCTAAAAGAAAACTCATTACAAGTAGAATATGTAACTAACTACCACAAAAATGCCTAAGAAAACATTTCCAATTTAATAAAAGCATAACCAATAGCTGGAAGTGATGGCTTAGCTTTGCTGGACAAGCAGAAGTTAGACTCATTTTCAGAATGTTCAGAATGGAAATATTGGTCAAAAATCGTACAGGTCAAACTTAAATGAAAAGGTATTGATGCCATGGGGCCCTTATTATGTAATGAAACTTACTATAAGTCAATCTCAATAATGTTCTTACAACTACTTTATCTATTAATCATCAAAATACAAGCATACGTCTTTACGGGCAAGTTTATTAAGATCTTCATTAGAAAAGTGCCACGAACTCAGACCTGCCAATATGTTCAGAGCTGATCTTTGAATTTCCTTGGTCACTACTCACATCACCTCGTCTTGACCTTCCATACTTATTGTTATCCATCTTTTCTTCTGTATAGTAATCCGTGTCTCTATAAGTATCTCTATAGTCACTTTCTCTTGTACCGCCATACCTATCACTACTCTGGAAACTGCCACCGCTATATGATGCTGACCCTGACTTATAAGTTAACCCTGTAGAAGAGAGGCCAAAGTACCTGGAAAAATAGTGGCAAACCAAAAATCCGATTACCAAAATGCTAATGTCGAATGTGACACCAGTAACTTCAAGAGTGAACTTACTTATCACGGTTTGCAGAGGCTTTATTTCTGGTTTCTTGTATTTTCTCCTTATCATTCAAAAGGGCAACAATGCTTTCAGCCTTCTTCCTAACGTTTAGTCCAACATCCTTCCCACTGGGCTCAACGTATTCAAAACTTGAAAGTGACTGAAGCAGTAAAGCACAGATGGGATAAAATTACGTTAAATTCACCTCTAGATTCCCAATTCTTGAGAAATGAAATAAGCATCATAAATTCAATTTGACTACAATAAAAACATTCTCACTGAAATCTGAAATGTGTGCTCTATTATGTCATCAACTGCACGTTCAGACCCATGTGCCACTAGATACTCGATAACAGCCAACGCCTAATACCAGCCAAATCAAACATAAAGTCAGTAAAATGTCTGCAAAGCAATAACGTTGAAAGTCTACACATGTTACTATTCATATTCTCTAAACGTCTTCGTGGAGTGTGAAAAGGCTTTACCTTATACACAAGACGCCAATTCTTGCCTGTCTCAGTCAATCTAGTCCAAAGAACATTCATAACCATCTGACACTCTGTGCTAATATTCACAATGATATGAACAATATACATAAGAAAAGTAGCTAATCTTACTAAATTTATAATGGAACTAACAATTTGCTACTGAAGTTACAACGAAAGCAAAAAGGTCTGCTACAAAAAGGACATGAGAAAAAATTGTGGGAATTGAAATAAGTTTCTTAAGTTTACAATTTCTTAGTTGCCTGTGCAATCTCTGCCAATACAGTGCCATGCGGACCCCAAGGCTCATCATCGGTTGCATCCAACACCTGCATTGATATGCTCTCAGTTCATAAAATGAAAAAACAGACAAACTTGAAGATAAAACTCCCATATTCTAATTGAGTAATAGTACAATGGTAATAAAGAAAACGAAGAAATGAATTAATTTAAATTTCTTAGTGTTTGAAGACCTAAACTAAAAGATCAAGAAAATTATAATGATATCGAAGTGAATAAAATTATATCGTCACATCCCGTCACACTTTGGCGCAAGATCTCTATGACGGAAATAATTGAAATCCTCAGATTGTGCTCATGGTATGAGAAAACGTTCAGGAGACAACACTACATAAGTTACAGAAACTAATGACCATCAGAAAATGACTTATTAATTTGGACAGACAATTACTAATCAAAAAGCAAATTCAGAAGAAAAAAATGCAGACGAATGCAGCAGCACCTTCTGTTCGATTTCAGGGACCTTTAAGACCTTGAGATTAACCTCCCTCTTTCTGGAAATCCAATGGGAAGAAAAGAAAATGACATAAGGAATTGAATGGTAGATCAGAGAAAAGAAAAATAAAGAAAATAGAGAGAAGCGAAAAACCCACATTTCACGGACTGTTTGGTCGAAGACCTTAATAAAATCCATGATTACAGATCTGTTGATTAGGGTGGAGAACAACGAACAAACGATGAAACAGCAGAAATTCACAGATCTGCAGGAAGTAGAGAATGATAAATAATAATAAAAATAAAAAGCAGGCCCTTTGAAATTGAAAGAAAAACAAAAAGGAACAGCAGGAGAAGGAGAAAAGAGTATGAACCTTTAATGCTGCAGATCTTCGCTTTGGACTCTGGAGGGGTTCGTTGCAGAAGGGTGATTAGGCTTAGGAACGCGATATGGTTAAAAAGATACAAATTATTGGGCTTTTTCCATTTTCTTTTTATCAGATGAGCCATCGATCCAATCTGAGAACATTTTTTAAAATCAAATCTGATAAATTTTTTATATATTTATGTTTGATAAGTTAACTTGAATTAATAAATATTACATATTTTATGACATTAATTTACAGTCAAACACAAGAAAAGAAAAAAAATACAACAAGGCATAATCAAATTGAAGTGAGATACAAATGAGATCAAAATCTTTGTTTCTTTTATTACATAATCTACTAAAACAACTGAGAAAATGCTTTAGAAAGAAAGTGATAGATGTGACTTATGTTTGTCTTTTGAACATTCTAATTCACTTAAAATCCAATTATATAACTTCAGAGACAACCGATCATCCATAAGAAGAATAATTCTTTTAAAAAATTAAAATGGATTAACAAAATAATAAGAATTATAATAAGACAATAAGTAACATGTACAAGTCATACTACCACACTAACTTAAAATATTAGGTCTAATCTAACTGAGATGAGATTGCTTAATATCAACATAAAGGTATAAGATTCAACTTTCGTCCAAGTTCAAGGATCCTTTGAGCCTCTAGAATGCATGGATCTTTATTTATATTTTCCAAGCCTGTGGTATGCTAGGTTTGCATAACAATGGCATTGTGAATTAGTGATAAGTATGTTTTTAGCTTATGTTTTTTTTTTAAAATTTAAAATTGAATTGAATAAATATTAGGTTATATTTTCCAAGCCTTTGGTATGCTAGGTTTACATAACAATGGCATTGTGAATTAGTGATAACCCAAGTAAATTTAGGCTTACCTGGGTTAACCTAACCCAGGTAAAAATACCCTACACCACAAGCACAACTAAGCAACTCGTTAGAGTTTGGACACAATAAAAAAAACGACACAGCTTAAGGCATAAGAGACAATCAACACGACTTCGCTTTAGTGAAAGGGAAAGAAATCTAATTAGGGCATAACTGAGCTTTGCTTTTGTGACTTATCCAAAAGTTGCTCAAGAAGGAAAGGAATGGGAGAGGCTAGGGCACAAAGTTATTGGCACCCTCACAAGCTCCTTCTGCTTCCGAGCACTGAGAAAGGTTCCAACGGTAAGTTTATAAAACTTTAAGGCTAGAGATACTACTCGGAGTTAACGGTGGATGGTGATTTTGCAGAAATACCGGAAGGGAGGACAATTGGAACAAGAAGTGCTATGAAAATTCACTGTGGTAAGAAGATCATTCCTTTTGTGATCTTCTTGGAGCTCGACGTCGGACTGAGGCTGAGGAGGGGTAACTGCCAGGTTAGTTCCAAAACGCCCTCCATAGATTTTATTTTGCAGTCAAAGAGGCTTTAGAAATTTACTGCCGTGTTGGAGACTAGACTCTCCAGGAGAGAGCTAGTCCCCTACTACATCTGGAGTGCAGCTGGGTAGAGATCAGTTGCTCTCTGATGCTTATTAAGATAAACTTTAGGGTAAAGGGTAGGGTAGTTGTCTTCTGCTGGAATCTTCGTAGGTTTCTTTTCCTTCAGATTTCTTGACAGCAAGTGGCCACTGAAATGAGGATTACTGCTCTGTCAAATTAAGATATAGATAAGAGGGGCAGCTCCAGCAGTAACTCATGTAGTCTATCCGACAACTAGGCTTTGGTGCATCATCTAAGGATCTTAGTCCAGATCTCTGTAGAGTAGTCAAATTAAAAAAAGATGTGACTCCTAGTTTCTTCCTCTATATTACAAAAAATGCACATCCTTGAAGAGATTAGAAATGGAAGCCTGTCTATAGTACTTAGTCTATTCAGCATAACTAGCCATAGCAGGAAACTGGTTTTAGCTCTCAGAAACTTGTTCCAAATCATACGATACCAATCTACCATCAATGTTTTAGCTGCCTGCATTGTGATATCTAAGACTGGAATCCCCTTCCAAAAGAAAGTATCCTTTTCTCCAGACCTACGAAACTGTGGGATGGATAATAATCTGGTTTCAACCATGGATAGTAGCCATTTTCCTTCTTCTAAGATATCCTTAAGCTTATTATTTCTAGGGGACCTTCCCAGTAAGGTTCTTACCAATAGGTTATGGATCAAGACACCTTGTCCAATCCAATTATCATGCCACAAAAAAGATCTTTCCTCATCTCCCACTCGACAGGATATGTGTTGTTGTACGTCCTGCCTCATTTTCAGAAGTTGGTTAAAGAACCAAGTATAACTAATTTTGGAATTTAAATCCCAGAAACTCCTCTCCTTCAATATGTAAACATGAATCCATCTTATCCCCAAAGATTGCTTATCACTGAAAATTC
>JANZLX010000001.1:21289844-21304586 GCA_025531955.1 Erythroxylum orinocense
GAAATCAGCTCATATCCAATTTGTCGTGTTAAATTTTGAATTTTTGCAAAATGGTCCCTTGTTTTTTTTATTTTTTATGGAATGGTCCCGGAATTGGCGATACCGGCCGGAACCAACTGGAATTCATGGCCGGTACTCTTATGGCCATTCTGGTACCAGTTTCCGACCGGAACGGTATGAAATCCATACCATTGCTATAAACTAAGGGGGACAAAAACTCTTGAAGATTAGTTAAAGCTGAATGAAAGCAGAAGGGGATGTTAGCGATCAAGAAAAGTAGATTAGATTCAAGATCAGAATAAGGATTGAAACAAAGCAGCAAGGCAAGAACAAAGAAGACGAGGAAGGGAAAAAAACTACTAGGAACAAGCAGGCAGCAACATGAATTGTCAATCTCCACTAGGAATCCTAAAGAGAAATTGGAGGTCGGTCATTGATATTTTGCGGAGGTGCTATATAATTTTTTAAAATTGTAATTTATTTGTATTAATTTTAGCATTATTATCTTTATATAATAGTGAAAATTTTAAATTTCTATTGAAATCATACCAAAAATCTAATTTATAGGAACATGAGATTTGGAAGTATCTTACAAACACTGTGTACAATTTGTTGTAGAATGCCGCGTCATTTAGTGCGACAATAATAATCTCAAATGACAAAATCCAATCTTGGGTGGATTTTGTATGAAGTGATATCTGAGCCCTAAATAAGAGGTGCCCATGTCGAATCCGCCACCTCCACATTATAAGTAAAATCCGTACGTTGCGTTGATTGTGACCATTTGCGTTATTTATGGTGAAACAACTACAACTCTCGGAGTCGGAATATAAGACTAACAAAAAGCAATGGCAGAGTGGGTCCACTTAAGGATCTTTGAGATGGAGGTCTCGTGGCGTCTGGAATTCTCATCTGACAAGAAGAAAAACGTTGGAAAGAATCCGACCGCAGCTCAGCTTAGCTTACACAACTTTTTCGAATTTACAAGAAAAAAGATTTAAAAAAAACGAATGAAGTGCATGCCATAACAGTGTCCTCTTGTGGGCCTGACAGAAAGTGCTCTTCATCTTTCTCTTTCTGTATCTGTCCCTTCGTCCATGCGATTAGTGGTTAATTGTTTTGACTTCTCTTACTTGTCTCTCTAGCCTTTGCTTCGCTTGCCCATAATTGTCCATTTCTTTTTCTTCTTATTCTCAGCCTTATCCTCGTTTAGTCCCCTTTCATCTACTTTGCCATAAGTGGTAAAAACTAAAACATACCCGCATCTTGCTGTCTCTTTCCTCTTCATGCTCTCTCACTCTTTCAAGCTGAACCGTGTTTCTCAAAGTCATTGAGCGATTTTCAAGGTACCATGTAAGGAACACTTTTTACTACTTAGGACGTGCTTTATAGATTTAGCTTTTTAATCACTTGGTTTGCTCTCTCATGCTTTTTTTTGTTTCATTGTTTTACTGTAATATTTTGTACCCTTCTGTGCTTCCTTTGGATTTACTTGAGTTTGTGTGTACTGGACATGTGCTTTCTTCAGTTCAATGAATAAACTGTTGTCATGCAATTCCTCACAGCCCTTTAAATTTGTGGGTCTTTTTCTTTCCGGATCCTTCTTGCGAATCTTGGAATTCTTATTTGGTTGTTGCTTTACTACTTTTCTTTATCCAGTATATTTTGGTTTTCAAACTGAAAACAAAAATTACAGATCTATGAAAATCTTCTAAGGATTGTTTTTCTCAAACTTTAGACCAGCAATACATTTTTTCTGGCTTTTTGATGTTATGACTAATTAATAGAGGCTATTGGGTATCTTCTGCTAAAGGTCTTGAGCAATATGTTATAAAGCTTCAGGGGATCAGCGGTTAAGAAATGGTTTCTAGTTTCTATTGTTTCAGGGACGTTTGCTACATGAACAGTAATGTATTGAAATCGCTTAGTTGAAGGCCATAAATCCCACTTGCGATAATTAATTTTGCAGGGTCGTTCTAGGATTTAAACATAAGTGGCAATCAGGAATTAGTCTCAACTCCTAGGGTAGAGACCTGCTAATGGAAGTTCTTTACCAATAATCCTCTTCCTCATAAGATTTTGAAAAAGGCATTGGATCAGCAAAGAATGAGATACAGCAATTTTAAGTAATTATCAGGAAAGAATGAGATATAGCAATTTTAAGTCATGATTGAGTTTACTCGTAGTAAATTAAATGAGAATTCAGGTAGGTGTAAGACAAATGATGATGACAATAATAAAATAGGGTTAGCAGTGCCAAAGCTAATAACAGAGGAAGTAGATCCATCTGCTAAGGTAACATAGGAAGAAGATGAATGTTTTTGGAAAATAAAAAAGAGATTGGGATTGCCTGTCATATGACCACAATCAATAACTCGTTGGGAAGAAGAGGAAAGAAGACATGCAAGTGTATTACAAGTGTGTTTGGTGTGACCCTGTTTATAACAATATCGATAAATGATTCCTCCTGTATCTTGATCCTAATTTCCTATTCCTCCTTTGCTAGTATTCCTCTGGGATGTTTTTCATAGTATTCTGACTTATAAGGGCACTAGAGATCTGAGTGGTGGGAGCAACCAAAGTGCTGGTATAGGTATGAAGTATCCAAATGAAGGCCTCATATAGGGAGGAAATTTTAGTTCTGGAACGAATCTGAGACTTAGCAATCTCAAACTGTGAGTTAAGTTTGGCTAAGAAACACATGATCTCCATTTGTTATCATTGGGTTTCTTGGAATTTAATATTAGGGTTAAATGGTAATAAAACATTTAATTCTTCGTAGATCTTTTTGAAGTTCATAAAATAAGATTGAAGGGATTAGTCTTGTTGTTTAGCTCGATAAAATCCTTTACACTCCTCATAAATTTTATGAAATATTTCCTTTTTTAGAAGATAGCTTGATAAAATCCCTTACAAGCCTAAAAAATTTGAGAAATATTACCTTTTTTAGAAAATAGAAATTCCAAATAATCCATTGACTCTTTGACATACTCTCAATAATTAATGAGACTGATGACTTTGTTGTTAATAGAATTCTGAATTTGTTGGAAAAATCGAGCATCATCGCATAACTATTCCTTGTGTGTATGGTCCACTAGAGGATCATTAGTAAGGTGATGATCCTTAAATAAATTTCAACTATCTTACACTAATTGAAATAGTTAAAACCAATTAACTTATCTTTTGTGATTTTTGATATCACAGGAATGACATTTGTTACAACAAAACTTTTGTTATCATTGGCCAAAATAATAATAGTCAAAAACAAGGTGAGGGAATTAGATGCCAAATAAAATGCTCCAAAGTAAAGAAAACCTTGGAAAAACCCAACAGTAGACCCAGCGTAGAAATCCAAGGGCGATCTTGTGACAAGCCTAGGTGAAATCCTAATGAAAACACCAAGAACAAGGGGAGCAGTGGCAAAAGGGTGGCGGAAACACAGAGTTAGACTGTCAGAGGCATTGAATGGTCGAAGTAGACGTCAGAAATGGTGGCCTGAGTGTACAGTGTTGGGGGACATGCCTGGATGTGCCGGTAAGTGGGATGGCAACTGGGAGTGTTAACTGACGCGTGTGGCTCACATGTAGCTCTTTAGGTAGTTAGACATTTGGGGTTGGCTTGCCAATGAGGGGCACCCTGTTGGTGCCGAGAATGAGAAAAGGGGTTCAATAGAAAGTGGTGACCCAAAAACAAAATGCAATGTTCTACTCCTTGGGTAGACTTAAGACACGAAATGGAGTTTCTACCCACTTGGATTGAATACATAATGAATCTCAAATAACCAAACTTGGCTCAAATACCATGTAAAAGAGAGAGGATTGTAATATACGTGATATTCACTATAGAGTGGTAAGGATATATATACACATTCACAATATTAATTTAGATTTTATCGAATGTAATCCCTATGATAAGGGGATTGTAATCCTTGTAATAAAGATTAGAGTCAATGGACATAACTGCTCAATCTACAACAATTACTAATGGATCTCCCTCTAAGAAAAGAACCTTGACATAAATTAATGATGTAGTTCAATATAGGCTTGAATCTTAACTATAAGATGTTTGGAGATCACTTTATAAACAACATTACAACAAGATATTTGTTTATAGTCATCCAAAGAAAAGGGGTTAGGAATCTTAAGAACAAGACAAATGTGAGTATTGTTGAGTTCATAAAGGAGCTTCCTAATGGCAATGAATTATTGAGTAGAAGTGATCATGTTATCCTGTGAGGGGGCAATTTTTTCTTTGAAAGAAATTGGCATTAAAGTCATCAAGTTTTGAGCTTTGTCTGGTCTTAAGTCGGATGGAGTTTGTTTAATGTAAGAGTTGGAGAAAGGTCTGACTAAGGAATCAGGCAACTATTGATTGATGCCATATGGTATAAGGCTTTTGATGTCTAGAGAGGAGACGAAGGAGGGATATTCCACTCCTAGAAGATTTTTCAAGTGGCACATGGTTACATGCTTGAGATCATTTTGGTTATCAGCTAGGAATCCATTTGATGTTTGCAATGATGTAATGGTCCTTTGATTCCTTCTTGCCAGGATAGCACTGTGAAAGATTTTGGTATTTCTATCTCCTTCCTTGAACCAAAATGACTCTTGCCTTCTACTTAAGCAAGAAGTGATGAGTTTTAAAGCCTCCACATACCTTGTTAGACTAATTTTTTCAGCATATTTCAATTCTCCATTCCTAGGGGATTTATACGAAAATTCTTGAACGTTGTTAAGTTCTTCTAAAGCCTGCTTTTTAGCGACCTCATTGTTATAGAAAAGAGCTTTTGTTAAGCACCCTCAGTTCTTCATTGATAGCCTTTAATTTTGCCACACATATACAAGCTTCATGTCCTTCAACTTCCTTGCTTAGTCTCCTTTTGCTGCATCTAAAAGCTAGAAGTATTGACCTTGTGAAATTGAATGTAATTGAGAGGTAGTTCAATGAGAATGATCTGAACAAATTTGATTGTTGCACTTGCTTAACAACTAGGAAAGGGAGTCAGACAATTGGAATTCATCAATGCTCTATCAAGCTTTTTCCTGAGAAGCAACTTTCAATTTTGGTTATTGATCCAAGTTAGTGAATTCCCTTTGAATCTAAGATCCATACCTCGTATTTGGACATTGCATTTCAATAACTATCCATTATAGGTTTTATGTTGTGCTTTTGTTTCTTCCCATTCTTGATGTGAAATTGTACAATTGAAGTCCCCCATTAGTAGTCAGGGTGTTGTGCTTTCCACATGAATATCCATTAGATCTTTCTATAGTTTTTTCCTCTAAAACTCAAGGCTAGCTAAACAAATCACTATGATATCCATTCTTAATGAACTTCTAATCAGCAGAGCTTGACAATGAATGAATTGGTTCGACATTGATTGATGAACAATCTTGATTTCATTGGGGAAAAACGAGACCATTATTCTTCTATTGTGGGGCTTTGCATGATTGTTGATAGACGTCCAACCCTTCTGAAAGAACCAAAGCCTTTTTTGAAAAGAAAGCACCTTTATTCTGGTCTCAAGGAGACCAATAAAATATGTTTTTTTACACAGGAGAAAATTGTGAAGCACTTGTTGCTTCTTACAGTTATTGACCCCCCTTATATTCCATATGATAAAATTCATCGAGGATTAAGGAGAAGAGGCTAAGTCTTCCTTCTTGATTTGCAATTGGTAGCTTTCCTAGTAAATGCATAGCAATTGGTGTTTTCTTACTTGTTAAAGATCTAGATGCCATCTGAAGCTTAGCAGTTTGAACCTAGATAAGATGTTGAAATCACAAGAAATAAGGGAGGATTTCAGTCTCCCTCACTTGCTCCTAACTAGGAGGCAGATTTGTCTCCCTTCCTTATATTGTATTTATTCCTAATTTAGACCATGATTGTTCACAATATATGGATGAAAATATTGTACGAAAAGAATATCAGAAAAATAACAAAGAAAGAAGAAAGCTATCGTGGACGTAGGTCTCATTGACCTAACCATGTAAGCATCTATCAGACCTGGCTTGATCATCGTCTTAAATGGCTAACATTACCAGCGATATCTTTGTTCCCTCCAAAGCTTTCGATAACGAGAGGGAGGTGTCCTTTACTGTAAGTCTAGCAATTTTGGAATCCTTATCCTTCAATCTCTCGTTTGAAAAATTGAATGGAATAAATTACAAAGAGTGGGCTCAATCAATGCAACTGGTAGTTGATGGAAAGGGAAAATTAGGTTACATTACAGGAGAGACAAGGAAACTTGCTACCACGGGCATGACAGTGCTACAACAATGGCGGTCCAAAAATTCATTAGTGGTGGCATGGCTGGTGAACGTGATGCAACCCACATTCGGAAAAATCTACCTGTTCTTGCACGCTTTATCCTATTTCAAAATTTGTATCTTATAATATCTTGTCTACTAGTTATCATGCTTTTATCTCAAGTCTTGACAGGGTTATGATTCCAAAAGATATCCAGGAGACACTTGAAAGTCCTGAATGGAGAAAGGTAGTGATGGATGAAATGAAGGCCCTTTAAGAAAATGGGACTTAGGAAATAGTAGAATTGCCCAGAGGAAAAAAGACAGTGGGTTGTAAATGGGTGTTCGTTGTGAAATATAAGGCTGATTGAACAATGGAACGATACAAGGCTCGTCTTGTTGCAAAGGGGTCTAGCAACCAACCTAGATTGGCCACTCCAACAACTTGATATTAAGAATGCATTCGTAAATGGTGAGATAGAAGTAGTTTTTATGACTCCAGCACTGGGGTTTTGTAAGGAGGGGGAGCAAGGCAGAGTTTGCAAGTTAAGAAAATCGCTCTATGGATTAAAACAATCTCCTAGAGTGTGGTTTGACAGATATGCAAAAGTGGTAAAAGGCCAAGGATATCGATAAGGTCAATCTGATCATACTATGTTCTTCAAACATTCTAAAGAAGTGAAGAAAACAATATTAATTGTATACGTTGACGACATTGTCTTAACAGTGGATGACGTGGTTGAAATGGAGAGATTGAAAAAGACCTAGCCATTGAATTCAAAGTAAAAGAATTGGATCAAATGTGCTATTTTTGGGGAATGGAGATTACTAGATTAAGAAAGGGCTTTAGTGTCTCACAACAAAATATGTGCTCGATCTCCTGAAAGAAATCAGTATGCTAAGTTGCAAACCAAGTGATATATACCTATTGAAACTCGAACAGGAACAAATGATGACGAAAAGGTGGTTGACAGATAAAGATATCAAGGATTAGTGGGCAAACTGATATATCTCTCACATACAAGACCTGATATTGCTTTCATAGTAAGTGTGGCAAGCCAACATATGCACTTACCAAAGGAAGCTCACGTGGAAGGAGTGTACAAGATTTTGAGGTATTTAAAAGGTTCCCTTAGGAGGGGACTATTTTTCAAGAAAACTAACAGCAAAACGATAGAAATTTTCACATACGCAAATTAGGCTGGCTCGATTGAGGATAGAAGATGCACTTCAGGATATTTCACCTTTGTATGGGGTAACCTAGTGACTTGGAGAAGTAAGAAGCAGAATGTGGTCGCTCAAAGTAGTGCTGAAGCCGATTTCAGGGCAGTTGCACAAGGTGTTTGCAAGGGATTGTGGCTAAAGAAATTTATGGGAGAACTACAGACCATAGTGCAAACACTTATGAGGCTCTACTGTGATAATAAGGCGGCAATCAATATTTCCCTCAATCCTGTTCAGCATGACAGAACCAAACATGTAGGAGTGGATTGTCATTTCATCAAGGAGAAAGTTGAAGAAGGTATAATTTGTATGACTTACATCCCCACTAGGGAGCAAACGGTTGACATATTCACTAAAGGGTTGCCCAGGCAAAGTTTTGATGATTTAATCAGCAATTTGGATATGGTCAACATTTACAATCCAACTTGAGGGGGAGTGTTGACATCACAAGAAATCAGGGGGGATTTCAGTCTCCCTGACTTGCTCCTAATTAAGAGGCAAATTTGTCTCCCTTCCTTATATTGTATTTATTCCTAATTTAGACCATGATAGTACACTATATATGGATGAAAATATTGTACAAAAAGAATATCAAAAAAATAACAAAGAAAGAAGAAAGTTACCGTAGACGTAGGTATCATTAACCAGAACACGTAAATCATCGGTGTTTATTGTTTTTTTTTTCTTTCTGTTTTTCCGTCTAAATCACACAAGACTTGTTACATATTTGTTAAGGGATTTAGCAACTGGATCTGCTTCCAGGTTATCATCATCGATAGTGTTCTTACCTATCCCTGATTACATTAGGTTATCCCCCTTAGACACCTCCTCTGTTTGATTTTTTTTCATTCCTTTTAGATTCAGAATTCTCAAAACTGCTCCATCTTTACCTTTTCTCTCAGTGATCTGATCACATTTTTTGGTAGTATCTTCTTATTGCAAGCCGGGTTGTGTTTCTAGAGGTACCAGAAGTTCATCACTCATTCCAAATTCAAATGTGTTACCTATGAGAGCCCAAATCTTGTCCTTCTCCTCTATAGTAGGCCTCCATTGATAAGTGATTGGTGTTTCATCTTCTATTAGATTCCTTTCTTTATCTAATCTCATAAGCTTGATTTTGTCAGGCAACTCCTTACTCATAAGGTCCTCAACACATATCCTCGCATAACTGATCCTCTTTAATGTTGTAGTGGCCTCATCCACACAAATAGGTCTACTAATCGAGCTTGCAAGGTGACTTAAACCATTTGTGAACCTGTATTCTTGAGGAATTCTATGCATATCGACACAAATAGTGATGTTTTCTTTCCTTGTGGTTGCCTTATCTAAGCCCATTCTCCAGTTTTGGATAAATAGCGGCTTCCCATTTACATACCAAGGGCCAGCTTGAAGAACCTTCTCAGATGATACTTCTGAGCTAAACTTGAATATAAACAACTCTTCTTTATTAATCAAGACTTGTTCTAACCCCTATTTTTTTCTAAGTTGGTGAGGCCAATTGGTGGACTAGATGTAAAAGTTAGTCTCTTGTCGGTGAAAAAAAAACAATAAAAAAGGTTGACCATTTTTTAGCTGTTCATGTTTGGACAGGCGACTACTTTTTGTTCATTACCAGGTGGGATATACATTAATTTGTGACAGGTATCTCTATCACCCACAACTTGTTTCCAAGTTCTACTACCCTCTAGTGAGGCATTTCCCGTTAACTTAACGGCTGTATCAACTTGTATAGCATAGCTATTGTGAAGGGACAAGGAATGGCAAAAGATCCAGGGATGGGGGAGGAGGAAGGTACAAGAGGGGAGAAATTAAGTTTGAAAGGAAGTGGAGTTGAACTCACAAGTAACCAGAAAAATGAACTGGATTTGATGATAAGATCTTATGTTAAGTGTATATACATGTGCACTTATGTAAGTAGGAAAATTAGAAAGTCCGATATTCTTAAAAATATAATGAACTGTTATCATTTGTTTTGCCCAATGGTTGTACAAGATCATTGGGCTTGGTCCAAACCAAAGTCTCAGAGACACGGAACAGAAGAGATGGTAGTATAGTATTCCTATGAACACTCAGATATCAAACTCCGTGGATGGGATGTGCGGACAGATGCTTTGGCAACAACGAAGATTGTTAGTGCCTATGTTTAAAGTTGCAAGGACGGAGTTCTTTAGTTGGAAATATGAACCATTTCGTGATGAATGCCTCTGATCCAATTCGATTTTGTAAGCAAGCACAAGTCAAGGCAAGCAGCTAAATCGCTGAATCGTGATGACTATTCCATATTAAGCCTGTTATTGTTGCATTTTCACTTCCAGCAGATCTTTTTGGACTTCAAAAGCTTTCTTCTATGCATTAAGTCCTTAACCATTATGGCGATCCATAAGACTTCACACATGAGGATAGCAATTTGGAGACGTAGGCTTTTGCAAATTTCATGGGTTTCTTGACAACTTGCTGTGTGTGAAAAGCCAATGAGGTGTTTGTTAGTATGTAAAGGAGTTCTTCAAGGCATATTCTTTTTTTTCAATCCATACAGTGACCTCAATTGTCACATAGACAGAGGTTACTGCGAATTAACATGGTTTCTCATAGTGCAGACCTTAGTCCAACTGGAAACTTACTAATTGTAAAGGTAGCATAGGTTCCTGACAAAATTTTTCTGCCCTTTGGGGGAGAACAGAAGTGGGAGGTGTGTATATTGGTGTCCCAGGTTCTCTGTCTAGTACATTCTTTGAATGGATACTGTCTTGAATCTTATACCTGCCTGTTTTCAAGAACTTATTTCAAACAAACAATTGGGATATAAAGGATTTTGTTGGTCAAGAGCAGCATTTTTGGCCTCATCTTTTGATGTGACCAAGGCAATTGGAGCGATATGCATGAATCCAAGACATTTCACTGGCTACAAGTAGCTTTTATGTCTCATAAAGCCACATAGGTCTTGTATGCACTAAGCAGATAGGTCACATGGTAAATTGGCCTTTGCATCAGGTTCGGAAATTTCTTGGTTAGATGGCCCCATATAGCAATTCTTTGTTCCAATGTTGGATGCCTTGTATGGATCAAAATATGCTGAAATTTCTTCGGGATTATAATTGTGTATACTTCCTATCAACCATCTCTTTTTATTTGATAAATGGCCAGAAAATGCCTTTGTTTTTCATTATTGCATTTAGATTAATAGTGCATAACCAAAAAGATGCTATGCAATTTACATATTTTACATCAGGCCATCTATTATTAGAATAGGATGAATGTCTTGTACTCACAGTTCTAAACTGAGCTTGTGTCTTTAGATATTGGACTGGAGGAAAGTTCAAAAGCAAGTAACTGCGTACCGAAGAGAAACAACATACAGGTACAAATTAAGGCTGTTGTATGAGAATTTATTGAAGATACAATTTCATTTAAAGCCTTCTAAGTATTGGAATCTAAGTGGAAATCACTTAAAGCTTTCACTCAGTTTGATGCCAATCCTTCAGGTCTGGCGTTGGGTGAAACTTCTGGGATATTTTTGGTTTTGCAGAATTCCAGTGAGTTGTCAAGTTAATCGTAATTGAATTTCATCAACCCATAGAGGTGGGTTTTCTGGATAACATTCAGTTATAACACAAAGTTGTCCCTTGGGAGGATTTGCAATGTCATTCTTCTCCATCAAGCTGCTGAATGTCGTATTAATCTTATTTTTACTCCTCACTTAACGAGAAGGATATCAATTGGCTTTTCTGAGTTTGCAAGATGTAAATGAATATGTTGTTGACTTTTCCTCACTTTGGTGCTACATAATGTCGGGGTTATGTTTGGTAATACTGTGATCCCATTTTCTAAATTTCTGCAACTTTTGTCCAATAGTTCAGACAGGTATAAGTGACCACTCTACCTCGCCATGGTACAACGAGACTCCAAACTGGAATTCGAAAATGAATCAGAAGTTAGCAGTAACGTGGCATCCAATGTCTTTGTGCAAGAACCATCCCCTGATCAATCCAAGGACAGCAACACACCTTCGTCTCTCACAGATGCAACTAGGCTTCAGCAAAATCAAGTACCTATTTCCCTTGACTTGTCTCTAAACTTTAGATCGAATGATACGGGGCCGAAAAGCGTGGGTGATGTTGGCAGTGAAGTAGTTGCCTCTAATCCAGCTTCATCCATTACCCGAGTTTTCTCTTGCAATTACTGTAGGCGCAAGTTTTACAGCTCACAGGCACTTGGTGGCCACCAAAATGCTCATAAAAGAGAGCGAACATTGGCAAAGCGTGCAATGCGTATGGGCATAATTACGGATAGCTACACTAGCTTGGCATCTCTGCCGCTGCATGGTTCTGCATATCGGTCGCTGGGAATCAAAGCTCATGCTGCTATGCACAATAGTGTCATAGCTTCAGCAAGGTCTCCCAGTGCAAGAAGGGGAGCTAGGTTTGATCAAGGCTACTATGGAATGCCCATGTTTATGGAAGAAGAGGATGTCACCCTATATTGGCCTGGAAGTTTTAGACAGGTGAATGGAGCACTTGGAAGTAACTTGGGTGAAGAGAGTACTCAAAGTTTAGATTTGAATCTCATAGCAACAACTTCGACACCAAAGCCAGAAGCTTCTGCCCCTGATCTTACTTTGAAGCTCTAAATTTTGTATGACGTGCTTATTTCATTTGCTATGGACATGTTATTCATAAAACTCATCACTTTGTACAGTGAGATGTGCATTACATTTAGTCGTGAGCTGTCATAATTTAGTCAACATTTTTTTATGCTTGTCTTCCATCTTTTAGTTTTAACATGTAATTGGTACTTCTCTACTACTGTACTTTTTCATTTTTTGGTGGGGCTGTGATCTACAAGAAAATTTTTTATTAAAAAGGGACGTGACAGTGAACTTTAAAAGCTAAAATAACGAGACAATGATCATGACTAGAAACAAGAATGTGGTTTCAAGTTTGATTAAATGTAATTAACAATTAATCACTATTAATTAAAAGAATCTAGACATAATCAAATATATTTAAATATGATATGATGAACTCTTAACATTACTTGGCTTAATGGAGTTAATTCAATACTGATGAATACTAATTGAATACCATTGGACATTCATGAATGCGATTAAATCTAATTGAATGTTCCTTGATTAGAGTTGAACATTCATAAATCAGATATTCATGAATGCAATCCAGAATCATTTGATATGTTATATTCTTAGTTAAACTCAAATCAGCTTTGATGCAGTTAAATGCAAGCTAAAACTAATGCTTGGATGAAATTATCCTTATTTGAAGCTAATTAAATGTAGTTGAATGTAAATTGATCTTGACTAGATGCAACATAACACACAAAAGGCTTTAAACTACTATAATTAAAGCAATTTTCTATTAAAATTAAAGCCAAACTAATGCTACTTGAACTTGGACTGTCCATTGTACATAATGTCTAGCCTATCCATAACTGAAAACAAGTAAAACTAATAGTTCAAAGCTCATAAGAAAATTCTTAACTAATTTAAAGTCTACATACCTAACAAAAACAGTGATATGAAAAGTAAAAATAAACATGTTTGGAGAAAAAATAATTTTCAACAAGATATTTCTAACAAACCAAGCAATATGATTTCCAAATCTCATATGAAACACCTAAGAAGAGAACGAAGAACCTATTTTCAGGAGAACATATGACAAATATCATTCTACAAACCATCAATTAGACCCTTTTCTTAACAACTAAGTCAATTGATGCTTTGGAAGTTTAGTTGCTAACCTTTTATTGCTTGTATTTTTGATATCTCCAATCTACTTGCCAGTGTTTAAGATCTTTCCAATGGACTATTTGTAATCTTCTTTATTGTCTTTTAATATATTCCTTTAATTAAAAAGTTTAGAGCTCGCAACAAAATATTAAGATCACATCTAAAACTTTCTCTATTTTTTGTTTCTTTTGTTATGTTTGTCAGTTTAAATATAATGATTGAATAGTTATTTCATATTTCCAGATAGGAGGGAATCGTAATAGTTATTATTCTATAGATTAAGTGACCTAATTGTTGAATTGAGATTTATATCTATTAACTATCTTTGATTGATCTTAATACAGAATTTAACTATGCGAGTGTTTAAATTTGATTTAAATTAACTTATGGATGACTCAAGAGAGCCTATTTATGAGTAGCCCATGTTAGGTAGAAGGGATTGAATAAGGTTCTCAGGAGAGACCCACATGATCTATGATATTAAAGTGAAATTTCGTAAGATTTCACAAATCTTAATACATTAAAAGAGGTGTTAACTTGGCTGATAACTAGTTAACCAATAAGATAGTAGATTATTGTAACTCGAGAGAGCGTACAAAAAATTCTGCCAATTTAGATGGTAAATTCATTATATTTTAATTGAATCATGATATCTTAGATGATATTAAGGGTTCCTATCTAGATGATATTCATGTATGTTGTCTTCATTTGATTACATGCTTTGTTTTATCTCTAGTGGTTGTTTATTTTTTACTTTCGCTATCTTTAGGTTCAAATTTAGGTTTAGTTTTAGTTTTAAATTTTTAAACGATTAGGTAGTAAGGAGAGTTTTGACTAAATTCCTATCACTTCCTTGTGAGATTGATACTTTATTCACATTATATTTCTACCAAAAGATTGGTGCAGTTGCCTTATGTTTTTAGTAATATATTTTGTGATAAAGAAAACTTTATTGATAGAAAATGCACACATCAATAAAAAAAACTGTTAAACTACTAATGGACTTCGCTTAATGCTAATATGTAATAAAGTTACAAGTAAAACTTAAAGGAAGACTTGAAAAACTATGAATTGATGAGATGATCATCACTTGAAGTATTGTTGCAAAGTTTGAAGAAGATACTTAAAACATTTTAGTAGTTATTTACATACCTTAGATCTGTTAGTGTAAGTCGACTTGTACTATTCTGTAACTCGACTTACGCATTTACAGTACCTATAAGTCGACTTGTATTTTGGTAACTCGACTTATGCTTATCGATAAGTCGACTTGTGTATCATGTAACTCGACTTATGTTTGTACAGTACTGTAAGATTGTTAGAGTAGTGCCCTAAAGGCAATCCCCTTTAGCGCGTTTTGTTCATACTTTATGAATAAATAAAGAAAGGCATAGTTCATTAATTTGATATTCATTCTTTATGAATTGATCGTGATCTTTAATCGAATTAATGAAGTCCATGATATATGACATAGCATGAAGGAAATTATGATGCGATCATACTACTGAGATTCCTATCATGTGCAATTAT
>JANZLX010000001.1:21304686-21316840 GCA_025531955.1 Erythroxylum orinocense
ATTTCAAGCATTTGCTTTTGTTTCTGTTCTTTCGTTTTGTTTTCCGGTTACGACCCGAATCATGAATAAGTATGAAAATGGATGTTAGGATGGATAAGATGAAAAAAAATATATCGGGATTTTCGGAGAAGTCTAAGGTTTCCGACGCGGATTCAGGTTCCAGTTTGGTTTTGCGTAAGAGGTTGGATATCCAGTAATAGGTTCCAACATATTTGGTATCAGAGCAAGAGTGGAAATCCTCTGATTTAGTTTGGAATCTGTATAAGTAGTTGGGTCTCGGAAACGGGATCCAACATATTTGGTATCAGAGCAAGAGTGGAAATGCTCTGATTTAGTTTGGAATCTGTAGAAGTAGTTGGGTCTCGGAAATGGGATCCAACAACACGTCTGTGAACTTTATCGTACTCACCTCTGCTTAGGGTACAATTTAGGAAGAACTTGGCCTTTAAATTCAGCTGGAATCTTGCTTTTTGATATGCTGACCATCTCGTACATGGAATGACATTTCCTTCAGCATCTACCGGTGTATACAGTCCATTCTTTATAATCTCCCAAAGATCGATATGAGTAGATTCAATGAAGAGCCGCATCCTGTCTTTCCAATAATGGTAATCTTCACCATTGAATGCAGGTGGTCTAGTGACAGAGGCACCTTCAGCTATATAAACGTGTGATACTGCCATGGATCTTTCTCCACACATTGTAACAGTGGTTCTTGGACACCGAGCTTTGATACCAATTGAAGTAAATCACGGGTTAGAATAGACTTTACGTTCCATATACAAAATGCTCAAGAAGGGGGGTTGAATTGTGTATCCTTTTTCTTGAATACAATCCCCTTTTTAAATTTTTTTGAAAACTTGCTTTTTCGAAAATATTGATTAAACTCACAATGTATTGCAATTAACTTCTAAGTACTTGTATAAAATAATAGAAATTAAAAGTCAAGAGTTAGAAAATAGATGTCGACTTCACTATTCATCTAAAAAATACAAGTATTCTTTTCATCGAGCCTCTTCTGGTCTCTTATAGCAAGTATTGTTTTTCTCACTTAGCCTCTTCAGGCTCTCAGCTTTTCTTCTCTCTTTACATAAAGATATGGCAAGGTTTGTTACAGACAATAATATATCTAGATTTTAGCACAATGAATACAGTGTTTCTCAAAGTCACTAACTTTTTAAAATCTCTAACTGTTTCAGTCTCCAACTCTGACTCGTATATATAGCCTTCATCTTTAACTGCTTCTTGATAACGGCTTCTTTCTTCTTGTTTCTTGATCTTTGAAGAAACAGTTATTCAGTTGAGTTCTGTAACTAACTCAAACTTATTTTTTTGCTTCGTCTTAGTTTCTTTCATCTTACTTTTCCGCTTCGTCTTAGTTTCTTTCTTCTTAGTTTTTAGCTTCCGCTTCGTTTTAGTTTCTTTTGTCTTAGTATCTGCTTCCGCTTCGTCTTTCTTTCTTTTGTCTTAGTTTCTGCTTCCACTTTGTTTTACTTTCTTTCGTTTTTGTTTTTGCTTCCACTTCGTCTTACTTTCTTTCGTCTTAGTATCGCTTCCACTTCGTCTCACTTTCTTTCGTCTTAGTATCACTTCCACTTTGTCTCACTTTCGCTTCCGCTTCGTCTTACTTCTAATATTATTATTATTTGATTTTCATCAAAATTATTAATCGTGAAGTTATTTTGACTTAACAAGAAGACTTGAAGGATTAGGAAGGAATTAAGTGAAGCAAGTATCTAGTCAATTAACCAATATATAAGAAGTCGAACGAGTCTCTTCATGACAAAGCACGAAGGTCCCAAATTAAGTGATCGAGTAAACTCAATTTGATCTAATAGGTTGCTACATCTTATAGGGATCTAATAGTTATATCTCACTTTCAAAAAATTATTAACCCTAGCAATGACTAGAAACTTGAAAGGAACCATAAAAAGCCTTCCAATGTATATAAAAAAATTCTTGTTCATACAATTCATTTATTATTTATTAGAGGAAGAAAGCTTTATATGAAAAGGTTTTATAGCTTTAATTTTCTTCGTATGATTGAAAAGCATAAAAGTGTTCTAGAGAATTCTAAATAAAAAAGAGTTTGATTTGTCTTGATTATTAAATAAAATGTTAATGTAGAAAATTCTCTCTTCACCAGAGATAATGAATTCAAAATTTTCAAGCAAACATAAGGTGAAGACGTGACTTAAAGAGGATTGAATCATTATAACTAGTAGCATTTATCTTATGATTATTTTATATACTATTGTAAAATTGTTATTACATTTAATATATATTTCATAATTGTGATATTTGTTGCATGTCATGTTTTCAAAACCAGACCGAACTGGCCGGTTCGACCGGTCGGCTATCCGGTTCTGTTCTCAATTGAACCAATAAGAACCAATCAAAACCGATCAATTGACCGGTCGAACCGATTCGGTCCTACCGATCTGACCACTGGTTCAATAAATTTTTTATTTTTTTTATTTGGTATATTTTTTATTTTTTAATATTATTAATATTATATATAATTAAATATAATTATTGCATAATTATGATGTCACATCGGTTCATGGTTGAACCGGTCAAACTGGTAACCAGTAAAACCTCCGGTTCGATGTCCGGTCCGGGTTTCAAAATATTTGTTGCACGTGTATACTTTGGTACATAGGCTAGACATTAGAAACTGAAGAACTATTGGCTTGATAAAACTAAGGATACTACAACATTGCCCCTTTTTCATTTTCTCTAGTTTAATATTGGCACTTGTTGAATCTCAAATGCATACTTGTAATATTGCTTATGAATTTTCTAACTTTCTTATTGAAATTTTAAGTTATTTATCTTTATCTTATTTAGTGTCTATTTAATTTTTTGAAAAGTTATAAATTTAGAATTACCTAATTCATCCCCTCTTAGATCCCCTTTGATCTAAAAATTAGTATTAGAGCAAGTCTCTCAACGTAGCTATTCAATTTTACAATATAAAAAATAGTGGATATGAATGGATAAAAACATTAGTTGATAATGTTTCTCTATATTCTATGCTTTTCAACAATGTTTCATCAAGAACTACAAAAATCAATTTTAGTTTGTTAGTTGTGGAACAATTATCATCAAGTTTGTATATCCTCACTTCGAAATACATGTCATTCTTGTCCATTATATTCAAATTCCATTATACTGCTACATTAGTTGGTTGATGCATATTGCCTAACACTTGTACTTGGTCATAAGGAATATGTAATTAAAACTTAACTTGTCCATGATTAACCTTCATTTGTTCTTTAGCATCGTCATGTACTACATCATCTATATGTTCATCTTTAATGTTCTTATTACTAAATCATTCATTATTCTTATAAAGTTCCCCTTAAGACAATTGCTTCCTTCTAAACCATAACTATCTCCATCATATTTTCCCTTTCTTAAAAAATACTTCTGCATGTTTATCATTATCTTCAGTAATATCCTCTTGTTTAATTAATGGCAATATGTCACGTGCAACTAGGGATGGCAGTTGGTCGAGCTATACCTGACCTACTTTTCTTTTTTTAAGGTCTCGGTCAAAATGATGTTGATTTGCCTGAGCCAACTCAAGCACATTCGAGTCATTTAAGTTATGCTAAGTTGGTATTCTAAAGCTCGACCCTACTTTGAATCCAGTTAACTCCGGCTTGGCTCAAGAATCATTCTTAGGTGTAAGTAATGATATGTCTAACTTATGTGTAATATATAAATTAACCTTTTTCATGGACTTTGATTAAGTTGATTAGAATAAGACAATTATCGTTTGATTTGATAAGTTTCAAAATTTTCAATGGTATCCTATAATATGTCATTGCAATTTGAAGGTACCTTAGATTCTTTTCGATCTCACATATACGTCTAGTGCTCTCATAATCAATGTTCATTTTATCAAAGATGCTTGTTTCCTTATCTACATAAGTCTTCAAGTTCTAATTTGAAATTCCAACCATAAAAAAAGCCTTATTCCTCTCTATTCAATCATTATAATCCTTCTTATAATCATTAGATAACACAAAATTAACATTGAACAATCCAAATATAGTTATTGGTGCTTAATACAACGTTATTGAAAATGCTTTATACAAAGATCCATATATACAATAGATAATATTACATTAACAATGAATAGGATAAAAGTTTACTTTGTAGTTTAGGCATTTTCCTTATTAAATATTGTTATGTAATGATTCAATACCATTCATACTCATTTCTTGAAAAAATAATATAGGTACATAGGTAAATGGGTAAGTAGATAATACACACATTTAAAGTATTTCTTATATGATAAGGAAGGAAAATGCGAAGAGAAAAGTAGAAAACACCTAAATCTTCATTTTAGAGGCATCTTTTGAAATTGTTATTGTTGCTAAACAATTTAGAAATTCAAATTGGTTTATTATTGCTTTGATTTTTTACAGAGAGTCTCAAGAATTATTTTAAAAATTGTCCATATACAATGAAATATTAAAATATTGAAAACTAGAAGGGAAGTAATTATGGCTACAACAAATAAATAATGAATGCAAATTACTTTAAAGACTATATTCCTCCGCAACAATTGACAAGTAAAGGGACCTAACCCTTATAAATGTTGCGAATTCTCCTAAAGGTGGATAACGGACAAAGATGAGTTTCATTATATATAATACCTTAACAAAGGAAATAGAGAGATTATTAGGTAAAAAGCAAACTTCCTGCATATAAGAGAGTGCACTGCAATACTTCCAAGAAAAAAAAAATAAAAGGGAGTATGCACATTGGAGAGTAATGATGAAGATAAAGTGAAAATAATAATAAAAAAGAATTGGCAGATCAACTAGGGAACTAAAAAGCAAAATAACCCCCTAATATTTATACTGATATTTAAAATAGATTTTAATGTTTTAAAGTGTTTAAAATGAATTATAATATTTAGAAAATATTTAAAATAAAACATAATATTTAGAAACCGTTTAAAATAAGCTCTGACTAGTAACAATATTAAGTTACTGTTAATTAACTATTGATGAGGTAAAATTATTATTGGCATCAAATTTTTTAAAATGGCCCAACATTTAGGGGGTGCTTGTTTGAAGATAATGGAGAGAAATGTATGGGTATGGAATAAAAACTCATGTTTGGTATCAACAGGAATAACACTTTTATTCCTCCATTTTTAGCAATACTCCATACCTGTGAATTACTAGATGAATGAGATTCATTGTTGGCTATACTCCATACCTGTGGATTACTAGATGAATGAGATTCATTGTTGGCTATACTCCATTCTCATTTCTTACTATATTTATTCGTATTCCTATTCTTATTATCTTTTATAAACTAAGCGCCCCTTAATATAGTAGAGTCCCCAAATATTTTACTCAACATTTTGAGACACCACCATTTTTTAAAATGAAAGTGGGTCCACCTCTATTTAAACGAAGCGTTTTGATTCTCCTTGATGCTCAGGCCTCCATTTAAATAAAGTGTTTTGAGTCTCCCCGCTGGGAGAAGAATGTAGATCTTCTGTCTAATATTACTCTGTCTTATTTTATCTCATAAAATTTTAACTATTTATTTTATAAGATTCACATAAATAAATAATTGAGATTTATCAAATATAATAAAATTTACATAAATAAATAATTGAGATTTATCAAATATAATAAAATGTCAAAATATTGACAGAGGATCCGGATAGAAAAGGTACCGTGTGATATAAAGGCTACGTAGCGTTTCCTTCTTAAACGCAACGAAACACAAACTTCGGGGCTTTAAGAACAAAGTTTTTACGCAACGAAACATATAGAGAGTATTAAGGATTTAGTTAAGATTTAGCCTGAAAATAAATCCCATTCTTTATGGGACTGTTAGCTTCAGAATTGGTCCTTTTTCTTTAGACGTTTGTTAGCAGTGCCAGTGGGTTGCTTATTTTTCATCTTTTCTGTTTGCTTTGTACGGCTATATATATAGCCCAAGACGTCTCTTCAATTGAACCACGTTTATTCTTTCCAATCCTATTATAACTTTGTCTTCTAAGAAGATATTTGGCAAAGAAATGGCAACAGATAGTACTTTTGTTCAACCATCAGTCCCAAAGTTCGATGTCCACCATAATCATTGGGCGATGCTTATGGAGATTTTTCTTCGATCAAAGGAGTATTGGGGCGTGGAAGAAAATGGAGTTTCGGCAGCAGCAGCAGGTGTGACTCTTACTGACGCAGCAAAGAAATTTTCTAAAGAGCAGAAGTTGAAAGATCTTAAAGCTAAGAACTATCTATTTCAGGTATTAGATCGTTCTATTTTGGAGACAGTCATTAACAAAGACACATCAAAGAATATCTGGGACTCCATGAAGCAGAAATATCAGGGAACAAGACGGGTAAAGCGTGCTCACTTGCAGGCATTACGAAAGGAGTATGAAATTCTCCACATGAAGGAAGGAGAATCTGTGAACGAATACATTGCTCGTGTTCTTGTTATTACTAACAAGATTAATTAGCGAATGGTGAAGATCTTAGAGACGTTGCAGTTGTGGAAAAGATTCTGAGACCAGTGACTTCCAAATTCAATTATGTAGTGTGATCTATTGAAGAGTCCAAGGATACGAGTACTTTATCAATCGATGAGCTACAAAGCAGTTTACTGGTGCACGAACAACGCATAAGTAACACTGTAGAAGAAGAACATGGTCCGAAGGTACTCATGGAAACCAATAAGCTGGACGAGGAAGAGGACGTGGGAATTTCAGAGGCAGAGGCCGTGGAAGAAGCAAACAATGCTTTGACAAAGCAATGGTGGAATGCTATTCTTTCCACAAGCTTGGGCATTTTCAGTGGGAATGTCCAACTTGGAAGAAAGATGTGGCAAATTTTACAGAAAGTCAAGCGGAAAGTCAGAAACACATGTTGCTAATGGCTTATGTTGAAGAAAAGGAGCAACACAAAACAGACATTTGGTTTCTTGACTCTGGATGCAGTAATCATATGTTTGGAAAAATGGAATATTTTTCAGATTTTGACGACAAGTTTACAGAATCGGTAAAGTTGGCCAATATTCCAATATGGTGGTCAACAGGAAGGGCAACATTAGGTTGGATATTAACGGAGTTGTCAGTATCATTTCAGAATCTTTTTATATTCCAGAATTGAAGAATAATTTGCTGAGGCTTGGACAATTGCAAGAGAAGGGCTGACCATTTTGTTTCAACAAAGGCAACGTAAAATATATCATCCTGACAATTGACAAAGGTTTGATTATAAAAGCAAATATGTCTGCAAATCGAATGTTTGTTTTGCATGCCATTTCTTTGCCCATAGCACCTACTTGTTTTAACACAGTTACAGAAAATGTGGCGTAGCTACGGCTTTGCAGGTTTGGGCATTTAAGCTTTAAAGGTTTGCAAACTTTGCAACAGAAACAAATGGTGAATGGATTGCCATTACTAAAGTCTCCCTCGAAGCTATGCAAGGACTGTCTTGTGGGGAAACAACAGCCAGATTCATTTCCAGTGAAGATCTCTTGGAGATCTTCACAAATCTTGTAGCTTGTACATGCCGATATCTACCGACCAATTAAGCCAACCTCAAAGAGCAAGAAAAGGTATTTAATTACTTTTACTGATGACTATAGCCAAAAAAACGTGGGTGTATTTTTTGGCAGAAAAATCAGAAGCTCTTGCTGTTTTTAAAAGTTTCAAAATACATGTTGAGAAAGCAACAGACGTGTCTCTCAAAGGTCTGTGTACAGATAGTGGTGGATAGTTTACATCTGGAGAATTCAACAATTTCTGTGATGACCGTGGAGTATAGAGACAACTTACAACTGTGTATTCGCCGCAATAAAATGGCGTCGCAGATCAGAAAAACCGCACCATCATGATTTTAGTTCGCATTATGCTATCTGAAAAGAATATACCCAAAACATTCTGGCCCAAATTAGTAAATTGTGCCGTTCATGTTTTAAATCGCAATTCAACGCTGGTCGTGAAGGACAAAACACCTGAAGAAGCCTGGAGCGGTGTCAATCCATCAGTTCGGTACTTTGGAATTTTTGGCTGCTTTTCTTATGTTTATGTGCATGATAGTACAAGAAATAAGCTGGATGGGAAAAGCTTGAGGTGTGTTTTACTTGGGATTAGCGAGGAGTCACAGGCATATAGGCTTTATGATCCTATCTTGCGGAGGATTATAGTGAGCAGAGATGTAGTATTTGAAGAAAATGAAAAGTGGGAATGGGACAAATAGTATGAAGTAGACATCTTTTGTGAGCTGGAATGGGAAGATAATGAAAAGGATGTAAGCGAAGAACCATTTGGAGGAGAAGATGTTGATGCACGATCAAAGGAGTCTCTTGTTGAACAATTTTGTATTTTCTTGTAAAGTTGAACAACTATTGATTGCATTTTTTGGTTTTTGAATAAATTATCAGTTAAGATATGTAATTATATTCAGATAAAGACAATAAAGTGGCTCAATAAATAATTTAGATTAATATGTCGAAGTCCTAGTAAAAAATGGATCCCAATTAATTAATGTGGACCAGATCTATATCGACCTTGTGATAGAAAAGTCTGATATAGAAATTATATATAGGTTAAGGTCTCCTGCAGTTGCTCAAATTAATCGTAAACATAAAGAATCTTTGACCGGTTAGGAGAACTTATGTATTGAGAAAATTGTAGAAAGACTTAAACCACGTGTTGGTAAACACTTTCTATAAAAGGTTCCAGGAGATTCGTGATCGTTTGGAGCTCAGAATTGGCATCGAAATCAGAGATAGAACCGAAATCAAGTATTTCGCATTACCTTCATTTTTAATCCTTTCATGTTAATCCTGAGTACGTAATAAAGTCTATATTACTATTACATGTAGTATCAAAGCGGTTACGTGATCGGATTGTCGAAAACGAAGGTTTTTCAGTTTTTTATCTCATATGGTTTTCCTCAATTTTTGATTCGTTTTTTTAGCTTTTTTTACTTTTTATAATTATGTAAAAGTGGTATACATAAGGCAAGCTGTGAAAACATGTCAAAAATGGGCCGAACGGATAGAAAAACGACTTCTTAAGACTCAGAAAATCACCTTCGGCGACGGTGGGAGAAGAAGATGTCGGGCGCTACTATAGTAGAGGGGGGCAGTAGTGTACGGTTGACGCATGCCACGTCACTCCACCGCACGCGAGACCCGTGCTCCCATAAGCGTGGGAAGGCGGGCGCATGCCGCACATGCTCCCATCCTCGCGCGTACACGTGGCATGTAGGATAGGGGAGACGTGTGCACACGCAGTACAGTAGACACGGGTTTTTGCGTGGGTAACGTGTGACACACACGCGTTAGACTCATGTGGCGTGTGTCGATGCACACCGTGCCGCGCACACATAAATCACGCCATGCCCACTGACGTGGCTTGCTGACGTCAGCCGTATAGAGCTATAGTGATTAAAAAACACAAAAATTTCTGATTTCTCGTAAGGGTGCTCCGGGGTGTTTTGGGTCAGTTTCCGGGTAAGTAATTTTTCATTTTTCTGGATTTATTACAAAAGTAATAAATTAAAGTTTAACTCCAGAAAGGAATTAAGGTATTCTGAATCTAATTTCAAGTTTATTTTCATGCTTCGGACATCGTATGAGGGAGATACATAAGGTTCTTATGTTTTGGGTCTCATATTCACTGTTCAGGATTGCATAATAGTCAATCGAAAAAGGAATTAAGACATTCTAAAGCCATTTTTGAGTGAATTTTTATGCAACGAACTTGCCTTAAGGGAGTTACATGAGGTTCCTGTGTCTCAGGTGGTCGATTCAGTATCCAATGACACATGATAGTCACTATATTGAGATTTTTCTTTTACGAGAGTCTCAAATAAAGTTTTCAGAGAATGTCTTCAGCATGAGTGTGTGACAATGAGACTGTGCATTCAGATTTTTGCATTTATTGATGTTACATTGTCAAATACTATATGCCTATAAAGAATGTGAGGATAACATAAAGATGTATCGCTTGTGTTTGTGGGCTTTTTGAGCACTGATGAGGATTTAGTCACCACAGTGGCCTTTCGAGTCAGTATTTTGAATTGCTCTACTTACACTTTTGTGGATGTCTTTGCTCTACTTACATGAGATTTTGAGATGTGCATAATGGAGGAAAGTCGTTGCTTGAATGATCTATTCACCCACTGGTGATGGTGTCATAAGAGTTGATAATTTGTACGCTGATCGCTTTTATATGTGGCGGTCTAGTTGTATATATTATGTATTCATCCCACAGGTGTTTCATAATATGTGTGACCGGATTTTCAGTAAAGATACTATTTAATGGCTTTGAGTATCGTTATTATCCTACATTTGCGTTGATTTAAACATTATTATCTTCAAGTCACCTTTTCAGTCAACAACATCAGTGTCACCATTGAAACCCTGACTGGTTTCAATACAAAGAAGTGGACAGAGGATATATTGAATGCTATGGTGATAGCTGTGGTTGATATGACTATATGGACGGATAAGTCATCTCCATTTACATCCATGAGCTTGAAAACTTATAAAGCAATCTATGAAACCTGGGATCGGTCTAACATTTATATCTGATGACCATTAAGAGATCCATTCCTTACCATCTACTAAGTGGACTTCTAGACACAGACATAGCGAAGGAATTTCTTGATAATGTCTTCCAGAGGCATATAGTCTCAACTGATATTGAGACAAGTATATTGATGAAAGAATTATTCTCCATAAAGTATACGGGAGAAAATGGGAGTAACGGAGTACATATCGAGAATAATTCATCTTCACAGTAAATTGAAGATGTTGGGGACTTCAATACTTTGATAACTCATTACATTAAACAAAAAGGGAAGACAAAGATGAAGCCCGCTGAGTTTAAAGGTAGAAAGTTTAAATCTTCTCCACATGCTGACGTTGGTTAAACCAGTGTTGATAAAGGTCCTAGGGAGATAAAGCAAATAATAGTATGAGGCTTAAAAGGAAATACTGAGACCATTAGGTTACTTTTTGGCTTGTCAATTAATGAATCTAACTTGCAATAGTCGCATTAAGTACATGGTGGCTATTTAGTGGAGCATCTGATCAAAGTGCTTCTACAATGGAAAGGTTCATATCTAGGATTAAGCCAAATAAAGGGATGGAGAAATTGATGGTTCACAGTAATTAAGAAGTGGAAGTGATATTTATAAGGGATGTATGTACTAAACTTTATTGTAAGGTTCATTTGGTTTTTACACGACACATTTTATATGTGATCTTTTAATCAATTTTGGATAAGGAAGGTTGACGTTTTGCATTTAATGCTTATGTTGTACAGTTGTTTAATGCAAAACATAATGGTACGATGTTCTTGTCATATGGTTTGTATAGAATGTATCTTATCCCGAATTAGATAAATGCTTCTTCGTATCCTGCTAAATAAGTTATCAATGATCCTAATGAATGAGAAGTCAAACATAGTGTGGCATAAAAGTTTAAGCCACATTTCTAGAGCTAAGGCTGAGATATTGATCAAGGAAAACATTTCTCAATCGTAGTTTTTGATGATATGGGAACATGTACTAACTATTGCAGGGGTAAGTTGACTAATAAAGATATTGAAGTCATCTCATGATTTTGACTTGTTGAGTATGATACATAAAGATATTGGTACACCTTATACAATTACATTGTGCAATTCCAAATGTATTATGACATTTGTTGATGATTATTCCCATCACAGTTGTGTGTTCTTTAAAGACTGAAGGCTGAGAACCAATTGAGAAAATTTATCAAAATAGTCAGATTTGACCGTGGAGCAGAATATCATGGAAAACATGGTGTTATAGGACTTTAAAAGGTCTGTTTGCCCGATATTTAGAATCAGTTGGAATAGTGACTTAATTCATTATGCTGAGTAGTTCTGAACAAAATGATGTGTTGCCGAAAGATATAACAGCACCCTAAAGGACTTAAAGAAATCGATGCAGAACATGCCTAATCTACTTAATTATCGATGTTGGACCCCGCCTCCAAGGCCCAACATTTTCCGAATATCGGACCCTGTCTCCGAGGCCCGACATTCGGATCACAAATCCACAGAGCATAGCGGGCCCAAACCGAACACAAATTGACCTTAAAGAGATGGGAAAACTCAATTTGTAAA
>JANZLX010000001.1:21376775-21389649 GCA_025531955.1 Erythroxylum orinocense
AACTTAAATTAATACTAACCTTAGCATAATTCAAATCCAATTACTGATCTAATAAGACTCCAAAAATTCAAAACATGTCTCAAAATAAATAAAACAGGTTTGGGGTCCAACAGTAGTGCGTCATATTTATGGATCTACCTAAAACATTATGATGTGCTTAAGTGTTTATAAAATGTTAACAAGATTGATGCATACATGATTTATAATTTCTCATGAATTGTTTAATAAATTGAGAATTTTAAGAAATAAGTGTTTGGTGATTTTTCATGTGAAATTACTATGGTTTTGAAAATGTACAATGGCAATGAGTTTTGAAAATTATTTTTGCTTGTTTCTCGATTATAAATCTGTTACCCACGAGCTTTAAACTCACCCCCTTATCTGTCCCATCTTTAGGTGAAGAGCAAGCGATAGAGTAGTTAAGCGAATCAAGGCATCATTCCAATTAGGAGGATTTTTGGATTTTTAAGTTAGTAGTTTTTGTAATCACAAGGCTTTAGCCGCATTTCAATTTTTATTAGTTCAAGTGTATTTGTATTTTTGGTTCTTGAACTTAAATGTTGTATTGTGGTTTGAAATGCCACTAAAGCTTTGTTTTAAAAAAAAGAACTTTTGTCTTTTGATATCAATGAAATATATTTAGGTTGTTTATGACTTTCATATTTTTGCAAAGTATCCGCATTTGGAATTGATATTAAGATTTTAAGAACTTGTTTATGGTTAGGTTCATAACCATTTTCTCTTTGGGTTGAATTGATGAAAGTGGTTGAAAGTTTTTAAGTTGTCATTTAGTAAGATAGGTAGTTTTGGGTTATGGGTTCTGCTTCAAAGGTTTTCGTCGTGGCGAGGCCAAGAGTTCATCGCGACGTAATTGACCTGAAGCTTTTTATTTTCGTTGGGCTTAAAATTCTCAAAGGGTCTAAGGATTTTCCCCATATGTTCATCGCAGCGATCCCGCTTTGCTTCCAAAGGTTTTTCTTTTAAATTTTCAAACCGCCAAGTCTTCCTCCACGCTCACATTCTTATAACTCCGATATTAGGCTCCGGAAACGGGATCCAACAATGAGACCAACTACTTCCTTCATAACGTGTGCTAGTCTTTTCACATTCTACTAATGTCCAGTTTTAATAGAATAATGACTTAGAAGGTTTAAGGATAATATATAAATGAAATATGAATCTCATAATTATAATCTCATTTGCAATGTATAATTATCCCAAGGGCTTTATCATATATATCTAAACATGCACAAGATAAAGAATGTCTTTAAATGATTGTAACTAAACTACAACCAAAATTATTGGTTGTAGGGCATAAACTAATATATGTGTCATAAGAAGCAAAAAACAATTATGTAGGTATAAAATTTGGCTCAATATTTTTGTTCGTTTATTAATGTAGTAGTAATATGTTGATTGAATATTTCTTTTCTTCTGATATTTTATAATAAGATGTAAATATTTTAGAGAAGTCTAAATTTAAGGGTAATGAGCTCAGTGTGAATGAGATTTGCGATACAATGCTTGGTACTCATTTAGGTTATGTTAAAGGCCTTAGCTACAACTTTAAGTCAAATGTTTCAACTTCTACATACAAGATAATCACCGAATAACATCAAGAGAAAAATAACAAGCTTAAGCCTACATTAAAGTTTGAAGTAATCAAGGGAGAAGAAACTCAAGCTAAATTAGCAAAACATGATATGTTATTTAAAAGGTTACTTGGCTCAGATTGTGATGGAAATGAGGAAAGTGAAGGATATTCATTCGAGGTCCTAGCCTTGTTCTATCGCTTCCTATATATACTATAATTTAACTTGAATATTTTTTCCCGAATTACATAATAGATAAAGATGCAATTGATGAGTGATTATGTTGTGAATGGTAAAGTTACAAGGTGTTTGCTTTAAATTTGAACCAAAAAATAATGTATCAATTTTCTCATAATACTTTTGATTAACTTTAACCAACCTTGTTATTTATTATAGGTTTATGAACTTAGACAACACTTTTGACTAATCTTTGACAATATGTCCATATAATCTTTTAACCTATCTCTTTGTCATATGTCTATATTCCATTTTCTTGCCATCTCATTGCTCAAAATAGGATAAAGAGTGTGTTTTTAAATGTTGATTGTTTCTAACCTCAAACATTTATATGTTGATTTTTTCATATGGATGAGTATATTCATTTAGTAAAGCAATCTAATCCAGTAACAGAGATAGAAGTGAAAAATTATATTCTGGTACCAAGTTGAAGAATAAGATATTGGTTGGGAGCTTGTTGGTTCCAAGAAGGTTATTCCATACACATTGTTTTGTGCATATTGTGAACTTAATTGTGAAGGAAGGGTTGGAGATGATAAAGTAAGCAATATATTCTATTTGGAATAGTGTAGTATGTTAGAGTGCAACTCCTAAAAGAGTTGAGAAATTTGAAGTTGTATAAATTCTATACATTCCAAGTACAAAGATGTTGGTTTTAAATTGTCCAACTAGATGGAACTCAACCGTCAAGATGTTAGAGTTGGCAATCCAATATTGTAAGGTGTTTACCAGACTAAGGCAAAGAGGTTCTCAATATACATGCATTCTTATAGAAGATCAATAGGAGTTGGCTAGAGAACTTTATGCAAGGTTGGAATTATTTTATAATGTGACTAAAATTGTTCTGGAGAACAAAATATCCAATTTTGCACTATTGCTTTAGTACTATGTGTGAGATAAAGAATACTTTATCTGATTAGATTTTTGACTCCAATAAGATTATTCAGATTACGACAAAGCAGATGATGGAGAAGTTGAATTCTTATTAGTCTATGGTTGGACATAATGTAGCAATGTTATATGTGATGGACTTGAGATACAAGATGGAGGAGGTTACTTTTATTTATAATGCATTATATGATCGAGGCCAAGAGCATGTAAATATCATTAAACAATTTTAGTATCAATTGTTTAATGATTTTCAACTCAGAATGCAGAAAATTCATAATCGGGATCGTAGTAGTTCAAGTTGTTCAACTTTGGGTTCAGTTTCAGGTTCATACTCATATTTTAACCGAAGTCGGTTACTTTCACTTTCAAAATTTATGAAAGAAAATAGGACTAGAACTTCGTACATTATGATGAAATTTGATAAATATTTGACCGAAAACTGTGTGCCTGAAGTTGAAGGTGAGCAATTCGATAGATTATTATAGTCTAAGAGTTGTGGAAATAATTTTTCGGTCGTGCAAATAATTGCACGAGACTTATCATCAACTCTATCATCCACTGTTGCTTCATAGTCTATTTGTAGTACTAGTGGTCAGGTTATTACTCATTATGTTCAACTTCATCCACATATTATGGAAGCCTTTATATGTGCCCAAAGTTGGTTAGATATTGAAGATATTGTTGACAAATTCTTTTCCTTTTGATATATCAATTTTGTCTAATTTATAGTATCTTATCTAATTTTTTTAAAATTTTCCTTTAATACAACCATAGGTATTAATGTGGAGATGACTAGTCATACTTATCGATCATCAAATGAATATTATTTTGGTCAAATATATGAAGATGAAGGTATATTTAGTTATTTATTAATTATTATTATCTCCATACTATTCCTTTAATTTTAATATTACATTACTAAATATAATGTTTATACATACAGATAAAGTGATGCCAACTATTGACAATCTTGATTACAACAATTAGTTGCTCTCTCAGTCTACCTCTCTAGTCTCCAATTTCTAATGTTCAATCTCTATCATACTATTATCTTAATTTTTGTAAATTGTATCACTTTTTGTAAAATGATGTGGATAATCATATATGTACAATTAAGATTACTATAGTTAATGAGTTTGGTTTGATCCTTTCTATCTTTTTTTAATTATTTATTTATTTAAAGTAAAATTTGTTATCAGGTTGCTTATAACTTTTTTCACTCTTAATAAAATTCTAGAAAAGATGAATAGAAAATAAAAATAAAAGTAATATAAATGTCAAAATGGAATATGAGAAAATATGAGCTTCTTTCATTTCTACAATCACATCCTCCATTAATGAATTTGATTTTATCCTATTAATTTTATCTAATATGTAAGTTATTATATATTCATTCATTACAAAACATTAAAGTGTTCCTAGTTAATTAAAATTCGTAATTGTAATTAATTGAATATATCACTTCGATTATTTTTTTTTTCATTTCTTACAATCTCATCTTCTTTTATTAATGAATTTGATTTCATTTTATTAATTTATCACTATATATAATTTATTGTAAATTTATTCAATATAAATTTCAAATTTTCCTAATCAATTGAAATTCATAATTGTAATTAATTAAATATCTTGCTTCAATTATAATATTATTCTTTCATTTCCTACAATCACATCATCCTTTATTAATGAACTTGATTTCATCTTGTTAATTTTATCACTATATATAAGTTATTATACATTCGTTCATTATAAAATCTTAATTTTTATAATATATTGAAATTCATAATTGTAATTTATTGATTTTCTCATTTCAATTATAATATTTTTCTTTCATTTTCTATAATCACATCCTTCTTCATTAATGAATTTGATTTCAAGTTAATAATTTTATCACTATATGTAAGTTATTATATATTTATTCATTATAAAATCTTAAATTTTTCTAATCAATTCAAATTTGTAATTGTAATTAATTGAATTGTACACTTTAATTATAATATTTTTCTTTCATTTTCTAATTCACATCATCCTTCATTAATCAATTTAATTTCGTCTTATTGATGATATCACGTAAGTTATTATATATTCAATCAATATAAAATCTCAAATTTTCGTATTAAAATTTGAAATTGAATTGCTAACTTTAATTATAATATTTTTCTTTTATTTCCTATTATCACATCATCCTTCATTAATGAATTTAATTTTAACTAATTAATTTTGTCAATATATCTATTATAAAATCTCAAAATTTCCTAATCAATTAAAATCCGTAATTGTAATTAATTAAATTGCTGACTTCAATTATAATATTTTTCTTTCATTTCTTATAATTACGTCCTCTTTCCTTTATGAATTTAATTTCATCTTATTAATTTTATCACCATACATAAGTTGTTATATATTCTTATATTATAAAATATCAAAATTTATAATTTTACTAATCAATTAAAATTTGAAACGTTAATTAATTAAATTAATAACTTTAATTTTAATCTTTTTATTTCGTTGCTTATAATTTATCCTCAATTGTTAATTAATTTAATTTTTTTAAAAAAAAAATCTGGCCACTTCATCTGATGCGCCTGCCTCCAAAGATTCCTGTACACGGTCAACACAGACCAGAAAGAAAGATAATTGGTAAACATAATCGCTTAAAATTTGAGAGAAAATTTGCAATCCAGGTTCTATGCCCTCAACAGACTTATTCTGCACCACCATAACATGAAGCTAGAAATTGAAAAGTAGTCTGGTAGCAGATAATTACTTATTCAAACAGGACATCAATTGCTTCCGAATCATTGTACATATACTACCAAACTGCTTCCTTTTACCTGGTTAGAAATACAGGTACAAATATAAACGACTCATTGAAGTTTGATATTCCAAACATATGAAAGAGTGAATGGGTTTACAGTATAATGGAAGTATAGAAAAATTCATCAGTCAGTGAAAAGGCCTTCCAGGGCCGAAAACCTGTATGCATGAAAACATTTCAGAACAAGGACAAGGATATAATCAATTAAATGTTTTGCATGTGGACATATGAACGGACATCAGATTTTCATTACATTATTCCAAGTATTGATACATGCCAGTAATCAATTAAAGACTGGATGGCAGACTGCTTCAATACCTGTCACAGTCAATGCTAATATCATCAGCTAAAAAGGATGGTCATTAATCGAAAATATAGAGCATTAGTAGCATCTGGAAATTATAAATGAATCACTTATTAAAAAAAATTAAAGAAGAAAAAAAAAAAGAAACCTCACGAACTGACACACAATTGGAATAGTTCCCCAATGATCAATGAGCTTCAATCCCCAGAGACACCAGAGAGCTTGCTAAACAAGTTCCTGAATTACGTAGTTACATGATCACCAGCAGAGCATGAACAAATATTGACATGGATTTTCATAGTAACTAAAAATCACTACCGGCTTGAATGTCCTTCGTTACTTGATGGGTTACCAAAAATACTTGCTCAGTTTATCGGAAGCATACCCTTTAGGAGCAGTTATTGATCTATCATATCAATTGCCCACTCTTGCAATCAGCTTTTGAAACAGCTAGGGCAAAAATGTTCAGGCTGACAGCAGCAGAATATCTGCTGAAATGTTCAGGCTGACAGCAGCAGAACATGTCCCTTTATTTTCCATTGACCACTCTACCAAGTTCGTTTCCTTTTGTACAACCCTCTCAACATCCTTTCGGTGTCAACCTTCTTTCCCAGTCTAGCAAAAGAAGAACTGATACAACTAAGAGTATTTTCTGAAGGGATGAAACCTTTCTTTTTCATTTCTATAAATAATACTTTTGCCTCTGTCTGATATATGTTTTTTAATCTTCTGTCCAGTCCCCTTTGTTCAGATAATTTGCACCAGCCACAGATTAGTATGTTGTAAGTGAACGAATTTGGGGATACCCCTCTCACTTCCATTGCATTGAAATATTTTCTAGCATTGTCCATGTCTCCCAACTTGGCAAGATCACCAATGAGGACATTATATGTGCTAGTTTTTGGCACAAAGCCTTTGGAAATCATTTCACGATAAAGTTTTTTGGCTTCCTCCTGCTTTCCAATTTTGCAATAACCACAAATCAAGGTGTCATAAGTTGAAGCATCAGGATTCAAGCCATAATCTTTAATCTTAGCATACAATTTTTCTGCCTCTTCATGCAATTTTTCTCCCTCAACATGCAACTTTGCTGATAAGAGACAACGGAAAAGCAGATTGTAAGTTACAATGTTGACAGAAACTCCTTCACACAACATTTGAGAATATATGGCCAAAGCCATATTAATGCAACTCCTTTCACAATATCCACGAATGAGGGCATTGTATGTCAATGCATCTGCTGAAATTCCATCTTGGTTCATGTTTTCAACTACTGATCTGGCTTTCTTTGTCATACCTAGCCTACATAGGACTACAACAAGATTATTATAAACTTCCTTATTCACTCTAAGTCTCAAGCCAATAAGTCGTTCATGCATTTTGAAAATTGAGTCAGCCTTTCCACTTCTTGAAGTTGCAGCAAGCAAAATCTTATGGGTAGTGGGGTTTGGATAAATCCCCTCAACCCCCATCACTTTCAAAACGTCAATAGCTTTCTCAATGTTACCTGCCTTAGAAAATCCTTCAACAAGAGTATTGCAAGTTATGATGTTGTACTTTATCCCATGAGTTTTCATTTGATTCCATAATTCAACCGCACTGTCTAGGTTCCCCAGCTTGCAATATGCATTAATCATGGTATTATAGGTTACAGTGTCTGGAGCTAAACCCATGTTTTTCATCTCATGAAAAATGGATTTTGGTTCATATTCGCCAAGCTTCCAGAGACCATTTATTAACACATTATAAGCAACAACATCTAACATACCTTTTCTGCTCATTTTCTCAGCAACACTCAAAGCAGCTGACTCATTCCTCACCTTAAAATACCCATCCATTAGAGATGTGTAGTTAACATGATCAAGAGACAAGCCTCCAGACACCATATCTTCAACTAATTCCTCAACTTCTTCCATTTTTCCACCTCTTTTTAAGTTGTTTATAAAAGCATCAAGTACACTGTTATTGTCTTTTACTCCACTCAATTTCATTTGATCATAAAGATCAAAAGCACGTCCATGCTGTCCTACCTTGAGACAGCTGTCAATAAGCATTGTATAAATATACGGATTCGGAGAAATATTAGTCTCTAACATCTTATTCAACATATTAACAGCTGCTTCTAGCATTCCTTTCTTTACATATCCATTGATCATACATGAATAAGTTACAACATTTGGAATGATATATCTTTCCTCCATTTCTTGCAAAAGGGCCTCAGCACCGTCCATGCCTCCGAATTTGCAAGATCCATCGATCAATGTGGTGTATACAACCAAATCAAAGGAAATTCCACGCACTATCATTTGACATTGATAGGCAAAAGCTTCCCATGTACACCCTACTTTAAATAATGAATTAACCAATGTACTATATGCAACATGATTTGGATTCATGCCCATTTCCTCCATCTTCATTATTAGTATCTTGGCCTCTGACAACCTCCCAAATTTACAAAAACCATTAACAATTGAAGTGTATGTAACTACATCAGGCAAGAAGCCACTCATAATCATTTCCTTGTACAAAACGAGAGCATTGTCAAGTCCATGTTGGTTACAATATGCACTAATAAAAGTGGTGTAGGTAACAAGATTTGGTTCTATATTCACATTGCAACCTGTACAGCTTGTATCATCAATAGATAAAATCTCTTTTGTAGATCCCAAAATTTCATCAATTACAGCTTTTGCTTTATCAAAATCACCTCTTTTGCAAAACCCATTAACCAAAGTATTATAGCTAACAATATCAGGCAACAAACCTTCTTTCTTCATTCTTTCCAACAGTTCAAGTGCATAAGTCATGTCTCCAATTTCGGAAAACCCACAAATTAAAGTATTGTACCCTATAAGATCCTTAGGTATCCCTCCAATTGCTAAATTATCCATGACCCACTCCCCATATCTAACCAATCCAACTCCAATAAACCCTTTAACCAATATATTACAAGTAAAAGAATCAAATAAAGTATCTTTCTTCACCATTGTGGACAGTAAACCAAAAGCCTGATTGACAAAACCTTTCTCACAAAAACCCCAAATGACAGTGTTGTATGTAACAGTATCAACCTCAAAATCAACTTTTCTAAGAAAATCCAAAGCCGTTGTCAAGTTGCCAATTTTGCACAAGGCATGAACCAATACATTGCAAGTGCAAACATTAGGCAACACGCCACAAGACAACATCTCAGAATATACATTCAATACCTGAAAAACCAGGCCAGAGACATTAAAGTGGTTAAGGAGACGATTCCAATGTAGGACAGTGGGAACAATACTGTGCTTCCTCATGACGTAGAATGCGTCCACTGCCTTAGACAGCCTGCCGTAGGTGAGATAGAGGTGTATGAGGGTGTTAAAAAAGGAGGCATAAAGATTGGCTTTCGAGGATGGAATCACCACATAAGAATAATTATTATGAGAAGTGATGTGAAGATTTTGGCAGGGTGGATTAGAAGTAGTAGCGTTGGCGAGGTGTGGATTTTGGATTGACGAGTATGTTCGATAGTTTAACACACTTCTCCTAGAATTTCCCAAACACTTCATCAACATCGTAGCTGATAGGATGTATCGTTGGTGGGTTATTCCGAGGAGCCTAAGTGTACCAACGCCCAAACTGTTAAAGAGAAACCTAAGCCTTAAACGGAACCAGAATCCACCAAACTATTTGCACGAAGACATAGCATAGTCATTCTTACAAAATTATGTTAACTAGATAGTTTTTATTTTTCTGTCAAGTTTTTCTATAAATTTACTTACTATTAATTAAATATATATTATTTAATTATTAATATATTTATTATTAATAAAATTATAAATAATTAAATATTATATATTTAATTAATTAAAATTAATTATCAGCAAAAATTATGAATGATTTAATTTTGTAATTTAACTTAATAAATTTAATATACTAAATATTAATAAAATTAAAAATATCTTCAAAATATATAAATTTTAAATAAATTTGATTTAACAATTAAAATGTATTAAAATATATATAAATTTTTAAATAAAAGTTAAATTCTAAATTATTTATTTAATAACATTTTTATTAATAATTTGTTAATAAATATTCTATAAGAGATTTTAATAAATTCATTTAATTAAAAATAATTTATTTTTAAAATTTAACTAATATTTAATTATTACTATTGATAAAATATATGTACATTTTTGTTTTTAGCTAAAAATAGAACTTGGAAATGGAGAATGAAAACTAAAAATCACAATAGAAAAGAAAACGCCTCAATTACCTATGAACATTTTTATGAATAAATTTATTTTAAAAATTAATATGAATTAAGTTTAATTATATATACACAGACAAATATCTTTATATTCGATGCTAAATATTTTATTTTTATTTGATTTAGTTATTGTATTTTTACTTATTGTAATCAATTTGTGAGTTTTATTTTAAATGAATTAAAGACATGAAGCTTCTATTCAATTTCACTCATCATAAGAACTGTTGTATCATTTTCAAAGATATCTAGCGATATCAAAAAAAATTTAAAATTTATGTTAAATTATTTTAAAAGAAACTTAAGAATATACTAATAAAATTTAAACTAATAATTTTTAAAAGTTACCGATTTACATCACATAATAATTTATAACGAATATTATATTCAATGTTGAATATAGCAAGCAATAACCAATTGCCTATGGGGGTATTAATCTAATCTATTTTCCCAGATTGCCATAAAAGAGTCACGAATTACATCGTTTGTAAAAATCTAAGATGCTATTGTGTATAATTTAGTTATATGATTATACTAAACATGATTAAATTGCATAATCAAGTAATATATAAAAACAAGAAAGAATCTAATAGGGATATTATATATAATTGTTCCGTATACCTACACATTATACCATTACTTTAAGCTAAATTTATTACAATGACTTGATTATAACTAGTTGTAGTGGTTAAAACATAATAGATTAAAACATAATATATTAACTTAAGAATTTTTTACTTAAAAGAATATAAGGCTAAACCTCATCTTCAAACTTCGTACAAGGATATAAGTTAGTTCTAACCAATGTTTTAAAAACAAGACATGTGATTGAACCGGAGAAACAACTGATTCAACGATCAATAGTTCAACCGAAATTTAACCGTGATCGAACCGGTGACTAACAAATATATAATTTTTTATTATATATATATATTATATATAAGATAATTTTAAACATGCTATTTAATTATTTATCTAATTGTAAGTTTAACTTACACCTTCAAACTTCAAAATATACAATTTTTTTTTAAGTTCACCAATACAACACAAAATAAGATAACAAAGCTCACTAGTCATATTTCATCAAAAAGATTAAAAAAAATGATCACTAATCGTAATATTTATTCAAGTTAAAATCGTCAAAATCAAGGCATTTTAAATGGACCGCCAGTTCTTTCTATTATCGATTTAGAAGTTTTTACCGGTCCAACCGCAAAATGAATGTATCAATCACTCACAAAAAATAAGAGCTAAACCGAACCGTTTCATGCTTTGAGTTACCAATTTTTCGGCTCGACCGACCGGTTTAGTCCAGTTTTTAAAATATTGCCATGAACAAAACCTAGAAACCTACTGGGAGAACATTCAAAACTGGGGAGTATCATGAGGTTATAGGGCTTTAAACTGATGTGGATAATGTAGCTACACAAGTTGATGATGGTAACTCCATTGTTGAAAATAATGATATCCCAATAACAACTTGTTGTTGGTGATTGCATTGATGAAAGTATTGATGTTAGGGAGCAAAACGATCCTCAATCAACATTAGATAATAGCATTCTCAACTGCATTGAAAATATCAAAGAAACTTCAAGAGTATAAGAGCTGGAGACTATTGAAGAACTCACGCCAAGCGAATCATTAAGCAAACTGATGAGTTTGAACTTGTTATCAAAAGAAAATAAGGAAGGAAGAAAAATGCTATATCTGTGGATTACAAATCATGTTTATTATTTCTTGGAATAATAGAGGGGATAATGCCCCTTAAAAAAGCTTTAGGTTAAAAGTTTGATAGCTCAAAATAAAGCTACAATAATAGGAATTTTGGAGACTCGAACCAAGCAACATAGCTACAACTTTCTACAATTTTTGCCAAATGTTTGGAATTTGCTTTCCAATCACATGCATCATCCAAATGGTAGCATTGTGGTTGTTTATGACTCTTCTATTTTGGAAATTGACAATAAACTCACATAAGACCAACTGATTCAATTGGAGGTTTACAACAAAATCTCAAGTAAGCTTATACTCATAACCTTTTTCTACGCTCAAAACATTGCATACTAGAGAGTGTTTTTATGGAACTAGATCAGGTCACCTGCAAAAACTTCATCCCTGCCATGGTTGGTTTTTGGGGACTTTAATACATTTATCAATCCAGAAGAGACATAAGGCATTGGATATTCAGGAACCTCCTGTAATGAAACGAGTCAATGTATAACTGATGCTCAATTATTTGACTCGCCATTTGGAGGAAACCTATTCATTTGGTGTAACAAATAGATGAGAGATAAATTTATTAGGAGAAAATTGGATACAAATTTAGCAAATTAGCTATGGTTCTCTGCATTTCTTGGTTGTTTCTCCACCTTCATAAACCAATATATGTAAGATAATTTTGCTATTATCACTCAGCTTAACACGATTAGACCATTATTCCCCTTTAGGTTCAATCATTTCCTTATTAGGCTGGTTGATTCTAAGAAATGTATTTTGGGGGCTATGAATGTTTTCATCCTAGGCTATAAACAATTTGTCAATGTAAAAGTATTTCTCTCATTAAATAAAAAATGAAAGATTTATTTGAGTACAACATTGGTAATACACATCATCTTCTTCACACGACTAGAGTTTCACCTGACAGAATTCAATTTGAATTACTAAGGGTGCGTTTATTTTTTGAAAATTCTCTAGTTTTCTAGAAATTTTTTTTCATAAAATAGAAAATAATTAGAAAACATGTTTATTAATAAAAAAATAGATCAATTTTTCAAGAAAAACTT
>JANZLX010000001.1:21445903-21460691 GCA_025531955.1 Erythroxylum orinocense
CATTTCACTTCAAATTCAAAAATTTTCCTTTTTCTCTACTCATGAATAATAGCCAACAATTTCTCATTTAATAGAAAAGTTCAGGGTCCAACACATACTGCGATGACCAACGTGTAATAGTTCCTCTTTATAAATTTATGTTTATGAAATGTTATAAAAATTTATATTTATGAAATGTTATAAAATTTTATGCTTGTTTACATTTATCATTTCTAATATTATTGATTAGATATATCGAATTTGTGATTAAATATACTGAGAGTTGTTTTAAATTTAATATAAAAATTGTGTAAATTGATACTGTATGAAAACATAGATTTCTAACTATGTATTAATGACTAATGATGTCAATTAAAGATATGATTTTTCAATTGAATTTTTAAATTAATATTTGAATAAATTCATTAAGACTTATTATAATTTTTGTATTTAAAATTGTTAAAATACTTGTTATTATTATTAGTATTATTGTTGTTGTTCTTATTGCTATTATTATATGTTTTATATTTTTATTAGATTTATAAACTTAATTTTTGTAAAATTTAATATCCAAATTCTAAATTCTTATAAAAATATTCAACAAAATACTAAGATATATAATATTCATATCTTTATAATTTTTTTAAAGTCATATCCTCATAAGTTATTTTACACATAAACAGCTAATACTAAACAACTAATTTTACCAAACATCAAATGACAAACAACTAATACAATAAGCTGGTCAAATTAGCTGATATAATCAGCTATCAGCTAATAGCTAATAGAATCAGTTAACAGCTAATATAATCAGCTGATTACCAAACAAGGCCTTTATGTTGACAGTTATGTTAAATAAGGTGATTGAGAATAAACAAATTGGATGAACAGTACATATAAAATAAATTAAAATTGATCTTTTATCTATCATATTTAATCATTATTTACATTAAAATAAAGTAATATTTAATATTAATTTATTTAGTAATAATTAATAATATTAATTTAATATAATAAAAAGTATAAACAAATTTTCCTACTATGTACTCAGGTTAATATAATTAACATTTCTTATTTTATTATTTTATTGACTTAATATTACTTGTGAATTTTTCATATTCTATTTGGCCTACTAAATTAATTTTTTCTTATCATATTAGTCCGTTGCACTTAATGCAAGTTTTCTGTCTCATTAGTCTGTAGACTCAATATTAGCATTGAATAATAATAATAATAATTAATTCTTTGCTTATTAATTCATATTTTACAATATATAAATAAATATTTACAAATTGTTATAAACAATAAATAAATATTATTACATAATTATAAATTCTTCTAACATATTAATCAATTATTTTATTAGTATTATTATATAATTAAAAAATAAAATTATATCAGTTGTAGAATATGTGTTTATATTTTTATATAAGTGATAACATGTAAATATTTGAATTAATAAAATAATATTAACTTTTTACAAATTTCATATATATTAATAGTAAAATCAATTTATTAATTATTTATAAAAATATAGATTATAAATAAAATAAGAAAATCACTACTTTTTATTAGTATTTTTACATAATAAATAAAATCAATCTAATAGTAATTAATTTTTAAGATTGAAATGAATTGAACTATTAAATAATTCTGACTTAAGGGTATGTTTGGATGTGGGTGGAGGGATGGAAGAGAATGAAATGAAATGACTCAAATGACTTAGGCCATTGTTTGAGAGTCTATTTTGAAATAAGATGGAATGACAATTGATGGCTTTGGAAGCCATCATTTGCCATCCAAAATTTAATATTTTGTGACTTCCCAAATTGGGGGGTCAGGGATGGAATGACATAGCTTGCCTTCCAAATCCTAATTTAATGACAAAAATACCCTAAAAAATTAATGAAATTATAACCTCAGTCTAGCAAATACTTACACGGCTACATATTACTACATCTATTGTATTTCTCTTTCAACTGGCTTTTTTCATTGACGAACGTTTTATTCTACAGCTACTAGGGTCATTTGTCTTCGTTCCATCAGGTAAGCATCAACTATTCTTCTGTGTTCATCTTCTTAACACTTTTTGTATGTGAAGAAATCAGAAATTTTTATTGATGCTGGTGTCGTCTTCTTTGTTCATCGATAGACGTGCGCTTATTATGTGTTATGTGTTTGGAAAGTTTTGTAAATCGAAAGATGTGTGTTTTATCATATGTTATATGTTTGGACATCCTACAATTTGAAATGCTTTGGGGTTACTAAAATAGTTTCATGGAAACTATGTATATTTTATTACAAGGGTAATTTTGAAAAAAAATATTACAAGTCATTCCATTCCATTCATTTTTAGCACCACTTCCAAACAATGGTTAAAGAAGTCCCTTTTTTATTTTATTTAAACTTCCAAACAATGGAATGACCCATTTCATTCCATTCCGTTCCATTAATTACCATTCCATCCTAAACTCCCAAACATACCCTAAGCTACTCTATTTGGAGGCTTATGATGGAGGACTTTCTATATTGTAAAGATCTATTTGATCATATTAATGTGGATAATGTTGGGTTATAAGGTTGAGATTTGATCCCGACCACAGCGGAATAATTATGAAACTTTTTCGTGACTTTTAATTTCCCGAAAACCAAAAACCATTTAATTCTATAAAATGATTAACACAAATCATAATAAAGTCAAAACTTAATACGTACCTTATTATGAAGTTTAATCTTTGTCTTATCGTATCCCTCGAACTGTTCCTAAAACTGATCCATCTCAACCAACGTAACTGCACAAATATCCGACCTCTAACGACATCCACATAATGAGTTGAGAGAACTTTGTAACTCTTACAGAGAGGGTTAAGCAAGAAGTGTTAGCTTTATAGAGCTTAATTCTAGTTATAATAAGCTTTGGACGTTTTAGTAATTTAATTGAAATTAAATTTTAATTTCAATTAAACTTTAATTAGAATTACATATAATTCTAATTAAATACCAATTATGTCAATATAAGATTCAATATCTCATATTGATCCTTATTTATTAAATATCTCATATTTGATCTTAAAGTTTTTCAAACTTTACAATCAAGTCCAACTTGACTAAATTAATTTTGCTCTCTTCAACTTATTCTATATGTGAGACTCATTAGGTTCCTAAATATATTAACAATGATTATAAAATCTAATTTAATTCATAACTAATATTAGATAAATTAAAAACCCATTTAATTTATCTTTAATTTTTCAATTAAACAATTTATAAGCATAGATCAAGATTGACGTCTAGTAATGCTTCATGACCATCTAAATATTTAAGAATGTTAAAGTAGTTTTGACTATCCTTTCCGTATATAATTTTTTTATATAATTCAATCATTTTGTCATACAATGTTCCGATTAGATATAGAGCATGAAATTAATGTCTACTTTATTTTGAGTCTAATCATATTAGTTCTTTTCCTTTAGCTATTAATTCAATTAATGACATTTGTAAACTATTTGCAAAGCAAAACATCATTTCACCTTAGCCAAAGATTTCTTGAATTAATACTAATCAAGAACTACAAAATATTATCCCTAATTACTTTAGGGTGATGAATCCTATCTTGATTATTCAACTATCTCCATATAGTTCATGCTAAATCCAATGACTACTGATTAAACAACCTATGATTAAATAGATATAAGTAGTATCAAAACATAGCAATCCCCATACAAGATAACTTTGATGACCTCAAGTCAAAGAGGATCATTTATACAATCATCACAATGAGAATTTCATACACATCAAGTAATGTTCTAAATGGATTTCTCATATAAGGTCTGTTCAGTGAACTTGTTCTCTAGCAAGCACTCATACGTTCGTTTAAGTATAGAGCATAATATAATAATAAATTCTATTTGGCTTAAAACCTCTCAATTTAAGTTCATTTGTGAAAAATTTTAAACACTCTCATCCCAATCAATAATGAAAAAATTCATTCATGCTATAACCTATAAAAATCCATCTAATCAGATATTTTTCTTTTACATTCTAACTTAATTCCTTAGTCACAAGATAAGAATTAACAAATTTAATATCTTTATAAAAAAAACTAATGAATAAGAATTAAAATAAGCTTGAGTCAACATTAAATCCATAAAATTACTACACTGCTTCCCCACACTTACAGATGTACATTATCCCTAATGTACATAACAAATCACATAAAAGAATAAATGTATTAAGAAAAAATAAAGTAAATTAATACTTCCCTACCTTATAATCTAGAAGTTCAAATTAAAGGCTTAATTTCCATCCCTTATCATCCTTGTAAAAAAATAAAAACAAAAAACATTAAAAAATGGAAAAATAATAAAATGAACATAAATCTACTGTATCTATAATCATAAATTATGGTTTATTATATGCAATGTAAAAAGAATAATAGAAATAAATAGCATCATATGGGCTTAGTAGGGCTAATCCCTTACTAATTATGAACACAAAATAAAATAGGAAAAATACATAAAAATAAAAATGAAAATGAAAATAAAAACTTAATAAAAATGTGTTGTTAAAACATATTAAGTCGTTGTTGATAGTGATGCCTTTACAATAGCTTAAGCATTCGATTGTTGAGGAGTCAATGATGATGTGGCGACTCTATTCGGTGGAGGGGTACCAAAACTTTATTAGCTACCATTGTCCCTTTGAGATGGTGCACTACATTATTAGGATATGACCCATATATTTCTCCAATCGAGTGATTTTCAACTGGCCCCAATGTAGAGATGTTTGTGGTCTCCCAGATTTGCTAGTGCTTTGTTAAGATTGGTCTCGATGCTCAAGCTCTCCCGTGTGCTACTGTGGTGGATCCTACCTCTGTTACAACTCTTTCTCCACCGCCTCTTCCTTGGTACTTACTTACCTCGTCTTTGTCTTTATGCATTGAACTTTTTATCATTACTCCCTAAAATGTGAAAATAACAAAAATTGAAAAAATAAGTGAATAACATATATCAATTAAACAAATACCAAAATAATATCTCATGATCAATTAGTTCTTAATTAATAACAAAATATAGACAATTCTAATAAACCATAACTTAATCCAAAACAGTTGCAATTGTAATGACATTAACTCAAAAGTATTCGAATTAATCAAGAATAATTCCCAATATATTAATCGATCCAAAAATTATAATTAAATTATCGTCACATCCAAATTAAATGAAATAAACCTAATGAAATTAAAATACCCCAAACATTTTAGTATTAAATGGCACAAAAATTCCAACAAAATTAAAATATGCAAAACATAAGCAATTGCACAATTCAATTCATCAAAAATCAATATAGCAACGTTAAAGATTCAATTTCATAAAGATAAACATCAATCGCTCGATAAATTCCTAGAAATTTTGAATTTAATCTTGCATATAGTCCATGAATGTTAACTAAACCTCCTAAACTCTTCCAAAGATTTGGATATTCTCAATAATCTTAAAATATGTAAAGAAGAGAAATCTCACAACTACTCCTCCAAAAATCTACAAATCAATCCAAAAATAAATGGAATAAAGCAAGAAACATGCCTTGAATGGATGTAATCTCATGAAAAATAGGTTATGAAGGGATTTTCATATAGGTTAGGAAGGAAATTTGAAAATGTAGTTTTAGGGGACTAATAAAGTGATTTTACTCAATAAAAGTGGAAACATTACAGTTTAGCTAGTTTATGTTAAACATATTAGGGTTAACTTTTATTAGACATGGGCATGTTGGGCTACCACATAGGCATGTTAGGCATTTACATGAATGTGTGATCCAAACATGCTATGATAGTTTATAACATAGATGTATCTCTAGGACATGTTAAACTAAAAAATAAGAAAAAGATGACATAGGCATGTTAAGACTTAACACAACTATGTGGAAACAAAATTTTAAAAAGAATATATACAGCTACCAACACTGGCATTTTGATGGGATGAGCATGTTTCTATAACTTCTGCAAAAATAAGGATAAAAAATTCAATAAGGGCATGTTCATGATCGTTTATCTTTCTATTTCTTCAAACTTACATAAATCTAGGAATATGGTAGTGTAGAAGGGCATGTAACTCATTAGGACTTTTCAACAACACAATCACCAAGACAGGCATATTGATGCCTGTATATCTTTCTATAACCTTTTGGGACCTCTTTTTAGGGTAGAATATGGCTATGTATCTACTCAATATAGTCGTGTTAGTCTATATGGCGGTTAACACGAGCATGTTGACAGGTGTATAACTTTTTATAACTTTTTCACTTGGCCAATTTTCTACCTACTTCTAAATATTTAAATCCCCACTTATTCCACAGCTTAGAAGAGGAAGATAACACCTATAAAACCGTAAAGCAATTACAAATCTAACACTAAACCATAAAATTTAACATAGATATAAAAGAAATTACAAAAATTAAAACCTAAAAATCTAGAATAAATTTATTTAAAATAAATTACCAAATTAAAAAGATTGGGTTACCTACCAAGAAATATTTGTTTAACATCATTAGCTTGAATATCTCACTTTAGCTTACTCTTTTATCATTATAGAGACTGAACTCCTTGCTTTTAAGGTTGTCAAACTCCTGTCCAGAGTAATACCTCAATCGCAAGCCATTTATCTTAAACATACCTTTTCTAGATAGGCTACCTTTATAATGCCATATAGAGAAACTCTCTTAATTATAAAAGGGTTAGAGCATCTAGATTTTAACTTGTCTAAGTCAAGAGTTGTACAAGATAGCTTGATCTCCCTTCTTAAATTGCTTGGCTTATTTAATTCTCCCATCATAATGCCTCTTGGATTGTTTCTTATAAAGCTTTGAATTTTCATAAGCCATCATACCACATTCCTCTAGCTTATTCTCTTAGAGCCTCCTTTTCTATCCTATAAGATTGAAATTAATGAACTTAATTTCCTAATATGCTTTATGCATGTTCAATGAACAAATGACACACCTTGACATACACTAACTTATATGATGTAGTGCCTATTGGTGTCTTACATGTCATTATTAGTTACTTTTACTTAGCCATTGGTTTGAAGATGATAAGTGTTTTTAGTAACTCTATTTACTAAGATCCTCTTTAAAGTATACGTTAGAAAAATGAGTGCCCTTATTACTATTAATTGCTCTCAATATGCCAAATTAAGAAAATATTCTCTTAAGAACTTTAATACTATCATATCATCATTTGTAGGTAAGTTGCAACCCATTTAGAAACATAATCTACACCTACTAGGATGTATTTGTTTCTATATAAACTAGAAATAGCTTCATAAAATTAATGAACTAAATATTAAACATTTCATGAACCAAAATAAAATTTGGATGAATTTCATATTAATAAGAAAAGTTAATTACTATTTGCTGACACTTATCACAAAGTTGAACGTACCTTTGGTCATCTCTAAATAATGTAGGCTAATAGATTTCTGATTTAAGAACCTTTTCAACCATTCTATTTGCATGGTAAGGGCCTCTAACTAAACCTGCATGGTGGTGACCTAAAATATTCCACCTCTCCATCTCAAAAACACATCTTTGAATTATTTATTATACACAATTCTTAAACAAAAAGGGATCTTCCTAAGAGTAACTTTTAAAATCAGAGAAAAATTTCTTCTTTTATTAATGAGAAATCTCCTTAGGAAGAATCCTAGTAGCAATATTGATAAACTAAGGAAGTTCAGTTTCATTGACCTTATTGAGACTGTATAAGCACTCTTTAGGAAATGCATCATTAATATTATTTCCCTACGCCTCTACAACCAAAAAAACCAATCTAATTAATCGTAGCTTTGAATCTGATTAATTTAAAAAATATTTTAGTGCATAGTGATTAGTGTGGGTAACAACTATAGACAATATATGATAGGATCTAAATTTGTAAGGCATAAAAACCATTTATAGTAGCTCCTCTTCTGTAGTTATATAGTTTTCTTTAGCATCCATCATAGTTATTCTAGTATAGTAGATGGCCTAAAAGTACTTATCCTTCCTCTGTCCAAGAATTACACCTACTATAAAATCATTTGCATCACACATTAGTTCAAAAGAAGAGTCCAATTTGGGGTAACCATAATGAATGAATTAGTTAACTTTTTCTTAAGAAGAATGAACAGGACACTCTTGAGTGAAAATAAAAGGCACATACTTCTCAAGTAACTTAGTTAATGATCTAGAAATTTTAGAAAAATTCTTAGTGAACCTTCTATAGAAACCTGGATGACCTTGGAAGTTCTTAATGATCTTAACTGGAGTAGGTGTAGTAGCTTCTTAATAGTTTCCACTTTTGCTTTATCAATATCTATCCCTCAGTAAAACATTCTATAGCCTAAAAATAAGCCCTCTTTAACTATAAAATGGTTTTTTTTTCTAGTTTAGCATCGTATTGGTTTCCTTACATCATTTGAGCACTTTTTCTAAATTTTGTAGGCATAAATCAAAAGAATCTCTAAAAAATATAAAATTGTCCATAAACTTCTGGATAATATCCTCAACTAGTTCATCAAAGATTGCCATTATACACCCCTAAAATGTAGCTGGTGCATTGCATAATCTAAAGGGCATCCTCTAGTAAGTGAACATACCATTTGGATAAGTCAATGTCATTTTTCCCTTGGTCCTCTAGGCTAAAAGAATCTAAAAATAGCCCAATAAGCCATCCAAGAAAAAATAGTACATAAGGCCATCTAATTGCTCCAACATTTTCCGATGAAAAGAAGAGGAAAATGATCCGTTTGAGTAGTATCATTCAATTTTCTATATTCTATTCACACTCTCCACCTAATAATGGTCCTCATAAGGATCAACTTATTCCTCTTATTAAGCACCATTACCATCCCTCCATACTTCTATATAATTTTTATAAGTCCCACCAAAGAACTATATAAAAAAGGTAAATTACTCCTTCATTAATATGCTTAATTACCTCTTCCTTCATAACTTCCTTTATGTTTGAATTTAGCTTATATTAAGGTTGCATAACCTTTCCAAAATTATCCTCCATAAAAATTTTATGGGTTAAAAAAATTCTTTTTATATATGAAATCTTCTATGCTATAGCCTTCGTATGCCCTCTAAATGTCTTTAATAAATTTTTTTTGGTCTTTATTTATGTTTAATGTTGTGATTACTAGTAAATTTGAATCCTTCTGCAAAAATGAATAGATGATTAGGTACATTCTTCCATTCCAACACTGGTAGATCTTCAATAGTGTTTTAACCTCATTTATTTATTCATATCAATTTTTTTGAATTCCTTCCTTTGCACTATAGGCTCATTAACGTCACGGTAGGCTACTTGTTCCTCTATCATGGGTTCAACATCATCCTATTCTTCTTAGAAAGATAGCTTCCTCCTTTTCTCCTACCTCTAGCTCCTTTCCATTTTATAATGATGTTCTCTTTATGTGTTCCTTAAAACCTGGTTATTTAGTGCAATAATGGGTAACCTCGGTTGAAGCAACAAATTGAGTGAAGACATCCTCAAGATGTTGATAATCCTATTTTTATCAATTATGCCAAACTTCAAATGAGACAGATCATTCCATGCACATTTATAATAACTACTTTGGATTACAACTATTTCTATATAGTGTATCTTGAAGTTAGTTCTCTACAAGAATTGGATGCCCCTAGACATAGTCTAATGCCTTAAATTCATGATTAGGTTGGTTACTCCCACAAATGCCATAACAAATCATAGATGGTGGTTGAGCTTCCAAAACTACCATAATTAATGGTATATCATAGTCCTCGTGAAAACATTGTCCTCTCCATCCTTCCATTATTTTTAATGGTTATAATACTAAATATCCAAATCCTATAAACAAGCCAAAATGCAAGATCATGACAGAAGGCTTTAAAGAAAATTAATAAACAATAAAAGAAAAGGAAGGGAAATAAATGTCTAGATTAATAGAACTTAAGCTTTTATAATATCTTAGTCCAAGACAATATAAAACTCGACTCATTTAACTGTAGACTATTCGAGACAAGAACACCTATCATTTTATAGTTTAGGGCTTGGAGTTCTAAGTGTCGATCCCAAAGAGACTATACGTATTAGTAATGACTCTTTTCCTATTATCTAACTGATAATTCAAGTGAATGAAAACAAATCAACACATTTAAAAAAGCTACGGTAACCAAAGAATGAAAAATAAACCAACAAGATGATGGTAACTTGACTTCAAATCCTCCTTTGGGATTTCTATGCAATCATGATTTCATTAACTAATTTACTCTAAAATTCGTTACACCGTGAAAATTCCTAAATTATGCTAATATCTTTCTTAAACATGTTAACATCTAATTTCAAGTTAATTAATTAAATCCCTTTATAATTAAAAACCTTGAAATTGTATTATTCAATTTATAAATTTCAAAATTATGTTTGACCTTAATCCAGAGTATTTTATGTTAACCTATGTCTAGATTTGCATATAACTCCTTTCAATTATGCTGGATTTATTTATACATTGGATTTCTTATTCAAAATTGCTTGAAATCACAAACAAAATAATATTCAGACAATATTAATTCAAGGATAGCAAAGAACACATAATTAAATCTCAGTAAAAGAACATACAATTAAATCTCAATAAAATTAAATAATAAATTAAATTAAATCCAAATCACTACAAGATCCATCTTGGGTTTCATCTAATCCAAATACTAAAAGGTATTTAGATCATGATAACAGAAAATAAAACATCAAAACTAAAGAAAAATTGGAAATCTAAGAAAACATGGTTGGAATCCTTGAAATCTACAAACCTTGCACTCCGTATTAATGAAAAATCCACTCCAAAGGGGATTCCTTGCTTGTTTCTTCTTCCCTCAACTATTCTATGGTTTCCTTTTATGTATTTTCTACCCATTTCTCTTTCTTAATGCTTAAAATGCCTTTTACATCTTTAAATTCAATTCCAAAGAGATACACAAGCATCAACACATATGTGTTAATAACCATGTAACTCAAATTTAGCAAGTAAGGGTTTTCGGAGCTAACACGTGCATAAACACTACTATATACCATTAAAATAGCTTTCTTATAATTTCACATAGGCATTTTGCTAACCTTAATAGTTGTGTACCACAGGAAATCCTCAAAGATCTCCAAACACTCCTATACGGCCATGTACATTATCTTGCACTCCATAAATCAACCCAAAAAGCTCCAAATTGCTTTAAACTTGTCCAAATTGATTCCTTTTTGCTCTGAATGAATGAATTAGACCTAGAAACAAAATATGAATAACTTAAACACTAAAATCAATACTAATACTCAAATTTAAAAAAAATCAAAATGCACTAAATATGGGACTACAAATATGAATAAATCATCATTTATTAAAAAGAAATATAAGTTAACCAATGTATGTGCAATGAGTCTAAAACTGTATTAATTTGTTGAATCCTGATTGTAAAAGAAAGAAACATATTATACCATTTATCAATTCTTTTTAAAATTCTTACAATTAGAAGCATGAATTTTGAGTATATTGGTACCAAATAGGTAAAAGGAAGTTGTTTTAGCTTGAGTCAAGTTAAAAAGCAAAACTAGTCAAAATTATGTGCTGCAACAAAGAAGACAAAAAGTAGCTTTTCTCTTTATTTATAGTTAAGCTTGAGAGGTTCTTGAATATGCTAATGGCTATCTGATAAATGATTAATAGACCTTATTTCTAATTTCATGTTTAGTGCTTTTTTTTTTTGTTTATGTGTGATTTTTTTAAAAAAATTGTTCTTAATTTGTTCCTATTATATTTTTAATTCTTAATTACCTTCATAGGTCAAAAAAAGTGAAAATCAAACGGAATTAAGGAATAAAATAAAAGGATTGAATATGTCTTTAAGGGAAACAATCATGTGGAGGCACACATGGTCATGTCTTAAGCTGTGTAGCTTTTTAGAATCATTGATTTATGAGATTTTGAAAGAATAGAAGTAAGCATGAGGGACATGATTATGAACTAATCGTATGGGCGACCTTTTCCACTCAAGAAACCTTGATTTTTAAGTTATAGAAGGAAAAAATTAATAGAAAAAGAGTAGAGGATAGGGAGAATCTCAAAGAAGGATTAAAAAAATACAAATTTACGGTATAGGATGATAAAAAGATTGATCAACAAGCAAGAAAATATCGTTGGAATGGATTACCATCAATTAAATGTGGATTTCATCATGTTTCTTTTGATTTTTCTAGTTTTCATTTAGTTTTGAGGTTTTTTTCTTCTAATGATTAGGAACTAAACTGTTTTTGGTATTTGGATTAGATGAAACCCAAAGTAGACCTTATAGTTTTGTTGTTTTAATTTAATTAAATATTTATTTTTATTTAGTTTAGATGATCTGTTCTTAATTATTCTTGAAATAATATTGTTAGCATATTGATTCATGTCTGATTTCATGCCAATAAGATTGAGAAATTCAATGTAAGAATAAATTTAACATAATTGAAAGTAGTTACAAACAAACCTAGAGATAGAATGATATAAATCTTTTAGATTAGGATCAAACCTTTTAGAGGAATTCAAAAACTGGTTAAAACAATCATAGGGGTTTTAACTAAAAAGAGATTTTATTTAATCAACAGATGATTAGATGTTAATAGTCTTCAGAAAGATATTAGTATAATTGAAGATTTTTCACTATCCAATAAACTACAGAATAAATTGAGTAGTGAAATCTTGATTGCTTGAGAAGTTTTAGAAGGGATCCAATGTACAAGTACCATTCTCTTCTTTAATTGTTTTTTATTTTAATCTTTTTTCAATTACACAATTGTGTTGATCTATTATAGTTTGTTGTTTTAATTTTAAATTTGATTAATTACGAGCACTATATTTGTTATACTAGATAATATAAAGATAATAAGTTCTAGTATTTTTAACCTTTGTGGGATCTACTCGTACTTGTCAGTGTTAACTACAATTAGATTATGCATTTATGGTTAAAACTAAAATACATTAATATAGTCATTGGCGCCTTATAAAGTCTGAATCATGACTTGATAGTAGAAGAAGGTCTTCAGTAATTGCAAAACTATATGTTTCTAATCTCTTACACTTCTTATGATACTTAAATTTTGTTTTTAAGCTAATAGTGTGCTTTATAAGTCTCGATAGCACTTCAATGTAAAGTGAAGATAAGTGGGGGATAAGTGTCCCATTACCTTATAAACCTTTTGATTTATTTAATTGGAATCTTATAGAAAAGAATGTTGTAGGATACAATTTTGAGGTAATATTCAATCTAAGTAATGAAATTTATTAGAAACTTGAACGCTTTTAGTGTGCATGATGAAGCTCAAATTTATTGCATCAAAAGCATTTGAGAAGTCCACCTTAGTTTCACAACACATAAAAGGGTTATTTCTTGTATAATTTTAAATAATTCGTGAATAAGGAGTATGGTATCCGAAATGTTCCTTACTTTTATATAAGCACTTTGGTTTCCATTAATAAGGGGCTTGTTAGCCTATTTTAGCCTAGAGGCAAGAAATTTAGAGATAACTTTGCATATATTGTTGCAACATGAAATTATTTTGAAATCCTTAACTTATTAGAACTTGGAATCTTACGAATAAGGCTTATAAAATTCTTACTAAATTCCTTCAGTATTTAACCCCTTTTAAAGAAGTTTACACCTTTTTAATAATATTCTTAATTAAGTTCAAAGATTTTCGAAAGAAAAGGACGTTAAGCCATTTAGACCTAGAGATCTATTACGTTTGAGATAAAAGATAACTTTTTTCACATTAGAATTAATAATTAGAGAGAATAATGCAATAATATTTTCATCTAAAGTTCTATTAAAAATAAAAGAGTTAAGTAGAAACTTTGAGGAAGAGGATTGAGCAGTAGGGCCTAATGTTTTAAAGAAATAATTGAAAGATGTCTTTAAGAGCTCCTATTGAGTAAAAACTAATGAACCATCTTCTAGTTGTAAGTAAGAAATTCTATTCACATTCCTCTTTTCAAGTGATAATTTATGGAAAAATGATGTGTTCTTATCTCTATCCACAATTATTGAACCTTTGATATTTGATTAAGCAATAAGTATTCGAACTCAATAGCCTTTGTGTGTGCAAGCAAAGCTTACTTCTCCTTATCTTGAAGAATTTTCTTTGATGGGTTGAAATATAGAGATACTTGAGTTTTGTTAGGCCTTTCTCTAGTATAAATAATTGTAGCTTTTATGTTCCTATATTTTGGTTGGATAAGAAATTTAAGAGGATGTTTGTTTCATTTTTTTGGTTTTCAAATTCAGTAAAAAAATCTTTTTTTGTTTAAGTTTTTAGTTTCTGATTTTTGTTTTAGTTTCTTCCTATTTTCAAAAATTATGAAAATCATAAAAAGTAGTTTTTGCTTCCTATTTTTGTTTTTGTTTTCATAATATGGTTTACTATCGTTTAAATATATATTATTTAATTATTTAATTTTTAATCAAAATTATGAATAATTTAATTCAACATTATATTTATATATTCAATAAATTAAATTAATTATCTATAAAATTATGAATAACTTAATTTTATAATTATATTATATATAATTAAATTTAAAATGTATAAATATTCAAATAAAATTTTATTTAATAATTAAAATATGATTCAAATAAATATTAATTTATAAATAAAATTTTAATTTTTAAATTATTTATTTTATTAAAATAACATAATTTTAATTTTTAAATTATTTATTTTATTAAAATAACATAATTTTATTAATAATTTGTTACTAAATATTATATA
>JANZLX010000001.1:21486450-21497561 GCA_025531955.1 Erythroxylum orinocense
TAGAATTTAAGCCATTGACCAGATAAGTAATTAGAACTATGGGGTGAAGAGCTTTTAGGATAATGTTTTAAGCAAATCGTGCAAAACTCAGCCAAACAACATGGAAATTGTAAGCGGGCGACTGCAATTAATACAAGTGTATGGCTTTGCAATAACTGAATCGTACAAACATTTATGTCATTTTAGGTCTCCTATTATTGATTTAAGTTGGCAGACATCTTCAGATGCGTACTCTTTTTAACACGTTAGTGTAATATAAAAATGAAAAAGGTTATTGTTTGAAGGCACAATTACATACACCTTTCTTGGCCTAGTTTTAACACAAGAAAGAAAGCCTTTCTTGGCTTAGTTTTAACGGAATAGATCAATTCCTTGGCCTAATCTTAATCGTATCTTTGATAGGTAGGTATAACTGTATTTTTATTTCGTTAGCATCATAACTTATATAAATACCATTTTGGTTCGTTTCACAAATGTACGTATAGAAGGAGAAGTTTTGCCTCCTATTTGAATTTCAATTTAGAAAACATTAAGATTCGGTAAAATTAAAGTGAACACCAACATTTTCTATCAATAAATAACAGACTTATTGGGCATTGATGACCTTAACATTGAAGAATAATTTTGTTCAATCTAGGTTAGATCGGTTATCTAGAGAGAGATTTTATATTCCCATAATAACAATATTACTGAAAGGAAATTCAAAATTTTACCATATATATTCGTATTAATTATGTTTGAATAATCAATCAAATGACATAATTTTTAAATAAACCTAATAAAGTATTCTCATTAAGCAAGGCTTTTCTTTCTTCACTTCACAAGCTACTTAATATGAATGCATTTTGTATTTGAGAAGATGAATGAGCTTCAAGACAAAAAAATACATTTTTTAAAACTTCTGGTTTTAAATTATTAGTATTGGAATTATATTTAATACTAGAAAATATGAATATTATAATAAAGGAAGTACTCATGTTGATTTACAAGATTGATTATTTAATTTTCATTAATTTTTTAAATGAAATAAATCATCCAACGAAAAGACTTGATATGTTGGGGTCAATCTTTTTAAACCAAAATAAGCTCATAATTCTTGTATTGTTAGTGTAGATTACAAAAGTTAAAGAAATTACGCCACATTTTGTGGACAAGAGTATTAATGGAAACATAAATGCAATTGAAAACCTTTATATAACTTTGGCAAAGATTCACTTCCTTAAGTAATTTTCAAATTATGCATCTTTTTGAATATGTAAGCAAAGTAAAAATAACTCAAAATGTGTAAGCATATAGCTCAGATTGAAATTTAGCTAAGCATATCACCTAGCATGTGAACTAGCACTTTAGCCTTTCGTTACACTGACCAACCTTTCACAACATTTATAGTTAACCAATAACAAATGGAAAGACTCATATCTCACATAAACAAAACAAAATCAACTAATCTATACAAATGAAAGTAGAGAGCAGTACAATCTCCAAACTTTAAGCCTCTAAACAAGCAACAAGGTGTAATTTTTGCATGAGTATAAGCAATACTAATGTTTCAAAGCAACCAAAACAAAGAAACAAAGAAACAGAATCCAACAAATTGATAAAGAAGAAATCGAAAGACAAAACTTTAAAGGATTGAACAAACTAGGTTGAAAATTGTCTTTTGAAGCTTGAGACTAGGATCATTAATCTGGATTGACAAGCACAAATGAATTGTTGACATGATTTTCTCTCCAAACCTGTGAATATGTATATATGTCTTATGCCTGATATCAACAGGTAAGTGGGAAGCGACCGAGCGTTGTTATGAGAGTTTGGGACTTAGGACTTAACTAGGTTGGAACACCTTCCATTTAATCTAGTCCACACATTTGTGTAGACCCTACATATACTAGTGAACGAGATTTAATAGAATAGAGTTAGAACTAGTTAACTGGAACAAAAGATCTGGTTCCACTTAACTTCAATATACATTTAAGAGGAAATTTGTCAGGACAAAATGCGTCCAATTATTTTGGATTTTTTAGATCTAACTATCCACTAAGTTAATAAATTGAATATTCTCATGATGATTACATAAAATGTCAAATGTTTGTTATAAACTTATTTTTCATCCGCCAAAAAGATAGAAAAGAAATTCAATTTTTTAAACAATATATTTAAAAATAATCTCTTTTCATGATTCAAGAGAGAGAACTTAATTTATAAATTTATTTTCACTAAATGAAGATAAGTGAATGACGTTTATAACATAAATTGAGTGATAACATAATCTCTAATAAAAAGTATAAATGTAAAAATTTGTATCTAATATTAAAATATAAATTTTTTCTGCAAATTAACAATTAGAAGTATTGAAATATTGACATATATAGTTATTCAAATTTTGAATTTAATTCTCATAATTTTAATTGATATCTTCAACATATGATTTAATCTTTACAAAAAGAGTTTAAATATTTTAATGTAAAAAAGACAAAGTTATTATTAACAAAATATAAGATTATATTTAAAAACTGACACAATTTGTTTGCAAATTCGATGTTAATTTCAAGTTATATAAGAAAATAGAGTTTAACTACTTTTAACTCAAACTACTTCATTATTTGCTTTGATAATAAGAATCAAAGACCTAATTTATGTGAGATATGAAATAATTATTAAATGTTATGTAATAAATGTAAATTAGGGTTTAATAAACACAAATAAGCTTTCTAATGCCCAAAAATTTGGGTTATAAACTCTTTTTTATGTGTAAAATTTTTAAATTTGAATTTACTTTGTTAAGGGTCTTTAACATTAAATTTTGAATATATTCATTTTTATACATCATTTATAAGTAATACGGAGTATTCTAGTGTATGCCGCTAATTAGTTTATATATAGTTTATAATATTTAAGTGCGTGCATCTTTAAACGTCAAAGGAGCATTATTTTGTGAGTTTAAGTCTCATGGAGTAAAAAAAATTGCAATGACATTCCTTTTCTACATGTCAAGGATTTACTCCTACTGTATCCATGGTAGTGTCTAGGGCTGTTCTTGTCGTTTTATAGGCCCTGAGTGAAATAAAATAAAAGGTCCCAATAAATCGATAATATACTTAATTTTATATATTTGAAACTGGAAAAAGTATGTAGGTACAATCAAACTCTAACAGCTTTATAATATATCACAAAGATATATAAATGATATTATATTTATGATAGAGGAAAAAAATAAATAGTAAAATTTAATATCTAATATTAAAAATAAAAAACAAAGAGCAAAAATATATTTAAAAAATAAGATACTTTACCTTTAATTATACTCTGAACTTAGAAGACAGAATCATAAAATTTTTGTTGCTAATCCCTACTCTTCATTGTTTTGACTGCTACCTGATGTGCAATGTTTCCTCCAGCACTGTCTCCTGAGAGAAATACTTGAGAAAGACTAGCTAGTTTGAGCCAAGGCTCGGAATTCATCTGACTATTAAGCCATTCAAGGGAACTATAACAATCTTCATAAGCTATAGGAAGTCGGTTTTCTGGTGCTAGACGATAATCAACAGAGGGGATAATGAATTTGGATGCAACAGTCAAGCCTCCGAGGAACTTATGGTAACCAAGCCATGTGGTTGAACCAATACAAAAGCCACCACCATGAAAATAAACCAGCACAGGAATTTGACACATGAAGTTTTGTGTGTCCGGAAAAAAAAAAAAAGCCTTGCAGCTAATTGTTTATTTCGATCAATAATAACATCCTTAACCTATATAACCATGAGAGATTCCGTTGAGGAAGGGATTGTCTCCGTGGAAAATCTTTTAACTAAACCATCAGATAAAACTTCAGGAAACCAGGCGCTTCTGCAATAATGGACATGGTTTATGGAAGAGATGGAGGAGGCGATTAAAATGATAATCAATGGCAATGTCGTGTCACCTAATATAAGCGTAATGGCCAATAATCGTTAGTTTGTTGGTTGGAGGAGTATCTTTGGGTGTATGAAAGCTTGAGTACGTAGGTTGGTCATTAGAAGAGCACTCCCTTAAAAATAAGAATTCCCTTAAAAATATATACACAATTCAAAACTGAGTAGTTTAGAAAATCTTTAAACAATAATTAGACCATTATTCCTGACATGCAAGTCAAAATTTTCCAGACGATTAGCAGCAATTGTTGTTTGGAAAAGATAATAGTACAACATGAAGATTTTAAATCGCAAAAAATAACAGCCAACTTATTCAAAACTTGGCTCGAAAAATATAATGCAATTTACAATTACAAAGGTCAGTACAAATATTAGATAATACAAATTTACACTCAGAAAACACCTATCATAATGCTAAAAGCAGTAACACTAAATCAACTAATGAATGGTTTAACGCGTCTCCAACCCATAACTCCAAAATGGAGTAAAAGGCTAAAATATGGGAGGTATATGCCGTGGGAGTCTATGGGGTTACGGGGACCCTTCTCATCATGGGCCCTCGGCAGGTACTGGTAGTGTGTCTTTTAAAGAAAACTGAAATCTTACGTTAGTTCACTTGCCTAAGGTTAATATTCTTTTAAAGTTGCTTCATAAAGGTTCTGATCCTTAACCTACAATTCGCGAGGACGCAAAATCACAAGCGACATTAAGCTTTGCTTGCGAGTACGAGGTATCAGCGACAAAATTGCAACATGCGAATATCATATATATGCATGCCCTTGTATTTTCATGCATAGCTGCTGTCATAAAAAATCAAGATAATAAGTTTGAAGATTTGAATCAGTTGAATATGTCTAGATAGTATTTGACTGTCTAATCAAAATAAAACTTGTATAAAAGTACAAGTTTATAATTATTTTATAACATCAATTTTAATTATATTGCTGCATCAAGAGCAGTCCAGTTATTCAGTACAAATGAATTACAGACAACGGCCGGAACATTCCTCATAAATGTTTGACTATATCCTTTATGGATGCGTATGTACCCACCACTCCGACCACTAAACCAAAAAATATTATAAACCAAATCATCACAGCTTCAAATGTCCATTTCCGGTAAGCCCCCGAGATTTTCAGGTAACAGGAACATGGCAACAGAATGGAGACAGTAACAATGAGAATTGATCCAATGAGAGCCACCAGCAATGTGAAGAAAGGAAATCCCAAGGCCACCACTAACGTGCTAATCAAGAGTCCAGTCCTTAAGAGAATGCTAATGAACTTGGTTTTGTACTTCTGAGGTAGTCGATTTTCGATGGCAGTAGGTATAGGCGAGAATATCAGAGCAAATTTTGTTATGGGAGCAACTAATATTGTGTATATTGCAATTTGGGAGCTAACTTTCCTTGTTGGTAAGCTTAATGTCACTTGTGACTGCACATTTTCCCCGAACATTAAGTAGCCAATGACTGCCATGGAAATGTAGCTTGAAGCAGCAAGAGCAAAGCAAAGTATCAAGACCTGTAAAGAAAAAGTTAATCAAGACAACGATTTAGGTTAAGTTGATTAGTACCACATCGCATATTGTGATATAGTATTATAGCCAACCAACATCATCCGCCGTCATGTCCCAATTCTAAACTTAAATTTTTACATATATTTCAAAGCATCAACTTAAGTATATACGCATGCATGTACATAAGTGTAACTAAGAATTAATTCTAGGTATATATTTCATTTCAAAACTAGCAATAGTCAATTATCTGGCTCGTTACAAAAACAGACAAACAACAAAAGGCAACGAGACTAATATAGACGTGTTAGTCAAATAAGGCTCAAAATCTCACCAGCTTTGTCTACAATTAGTCACTACTCTTCTAAAGATAAAGCATATTAACAAACCATAAGAGCAAAAGTACGTGCTAGAGTTGCCATGGATTTTACTAATCAATTCACACTCTAATTATGACTAAATAATCTTTAAAAGCAATAGAAAACAAGAAAATCTTTTGATTTTGTTCGTTTAATTTTGAAAACCACCTAAGAAGTCACGTAAGCTGCGATTAAGCTCAGAAGCATGCATTTAAACTAATGTACCCCACCCCACACTTAAATGCCAAAAATGGAGTAACTAACAAAAATAACATATGAAAAAATGTAAAAGACAGAAATTAACTCCCCTTAGGTTGGCTCCCAAGCAACGCCTTTGTTTAATGTCGTTGGCTCGACCTCCAGTTGCGTGGTTTAAGTGACATCAGTCACATCCTCTAACATTAACACCTCCAAATCCTTCGTTTCGAAGCCCTCATAGTAAGACTTTAAGCGATGACCATTCACTAGGAATGTCTTGTCAGTTTTGAGGCTCCGTATCTCAACTGCACCAAAAGGAAAGACATGAGTGACTACAAATGGACGAACCCAACGAGAACGCAACTTACCAGGAAAGAGCTTGAGTTTGGAATGATATAGTAACAGTTTTTGGCCCACAGAAAAACTTTTCCTTGAAATCATCTTATCATGAAAAGCTTTCGTCCTCTCCTTATATATCACTGCATTTTGATATGACTCATTCATCATCTCTTCCAACTCCTGAAGCTGTAACTTCCTATGCACTCCCGCATCATCCAAGCATATGTTGTATCTTTTGACGACCCAATATGGCTTATGTCGTAATTCCACTGGAAGATGACATGACTTTCCAAACACTAGCCTGTACGGTGACATTCTAATTGGGGTTTTGTAGGCTATCTGGTAGACCCATAATGCATCTTCCAATCTTACACTCCAATCCTTCTTATTAGGTTGCACAGTTTTCTCCAGGATTAACTTGATTTCTCGGTTCGAGACTTCAATTTGCCCATTGGTTTGAGGATGGTAAGCAGTAGAAACTTTGTACGTGATGTGATATTTTTGAACATTGCTTCCATCAACCTGTTGCAGAAGTGGGTTCCTCTAACGCTAATGAAGGATTTCTGTACCATGGTGGTATCACATCGTCAGAAAATAATTGCTTGTCCAGAAAGCTTTCTCGTAGAGGGATATCATCCTCTTCCTTTATCAAACAACTGAGATGATCCGCTACCATGTTTTCTGCCCTCTTCTTATCTCTGATCTCTAAGTCGAATTCCTGCAGGAGGAGAATCCATCTGATTAGCCTCGGTTTTGCTTCTTTCTTTGTCAGCAAATATTGTAAAGCTGCATGGTCAGAATAAACAATCAATTTAGCACCAAACAAATACGATCGAAAATTTTCCAAAGTAAAAACCACAGATAATAATTCTTTTTCAAAAGCGGAATAATGCAATTGAACTAGATTTAAAGTCTTTGAAGCATAATAAATGGCATGCAAAGCTTTTCCCACTCTTTGCCTTAGAACTGCCCCCATCGCATAATCTCTCGCATCATAGAAGATCTCGAATAGGAGGTTCCAATCTGGTGGTTAAATCACTGGTGAGGATGTCAGAAGCTCCTTAAGTTTGTTGATTGCTTCTTTGCACCTCTCGTCGAACTCAAAGGAGACATCTTGTTGAAGAAGCTTGCATAGTGGTGCGGCTATCTTCGAAAATTCCTTAATGAATCTGCCTGTATGCCCTAAAAAAGAACTCACTTCCCTCACAGTAGAAGGGTATGGTAAAGAAGAAATGATATTAACTTTAGACCTGTTTACTTCAATACCCTTAGCAGATATCACTTGACTTAGAACTATACCTTAGTCCACCATAAAATGACATTTTTTCTAGTTTAACACAAGGTTAGTTTCTATACATTGTTATAATACAATGGCAAGATTCTCAAGACATTCATCAAAAGATGATCCATACACACTGAAATCGTCTATGAATACCTCGATAATCTTCTCAACATATTTAGAAAAAATGATTATCATACACCATTGGAACGTGGCAGGTGCATTGCAAAATCTGAATGACATCCTTCGGTAGGCAAACATATCGAATGGGCATGTAAATGTGGTCTTCTCCTGATCTTCTGGTGCGACCGGGATATGAAAATAACCTGAAAAACCATCTAAAAAGCAATAATAGTCATAACCAGCCAATCTCTCAAACATCTGATCAATAAAAGGAAGGGGAAAGTGATCTTTACGAGCAGCAGCATTCAACTTTCTATAATCAATACATACTCCCGGTTTGCACTCGGTTGGGAATCAACTCACCTTCCTCGTTTGTCACAATGGTGATTCCAGACTTCTTTGGAACCACCTAGACTGACTTACCCACTTACTGTCAGAAATCAGGTAGATAACCCTAGCATCGAGATGCTTTAGTACCTCCTTCTTCAAAACTTCCATCATTGGAGGATTCAGCCTACGTTGAGCTTGCCTTGTAGATTTTGCATCATCCTCCAACAAAATACGATGCATGCATATGGAAGGACTTCTCCCTTGTGTTGGACCCTGAATTATTTTATTATTATTGATTCATTTGTTTTATTATTTTTAGAGTTAAGTCATTAAATTAGCAAGTATGAATAGAATATTGAAATTAGAAATTAGAATGAAGTGTTAGAATTAAGTTAGCTTAAGGAGTTAAGAGGATTAAAGAAGATAGTAGATGGATTAAAATGAAAGAAGGGGTAAAATGGGAAGGACAAGTTAGGTGAAGGGTACAATAGGGAAAAGATCATTTAAAAGTGAATTTGTATTGGAAAAGAAGAGAGAAGTGTCGTTGGAATGAAGGAGAAAGAAGAGAGAAACGAAAATAATAGAGAAGAAGAGAGGTTTCGGTGAAGAAGAAGAGAAGGAGAAATCAAGTTGTTGAGGTAAATTAACCATCTTTTCTTCTTTCTTTATTAAAAGAATGGGTTGTGTTGAGGATGAAGGAGTTAGAGAGCAAGGGGTTCTTGTGGAAAGAACATAGATTAGGAGAAACCCCAGGTAGATTTTATGGATTTCTAAACTAGGTCTTTGTTTTCTAACCTAGATGGGTCTTGGATGGGTTAGATCTATGTTAAATTTATGTTGATGAAATCTTGTGATTTTGATGTTATGAACTTTATTGGGATGTTGTTTTCACTGGAACCTCAGTTGTTTTAGGAAACCAAGGAAATACTACCCAAGAGCAACGGAAAAGGCAAGCTTGACTTGGATTTTCGCAAGCTTATTAGGTGGGTAATCTATTTATAGTTATTGCGTAATTAGGCAAAATTCTTGCCTATGTGTGTGTATGTGGTTTTGTTTAAAGTGTTATGCTTGAAATAATTATGAATACTTCGAAATGCGAGATGCATTGTGATCATGTTATACCTTGAAAAAGGTTATGACATTTTGAATTTCATGAAAAAAAGAAAAGCATGATCATATAAGAATATGATGAAATGAAAGAAGCACGAGAGTGCAAATTGTGATTGATTAAATTGTGCATAAACTGATTGTGTTTGGGCAAGAGAGGAACCGTTTCGTAAGTTATGTGCACGTCAACGTAAAGCCTTCTCCTGGTTGCCCGCTTGTGGCCCATGAAATCCGTAAGTGATGTGCACGTCTAACCTAAGTTATGTTGTTCCTAACGATTAACAATCGTTAGATGCTACTCACAAATATTAAAAGTAACGATTACGGATTACAATCAATATTTTAGCAATAGGTTCGAAATAAACGATCAAAATAATATATCAAGATCATTAATCCCAAAACCATCAAAATGAATACCAATAACACAATAATCCGAAAAGAAATTACAACTTTAAAATGATAGAAATAGCTTAACCGTGACTTGGCGTCAATATTCCCATTGAACCGGCATCGAAAAACTAGCCCTCCATGTGTATTTTTATGCTCCAAGTATGATTCATATTACTGTTTACGATGAGACACATAAAAATGTAGGAGATTTTTAGTTTGGTGGCTGGCCCACACTGCTACTCTTACTCTGCTCTTTTTTACGCCTATGTTGATTTATTCTCCAGCCCTTGCCATCTATTTACTGCATCTCACTGTAGCAGTTGATTTGACGAATAAACATTGGCTGCTCCTTTAAAATCCTCCAGCTTGTGCTTCTACGTGTGTGCTCCTCTCTCAAGCTTGCGCCGACTCCAAGTCGCTAGCTTTCCGACGTCTCAGTAGCTCCCACGTTTCAGTGCTTTGTCCCATCTTGGTTCCGTGTGCCGCCACTGTAGCAATGACAAGACAATTAGTTTTGCTCCTTTCTTAAAACCCTCTCGCCTCCTCTACTGCCTTGTCTCCTTATTAAACCCTGCGTAATGCAGCGTTAGTATATATGCTGCTGCGTTTCATGCAGCATAGCAATTTCCTTTTTTTAAACAATTTCTTTTCAATTTGTTTTAGAAAATCTTGTCTTTTTAGTCTAAAAAATATATCAATATATCCAAGTTAGTAGTCAACACAAATTAAACATTTTATCTTAAAAATAGAATTGAAATCATATGTAAATGCATAGGAAAATATAAGATTGTTCAATCCTATCACACTCTTACTCCACAAGAGCCTAGTTTAGATGCGAATGATCAGGTTTAGGAGTGATATCAAGATTATATTGATGACATTAAGTAAGACAAATATGTGATGTTGCCAGGCATGTCTCCTGAGCTACAAAGGCATCATGAGAACGTGGATGCACCTACTATGATTTTGCATCTCATGTAGTTATTTGGTGCACATAGTAGGATGCAATGCAAGACAGTAGAGGGATCTTGAATTAACCTGTATTTGCTGAAGATGATTAGGTATATTGAAAAATTTGCCCAATTAGGTTTTGTCATGGACCATAAGTTAAGCGTTGATATGGTGTTGCAGTCTTTAAGTTTGAAATTTTCACATTTTGTCATGAACTTCAACATGAACCAGAAGGTCATGACATTGCTCGAACTATTGAATATGGTTAACATTACGGAAAGGTACCTTAACAAAGTACTTAGTTCTGTGCTTGTTGTGAATTCTTCTAAGAGTAAGAAAAAGGGCTTTAAGATGAATAAGAATAAGAAACAGAAGGCTTCTACTAGTGTAGTAAAGCCCAAAGGAGTTTCAAGAAGAAGATAAATGACAAGGGTATATGTTTTCACTGTGGAGTTAATGGATACTGGAAGAGGAGCTGTTCATCTTATCTTGCTTCCCTGAAAGATAAGAAGCTTAAGGAACCTGTCTCTTCAGGTACGTTTATGATTGAGATGAATCTTTCTACTTCTGTTCCACATACTTGGGTATTAGATACTGGATGTGGTTCTC
>JANZLX010000001.1:21502167-21512882 GCA_025531955.1 Erythroxylum orinocense
TTAAAAATATTATTAAAATATCTTAATTTTCAATTTAAATCAGATTAATATTTTTACTATCAAATATTATATTTGTGTTATGAATAATTTTATTATTTAATAAATAAAAAAATTAAATACTTTAAAATAATTATAAAATAAAACATACAAAAAATTGTATAATTATTTTAAGGTTTTTGATAAATATAAATTGTGGTAATCACGTTACAAAAATATTAATTTGATGTGACTCTCGATGTTATTTAATGCTATTTTTTAAATGGAAATTTTAATATTTTAATACTAATTTTTAAATTTGAACTATTATTATAAAATTTGAGTAAATTTTGAATTTTGTAAAGAAAATTTTATAATCTTTAAATAATTTTTATACAGTTAATAAATCATAAAATAAGTAAAAAAAAAGAATCTTATGTATTTTGTGGACAGAAACTTAAGGTTTGTATCTATCGTTGTTGTGTTGGAACGATGCAGAATCAGAAACAAACGAAACAATAAAAGCCCCTGTCGGAGCTCGGAGCAGACAAACCCCATGAATATTCTCGTGATCGGAGCCGTTAAGTCTGGGTAAAACCTAATTGGTACTTGAAATTGAAATTATGGATATAAGTCAATTTATTACTCCTTCTGATTTATAATAAGTGTCGTTTTAGATATATTTTAATTATTTAAAAAATGTGTCATTCTTGACTTTATATGCATATTTATAATTTTACTTCCAAAATTAATCTTTAATTTTTCTCTCATCTTAATTACACAGATCACAATTTCAAGACAATTTAATATACAATTTCTCTTACATTTATAAATTCACGAGAATCACAAGGTAACTTCATAAGAGTATTAATAAGGGTATATCTATAATTTCATTAGCTTTCTTAATAAGCGTGCGTTTTTCTAAAACGATACTTGGGTCAGTCGGATTTTGCTGAACAGGAACTTTGTTGTTCTGATCCATTATCCTGAGCAGTTTTGGATGATGAGTACCTGCAAAACAGATAAAGACACTCCGGGGGTTGATTCCCGGAAGATCCCTCCGACGCTCAAGTCAGTATTTTGATAATAGTTTTGTGGCTGGAGTAGAGAAGAAACTAGGATTTATCTCGCGTACCTCTATCGTAATAGAATAGTATCTTATATATGCTGTAGGTTGTCATTAGGTTTAGGTCTTCACGTAAGTCTTAGTGTTTGCATGGGAGACGACCTCTTACTACTGGGCCATCAACGCCTGGGCTTGGAGTTGGGCCTCATTAGGCCGACCTGACCAAACTCCATAGTCAAGAATTTCATTTGTGTCTTCATTTATAACAACAATGTTCATGTCCTCATTCTCCTTGTATTCTTCAAGTTGTGTATTGAGCTTGACACTAGATAATAGCTTCTTGCAGGTAGGAATGTGGTTGAAACTGGTATGCCTTCTCTAAACTGTTGAAACAAAGGTGCATTAAAAACTCCTCTAAACAAACTGCAACTATAGGAAGAAGAATGAAGAATAATTATAGTGCATTAAAAACAACTCTAAACAAGTTGCAACTATTGGAAGAATAATAGTAGAAATGCCCGAATATAAAGGAAGAAAAATGAACAATAATTAGTAGAAATAATCGAAGACATTGAAGAACAAAGATGAATGTTTAAGTTTTGGGATTTGTTGAATGAATCTCAAGAATTTCTACAGATGGCTTCGGAGTATTTTGGGAGAAATCATTTCAAGTTTTTTTAATAATTAGTAAGTAAATTCTTAAAAAAACCCAAAATTAGTTGATATGACACCTTAGCTGCCAAGTTAGCATTTGAGCTTACCTTAGCTGACATGCTAAGTATTCCAAACTAATGGGGAATGTCTTGGGTAATTAACTAAAACTTGATGAAGCGACTCTTTTTAAACAAGTTGTTCCATTTTGAAAACGTCCGGAGGTGAACTAATAGTTTGTCATTTTTAACTTTTAGTCAGACTTTGGAGGACAAATTAAACCTTTTGCCTTTAACTTATACTTAATATATTAATATCAAAATACATAATACATAATACATATCTTGTATTTATTTATGTACTTTCTAATGCGTTAAATATATCATATGCTAACTTAATACACACACATATATATATATTCGAATTATTTGGATTTTAATTGTATAATCATTCAAGAATTTATTATTGTACATTAATTTTACATATGTACTTATTTATAATAGTTTGCATTATACATTATTTTCCAAAAATAGTTATTCAAAATTGATATAGAAAAGAGTTATTTAAACATGTATCGTGTCGAACTCTATAAAGGAGAATGAAGAAAGGCCCAAAATGTAAGGGGAAGGCGAAGAAACAAAAACCATAGTCAATCAATCCAAGTGGAATTACAAGAGAGGGCTTTTTAACTGTAGGAAAGAAGCTTGCCCATTTTATTTCAAGAAAGACTCATCCGAGCGGCTGGAATGCTCTAGATGTTTAAGTGCCAGCTGCAGGACGACTCCTGTGTTGAATATTTCCGCATAAAGCTGGTTAACTGTTTCCAGTCCTATCCTTAGGATCACAAATCAATGGCCTAATGCAAAGTCGTGGCTTTGCACTAACGAGATTTTGAGGAAGAACCGATACAGCTGCTATGAATGATCCTCTGGGTACTGCAGAAAGAGGCAGCAGCTCAACAAGCACAGAGAGCTGCGCACTTTATCATTAATTTTACACGAGGCAAATAACAACTAAAGTTCTTTTGATGTATAGGAGTTAGTAACAAAATGTCTTACATCTGGGGAGTTGAGGTCCACGACTGAATCAGATACAGCATCTTTTATGGCAGAAGCCACAACGTCAAAGCATTTGTTTCGGTTCAACAACAGTAGGTTAGAATTGTTTGAAGCATCTTTTACAGCCTTCAACTGTGTTTCCCCAATTCCTCTTCTGTTATATCCAACTGCAAACTACACAGGGCATTACTTACACGGTCAGAGAAGTCCAGCAACATTTTCTTTATATTTACATAGTATCAGCAATTACAATCAAGTCATAGACAGGATCTACAATTTCTAGTCTAACTCCATCCTAAATGTCAGATTTGCATGAATGCAGGAAGACAATTTACCAGAAGTTATTGGCAAGATTTTGTCTCTACTGAAAGGATAACAACAGACATCATAAAAACAATAATAGTCCAACATGTAAATGAATAAATAGGTAGATTAGCCAACAGCACGCCGCCCTTTTTCTTGCCTCCAAGGTTATTCAGGAGGCAGCTTTGAAGTAGATCTGAAGGATGGTACAGAACAAGGGAAAGAGAGAAGCATGAAACTCTCAGTGGGACTTTTAAGTTCATAAAAGTTACAATGTTCGCAACCAACATATGAAACACTACACATCTCTAATAGACTCATTACGAGGTTGACAATATTTATTCAGATTCCATTGGGGTTCATCCAAATGCTAATTGACCATCTGCTGCAACTAAAAAGTGATTTCTTACCTTTATTGGGAGGGTAATTTTGTTTTTGTTGACAGTTATGAACTCGTGGACAAGCTTTGAGACAATTGGTCGAAGTTCCTTCTCATTCAAATGACATGTAGCCAGGATGGGGAACACGCGATGGCACCAACTACAGAACAATGGTAATGCAGCTAATGAGTGTAAAATTTACACATACTATGAGAAAAGAGAAATGATTAAAAAATGGAGTTATGGGATAACAGTCTGACATATTAAGTACAACATATGGTAATTCTGATAGGCCTCCTATTAAAAATGATTATAAAAGGAGGGAGAAAGAGCAGCTCTAGGAGGCAATCTGGATGAAGAATAGAATTTTAGCTTATATTTTCAGTGTGGTGGTCTGTTAGCAAAAATATGCTGTCTGATTCTAGAAGGATGATGTGACAAGGTAGTTATGGGGTACAGGGTATATTGAGAATGTGGGCAGGTAGGGGAAAGGGAGACAAAAAGGAGATTTTATAAAATCTCCCGACTGGGTAGGATTTGGAGAGAGGTAGCCTCTCAAAATGCTGCGACTGTCTCTGTGAACCCCTTATTCTGCAATCAATAATATTTTGCTTCTATTTTTCTCATATTAATCTAGGGTCATAACAAATTTTGGTATCAAAGCACCGGTCATACAGTGGGTGATGCCCCAAACCAGAATGGAGGCAAGACTAAAGCAGTAGAAAATGAGCTTAAGCAACTACCGGGAATGAAGAAAGTTGTTATGGATCTTCACCAACATTGCTTCACTAGCCCAAAGGATGGAGGAAGGCTTCTGTATGCTTGTGAAGAATTGGTCCTAGGGAGCTAATCAAGCAGAATCTAGCTGCACCAGGTCCGGACTAATGCTGCATCTGACACAGTCATGGAAAGTCCTGCAGTGATCAAGACGATGACAGAACGGGTTAAGCCACCCCCAGAAACTGGAGTTACCTGTCTTTTATAGGGAGAGCCCTGATGCATGGATCTTTAGGGAGGAGTGGTATTTTGCCATAAACTGATTGATGGCAGAGGAAAAGTTGGAGGTTTTGAAGAAGACCAAGCATGGTTAAGGTTTGAAGAAAGAGAGAGACATTCTCTCCTTGGCAGGAGTTGAAAACCCAGCTGCTTTACCAATTTGCTGGAATACAAGAGGGAACATTACTTCACCGATTTTTTGTTGTCAGACAAGCAGGTACATTTGCAGAATACTGAGCTCAGTTTGAGTTTTTTGCATCTTCGTTGAGAAGAATGGAGGAGGAGACTTTGACTGCTGTCTGCTGTCTTCGTTAACGGGTTGAAAGAAAGGGTAAAGGCTGAAATGTTTGTGCTAAACCCATCTGGTTTGAAGGACACCATAGGAGTAGCAGCTCGAATAGAGAGGAAGCAATAGATTTTCAACCAACCCAACAACCCAAAACAATTATTAAAAAAAACCTTCAATCCAAACTACAAACAACAATCGCACCATCCTATGGACTCCTTCAAAAAGCCTTAGCCAACTTGCAACCAATAACACTCTTCCAGCTCAAAATTACCCACAACTGACCAACACCCTCAAAACTCACAACCCATCGGCCAACTGGCCTACAAACCTTAGATTTGGCCCAAAGTCCCACCCAAATGTTGTTGACACTACAAGATTCAAACGTCTCTCTGCTGCAGAAGTGCAAGCTCAACAAGAGAAAGGATTAAGCTACCATTGCGATAAGAATGGCATGTAGGCAATCACTATAAAAACAAGGAACTTCATGTGCTGCTGGTCAGTGAAGGAGATGGGAACAAACTAGGGAATGAGATTTCGATGGAGAATTAGAGGACAATGTGGAAATTGAAGGCATGGAGCTATCCCTCAATTCGATGATGGGGTTATTAGATCCTTGAACCATGAAACTCTATAGTAAGCTGGGTGGCATGAAGGTGGTAGTGCTAATTGATAGTGGAGCCACTCGCAACTTCATATCCTTGGAACTGGTTAAGAAGCAGCAAATTCCAATGTCCAAAACACCCAACTATGGGGTGACTGTGGGATCAAGAAAATGCCTAAAAGGAATGGGGGTTTGTAAAGGATGGTACTTAAGGTGCAAGGGTTAACGATCATTGAAGAATTCCTAAATTTGTAGTTGAGCAGTTCCAATTTGATTTTCAGACTTAAGTGGTTGCTGTTACAAAGGTTTTCTAAGTACCAAACTTATACCACAAGTTGCTCCTACTTCTTTGCACAACAATCTCACTTAAGTTGATTAAGCAAGACTTAATATTCCTCACGTTATTGTCGATCAAATAACTTGTTCTAGAACATCTCACGACCCTCACAACATTTACCTGTCACACTCTTACAAGATTATTGAGAGAGTACTAAACTATCAAAGGCAACAATAAAAGCATGAAACATATACAGAAAATGCTAACCTATACTACTTCCTTCATAGTATACAAAGAAATACTCTCTTAATCTAATGTATGAGAGTAAGGCTCAAATGAGCTATTTATAAGCACCTCTGACTTGATGACTAAGTTAAAATTTAGAATCCTAACTGAACTGAAATAATTGTATCACATCTTATCCTTATCAGATTATATTACTCTAACTAATATGATGACATCCTCATCTAAATAGGACTCTATCTAGTAGAATTTAGCTACATCATAACCAACAAAATAAGAGATTACATCTATCTAGGAATGATATATTTATATTTACAAAGATATCCACTATCTTCAGATGATCCTCGCATATAATCTATCTAGGAATGATATATTTATATTTCAGTATCTTTTTCATTCCCTTGTTGTAGGAGGGTTATCCTCCATGATGTCCATTTTTCCCTTGTTTATAGGAGGTTTGTTACACCTCTTCTGCTATTTTAAGAGCAGTAATCAATAAGAAAGACAACGAAAAATTTCCAAAAGTTTTTGAGTACTTTAACTCAAGAGGTCCAGGTTCTCTCTAATGAATCTGAATGGGCATTCACCATAGGTCGAAGAAAGAAAAACCCTCTCTTCCCTAACCCAACTTCACCCTCTCAATCAAAACATTCAGTTCACAGACCCATAACGAGATCCATCTCAAGGGACCATAACATAAGTATTGGCAAACTATTACAATTAATAACTTAACTTTATCTAGTCCCAATGTCAAACTCTATATTTAAACATAGTCATTAACTTGAATTGCTCTCTTAGTGCTACATGATAAAAATAAGAGAAGAAACCTAAATAAAATAAATATTGCATGATTGTAGACATTTTGGTTGTAACCTACATTAGTAAGTCTATAAGAATACCAATGCCACAACTCCCATGGACTGCTAGTCTAAAAATGTATGCATTAAGGTAATTTCCTTCGCCCAAGTCCTTTTAGAAATAATCTTCCCCATTGGAAAGATTAGACATAAAATTAATGTTTTCTATAAACTTCCCAGCACACACCAGCTCATCAATTTTTCAAGAAACACAATAGAATAGAGAGAAGTAAACTATGTATTCCAGAATATTCACAGAGATCATATAACCTCAAAAGATAATATATCGTCTTTTTCCATTAATATTGTGATTATCCTCGTCAAAATAACATTATTTGATGGTACAATCCTAAAGAAAAACTAATGTTGCATCTAGCTTATCACTCTTTGCTAACAATATCATTTTTAGCACATATCGGGAAACTTGTGATCTTTTTACAAGTCTTCTATACAAGGATGAAATTTAACAACTTAGAATATTCTATAACTTAAGAGAGTCTCCACAAAAAAGAAAAAGAAAGAGAGATAATCAAGTAAAGAAATGCTTCCTTGAAGACCTTGATTGATTCAGTTACTTCAGCAATGTTATGATGCAACAACCCTATTAATGGGAAGACATATTTGATTCTTTCTCTCAAGTTTGACTAAGAGCCACAATGATAAGACTACATGCTGCCTAATGAATTCGATTATAGGATCTGTACTAGAACTTAGTAAGCTGGAATCCTTTTAAGATACGTGGAAGCAATGTGCTTAGTGTGGGAAGATCTATTACAACAAAAGATACTCTTTTTCCTATGTCAACTGTACATTAACAAAAAGAAATGGAAGACAAAGGATTCTCACAGTAAGAGAAAATGAAAAAGAAAGAACAAGTAGAGTATGATAATAGCTTTTCTTATTACTATCTTCAAAAATATTATTGATCATCTCAATTTCCACTAAATTTTGCATTTAAGAATATAAAACTAATTAACATTCATATCTTGAAAATTTGTAGGAGACCAATATATATTAGATCAAAAAGCAATCAAATACAACTTGAATCAATTGATTATCAATGACATGTGCTTGACTGCTTCCAAACAAAAAGATCACAACAAATCTATGGCACCCCTAACAAAGCAAATTATGAGATCAAAGAGTTTGACTGCTGATGCTTCTTTAAAACTAACTTGTACAATCTTTGAAGGAATTAACCTATAAAATTATTTAGAGATGTGAAACAATTAAAAGTTGCCAAGAAGGTTAAGATTCATTGACTAAATGGATGATAAAAGATTAATGAGTATGAATCTCATTCAATAAATGGAATTACAAGGGTTGCTGACACTTGTGAACTCTAGCAACTATAATGATAAAGACTTGATTTGTCTATATAAAGAAATTATTTTCCAAAAGAATCCAAGGAAATACTTCAAAGGAATACAAGCAAATAATTGGCTAATCAATCACATATGTAATCTTCTTTTCCTAGCACTTATTTACTTTTCATCTAAACAATTGTCCATATAACAATTTATGTACATGCATAAAATATACACAGATACACATAATTGTAAGTCTTCTATCTTTCAGTATTACTTAGTTTTATTCCCAAGTAACAATTTTATTTTCTCTTTCAGTTTCCATTAAGGAATCAGGAACCAAACACTATGTTACAAAAGCAACTAACAGAAACATCCTATAAAAGATTTTTAATCGAGCTAGGATTAAAAAATAGACAGGAACTTGATACAATCACTAAATTTGGTAACGAAAGCTAAGAGGAACAAGAAATTCATTTTTTACCAACAACTTACATAGGTGACTTCAGACTTTTAGATTCCAGACGTTGGAAAATGTCAGATACAATATCCACGGTGTTAGGAGGATTGCCATTGACGAAGGTTAGGAGAAGTAAGCCACTCCTTATAAGCTTAACCAATGAAAGAACAAAGCTCCCTTCTACAGCTGTGCTGTTCCTTTCGTGTGATGAATCCTCATCTTTGGAGAGATTATCTAACATAGGTATCCAAAAGCATTACTACAAAAACTAGAACTTACTACTCAATTTCCATCATTGGAGAGTGTACCTGCATTCTCAACAATGTTGTTGATTTCTACATCAGTAACAGGTGCAATAGATGTCTGACCTATTTCATCTATGATCAATTTCCTTCTCTTTGTGCTCGCATTTGCGTCGGAGCTTTGAACAATTTTGTTGCTATCACTGTCATAGGACCTCAAATACTACAAAAGATTTCAAATTGATAGTTAGTATGACAGAGAAAACATTTTTTTCATATCTACATCTCTTTCAAGATGAGCAACAAAAAGTTTCAATTTGAACCTCTATGTAAACAACATAAGCTCAGCATTTGCACAACTTAAAATGTATTTACACTAAAAATGAAAAGGATATCTCGTTTTGAGTGATAAGCACATAATTAGGAGGAAAAAATTTCTTATCACTACACAGTGACATTTAGCAAAGCTAAAATCCTATTACACCTTATAAGAAATTGGGCAATGTTAGATATTAAACATGAGAGTGCATACTTCTATAGAGCCAATAACTCAATAAACAATTCTTATAAAAAGGAAAAATGAAAGAGTAAAAATATTAACAAGGTTCACACATATGGCAATTGGAAATAAGTAGAGAACAATCCTAAAGTTTCATACAAATGCTACAACTGAGGGAACTCATCTATCCTTGGATAAAGCATAACTTTGGAAATGGGGAAAAATCCTATTTTTTTTTTCAATAACTGGAATGATCATTGCCTCTTAATCAAGAGAAATGAGATGACACAATTAATCCCCAAAATTCCAGTAAATGCCAGAGTGTGCTCAAATATACAGAACGGGGATTGGTGTTGCAACTTTAAAGGTTCCTCTTACCTGATAAACTAAGTACCTCAACACACTCGACTGCACAAGAAGGACAAGATCACTTGGCTAGCTAATAACAATGGATCATTCAACAATGCATCATGCTACAAAATATTTAGACCTTGCTTGAAGCATGCACCCTTGTATGAGCTAATACGGAGCACAGGGACTAAAGTCAAGCCCTAGCGATCCGACAGTGCTAAGTGGAAGGGATAGGATCAGAAAAAACGACAGATGGTTTAGGAATTATGATCCTTTTATGGGCAATTAAAAAAAACCAAGGAACTCAAACAAGATGGAATGATCTTCAAAACTGCATTCATATCCACAATGTACCCAATTTGGAGAGAAAGAAACAATTGGATATATAAAGGGGTAGCTACTGAAAAACATCTCCTAGCAAAGAACACATTAAAATGGATAAGAGAACTCTTGCTAGGTAGAGGTATACAAAACAGTCTAAACAGTCTCACTGTAGGCATAAAATCAAATGGAACCTTTAAATTTCAGCTACTAAGCTTATTGCAACAAATATTAGTGTCTTTTTGGATTTTGTAATCCCTTTATCATTGTAACGGTGTAATAGCTTAGCTAGTGTTAATAAAACAAATTTATTCACCTTTCAAAAAATATATATATTAACAAGGTCATTGAGAAGAACCTTTTCAAGGATCAACATCGCTTCCTTTGTTGCACTTTTCTCCCTCTCTGACATGAAAATAAAACTTTTTAAATAATGTCAACTTCAACTTAAATAACATGGGCATAAACTGCTTTACAGGAATAAATATTCCTTCTAAGCTGGAAATTTATTAAGAAACTCTTGAACACATAGTTACTAATGGACATTTAACTTTCTAAGTCAAACATGTGTAGGAAAATCCCGGCTGTGCAATTCGTCCTTTCACCATGCTATACCCCACTTGGTTATGAATATGGATAAAGTGTCAACTCTTACTAGACTGACTAAATCGAATCTAGTCCAAGTGATATCAGTTCTCGTCCTGGGACTCATTACTTTATATGTCAATGAAGACACTCTTCATGACATATGTGCTCCGGCCAGAGACTTCCAAGTAATGATCCTGACAAGAGGCCATGGGTATCATCTTCTGCTATCACAGAAGTGGTGAATCCTCTA
>JANZLX010000001.1:21524657-21535488 GCA_025531955.1 Erythroxylum orinocense
TCTAAAAATTCCTTACATCCTTTTTTCTTGAATCTGTGAGCCATTTTATGCACCTATAATGATGAAAAAGATAAATGAGAATGAATAGTATATAATATGATATATTAACAAAACATAAGATATATTTTTACCTTAAATAGATTTTCCTAACATTCATTTGTAGCATTAACTTCACCAATAAAAGAGTTGTAATCGATTCCTGTTTCTTTGAGCAAGTTCTTGAAATTCTTCGATCTGGCCCTTAGTCTGTTATACTTATTCTTCAATTGAATATCAGTATACTCGTTATTGAACTTTTTTTTGAAGCCCTACTTTGATATTCTTCCAACCAGATTTTGAAAAGGTAATAGTCGTTTGATTTCCCTCCTTCACTTCTTCAACCATCAAGGAGATTAAATACATCTTTGTAGTTTCATACCATACCCCATATTTTTCATTTAGTTCCATACAATCATTTTCATCATTCATATTGTTCAAGCCTTCTATAACTAAATGCAATAACATATAAGTGACATCAATCACAATAATATTTACAAAGTATTAAATGCTAAATATAGTTTAAAATAAACATTTAACAATGCATTGTACTCCACACTAGAAAAAAACATCGGTTCTCTATATTAACAAGAGCTATTACGTGAAGACAATAAAGTCAAGTTGTAGAGTAAGTTCACTTTTGTAACAATAGGAAGACATTTGAAGACAAGAGGAGGCTTCAAACTCACGAACAAATGCAAGAGTAAGTTCACTCTGTAATAAACTCATGTACAAATGCAAAAACCAAGGGTTCTCCAAGAGCTATTATGTAAAGACTTATAGAGTAAGTTCATTGTAATAAACTCACGTACAAATGCAAAAACCAATGGTTCTCCACACTAATAAGAGCTATAATGTGAAGACATATAAAGTAAGTTCACATCCTAACACGTGAAGACAAGAGGACAAGAATAGGCTTCAAACTCAATACCAATGGTTCTAAGAATTATTACGTGAAGACATGTAGAGTAAGTTCATTTCTGTAATAAACTCACGGTTCTCCACGCTAACAAGAGCTACCCCTCCAAAAGCTAAGCTCCTTATCTTCCATATTACTCTCATCTATGAAACCTGGTAACTCAAAAACACAATCCGTCAAAAGATCGATATGGTTAAGACTAACTGGATCTACAAAACTACTTATTCTATTAAGTGTCCTAGTAAACAATAAAATTAAATTATTAAGAAATTACAAAAAAAAATTATATCCAACTTAATAATGATAATAACATATCTTTCTTAAAGCTTTAAGCTGTATCGAACAAAGATCAAGTAATTCAATCTTTTGTGCTCTAGTCTATCCCTTTTTTTTGAAATGGATGAATTCAAATGTGCTCTAATTCCTTTCATACCCTGTTATATTCACAAATTAACTTACAATTCGAACTGCAAACCTTTGCAATTCTAGAATATAACTTTCAAATTGGTCCTACCAAGCAATTGTAAGAAAACAAAAGTAATATTAAAAACAAAATAAAGTAATGATTAATTTTCAATAAGTAACAAAAATAAAATAAATATATATACCTGGAATAAGATTGTCTCTTTGACGAATAACAATTGGCATCCCAAAATTACCAAAAGCATCCGTATAATCTTTATTTTTTAGCTTATGTAATCTTGTATCATCTCATAGATAAAAATTGTTGTAATAATTAATAGCATTCTCCTATTAACTTCAGTTTTCTTTGTAAAACTTAGTCTAAAATAAACACTACGATTAAAAAATGCTTTAATTGTAAACAATAGAGATTAAAGTTGCCCATCCCATCTCTCGTTGATGACTGTCAAATAAAGTGTGTACAAAAAAGGCTTGCTTTCATATTAGCCTTGATTGCTTCCTTCACCCTCTCCATGACATTATAAAAAAATTCATTGTTGTCTTCTCATCACTATTAACCAAACAAAGTACTTTCATCAAAGGTTCACTAACTCAAATGAAAATTTAACATTGGAACCAAAATTTATTATCTTCAAGTATAATTCTAGAAAACTTTAATTTAGCATTATATCTAGCATGCTGAAGTGTAACTTACTTATCAATCGTAAATATTTGTCTTATCTCTTTCTTCATCAGAGTAAAACATTAAAGTGTCAAGAAATTAGTTGCAAATCTTGTAATAGTAGGACAACATAAATCTCTACCATTGGTGAAATTCTTTCTCATTAAATTCAATACCTATGCACGATTATAGATAAACTGGGTCACCTTTTTTGCTTAGACTTATCAATAATAGGAAAATATCTAGCATCTCCCATATTTTTCAATATTAAGTTAATGTAATGTGTAGCATATATGTAGTCCCATAAAGATAATTATACTTACTTTGCAATCTTTTACCAACTGCTTTATAAGTAGAATCATTGTTAGTAAAGAACTGACAATATTTGTTATCCCAACTTCATTCCAAATTCATCAAATATTTGAAATAAAATATCAACATTCCAAACAAGGTCGAATGCATCAGTAAACTTCAAAAACATTGTTCCCTTTGCAAAATAAACCAAAAATTAATAATAGGCTCATGTCTTCTATTTATCCAACCATCACACATGATTGGACACCCATAAGTAGCCCACAACATTCTTTCTTTCATCTAAATAAATTTTTATTTCATCAATTAAAGGAACTTTGTATTCTGGACCATAAGAGGTAATAACATCTACCATAAGCTAATAATAATAAGATTAGGCAGCATTGAATGTTATACTTAAATCATACCATTATATAGCAATTGTCATGTCCACATTATGAGTAGCTTCTCTAGATTATAAGGCACTACGAATTGAAGATTGAGTTTCACCTATCTTCTTTTCCTAAAATAAGGTGCCATATTTCCTTTTTGTTTGGTAGGAGTACTACTAATTTCCAACATCCCCATAATCATTCTAAACACCAACAAAAGGACTTCTACTGCCAATTTCCTAGTTCAATCTGCTCCTTCTATCTTTCTTATGCTGATACTCTTCAAGCAATGTCTTCATTTTTCATTTGGCATCATGACTCACTTTCTTACGAGGCTTTACATCCCCTTTGAATAAATGCTTCTTTAATCTGGTGATTACCCTACCTTTCAAATGCTTATTACAATTCAAACAAATAGTAACGTTCATTCCGAGAACCAATATAGCATGGGCCTAAGTTAAATCATCGAATCTTCCTATACATGAAGCGACTGGATTATCAGATGTACTTGAACTTCCTTCTACTTATATGTAAAAATAAATGAAGACATATTAAAATTAACTTAGTAACTTTGTATCAAAATCAAGTTATGTACAATAATAGGAAGAAATAGAGCAACAATAGTTCTCAACGATCATACGATACATACATGTAAGTGACCTTCATAAGCATATATAAATGATTACTTAAGAAAATTTGATGATTAAGCACTTTTTTCTAAGAAATTATCATGTTTCTTAACCCAAACTACAAATATATAAATTGAGTGCTACACTTTTGCAGCTATAATCCATTTTTTGTGATTACATAACTGAAACATAAAGTCACAATAATCCATTTTTTTATTACATAATTTAAATATAAAGTCACAACTCACAATTGTAACTCATTTTCTGTAATTCTATCACAAAGTCACTATTATAACTATTTTGTATGATTACACAATTCAACCATAACTCACAATTATAACTCATTTGATGTGATTACATAATTTAAACATAAACTCATAAGTTCTATCTATAACTTAATTTGTATAATCACATAATTTAACCATCAAGTTATAAATATATCCCATTTTTTGTGATTATATGATTCAAAACTAAACTGACATCTTTAACTTAATTTGTGTAATCACATAATTTAACCTAAATTAACTAACCCATGTTTGTATATTATGAAATTAATCTATAATGTATAGTCTAATTTATAATAAAGGACAACATTTAACACTACAAGAAAATAACACTTTAGTGACAAAAAATTATTGGCGGAAAACATTCCTTAGTAAATTAGTGACGGAAATTGATTTTTTGTTGGTAAATTTATCAAAAAATTGTTTTTTACGACCGCCAAAATATTCCTAAAACGTGGAGGCAAATTATCCCCATAACTTTCCCGATGGAATATAATGATAGAAATGTAAAGTCCATCATAAAAGTAGGTGGCAATGGCTGGTAGGAAAAATAGTGGTTATGTCGGTATAACTATAGTTCTGTCAGTAACTATTGAATTGATCATAAATTAAAACGACGTCATTTGGTTTTAATCCAAACAACATCGTTTTATTCACGGCCTTAACTACCCCAGAGCCCCCCTTCTCCCTCCCCTCTGTTGTTCTCTCTTCTCCCTACCATCAACGTCGTCGGTCCTTTTCCTCCCAAGCTTCAACCGTCGATTTTTTGCTTCGTTTAGTCCATCATGCATCATTTTCAAGTAACAAAACTATTGGGTTTATTTTGTCTCCAAAAAATGAAGGTCTTAAATGCATATATATGTGACCCTGGGTTAGTGGATGGGTTTTGTTTGGATTGTTGGTTTATGCTTTTTTACGTTGAATTGTTGGTTTATTTGTTGTTTGAATTTGTTATTGTTGGTAAATAATGAAAAAATGCAGTCATTTTGTTATTAGTTAGAGATAACTCGAGTTGCCTATGAATTGTTCGATGAAATGTCTCTTAGCGATGTTAGTAAGACTTGATTATTGCCTAAACTTGGTTAATGCCTTGGAATCTAAAGAAAATGCCTAAAGTAGTTACATAGGACTTGAAATGGAAAATAAACAATTATATGGAAGGTACTTTGAAACTATAACTAGTCATCATAATTAGGATTAGTAAGCCTAAAGTCAATTTAAAGGAGTTAATATAAAAAAAGGAGTTAATATAGAAAAATTGGTAGCTCTTATCTACTCATATAGTTGCCTATATACATAATAACTATCGAAAAAGTGAAAGTTGTTAGGTCTTATAAACGTGGTAGATTTTGTGGAAGGTGAAATGAAATCAGACAATGTCTTGACCTATTTGTTAAATTATTAAGAAAGCATAATGTATGTACTTAATACATAATATTCGTCGCACTAAAATACAAAAATATTGCATAAAGGCATAAACATACTTTAATGAAATTGGTTAAGAGCGTATTGAGTTATTCTTATCTTTCCTTATCATTATGGATATACGCTTTGGAAATTACTTTATGCTTGTTAAGTATGATTCCTACGCTACAATTAGGAATTAGCGACACATTTTTATTAAAATGATCATAACATTAATTTTTAACATTACTCCCACCAAAAGTCTGAAGTAAATCAGGCATTAGTATAGAATATACGTTCAATATACAAAATGCACAAGAAGGGTGGGAGGAGGGGGGGGTTGAATTGTGTATCCTTTTTCGGGAATACAATCCCTTTTTTAATTTCTTTGAAAACTTGCTTTTTCAAAACTATTAAGTAAGATTATCACGATGTATTGTAATTAATTTTTAAGAACTTGTATAAGCACTAGAAATTAAAAGTTGAGAGTTAGAGAGTAAGAGTCAACACAAAAGTTTTATCCTGGTTTACCCCAAACCATGGGCTACGTCCAGACTTTAGAATCTTTTCTGAGATTTCACTATACTTCTAAAAAATACAAGTATTCTTTTTATCGAGCGTCATCAGGTCTCTTACAGTAAGTATTGTTTTTCTCACTTAGCCTCTTCAGGCTCTTGGCTTTTCTTCTTTCTTACGAAAAGATATTTGCACGCTTTGTTATAGAGAATAATAGCTCTAAAGTTTAGCACAATTAATATAGTGTTTCTCAAAGTCACTAGCTTTCTTAAAATCACTAACTTTTCAATCTTCGACTCCGACTCGTATTTATAGCCTTTGTCTTCAACTTCTTCTTGATAATTGCTTCTTTGTTCTTGTTTCTTGATCTTTGAAGAAATAGTTGTTAGTTGAGTTCTGTAACTAACTCAAACTAATTAACCATCTGACATGGTATCGGGTCTTCGTCTTAGTTTTGCTTCTATTTTGTCTTACTTTCTTACGTCTTATTTTTGCTTCCGTTTCGTCTTACTTTCTTTCCACTTCGTCTTAGGTTCTGCTTCGTCTTAGTTTCTGTTTCGTCTTTCTTTGTCCCCGCTTCGTCTTACTTTTTGTCTCCGCTTCGTCTTACTTTCTAATATTATTATTATTTAATTTTCATCAAAATTATTAATCGTGAAGTCATTTTAACTTAACAATCTCCCTCTTTTTTATGATAACAAATAATCATAGTTTTTAGAAAGATGGTATTATTTATAAGACGATATACAATTGAAAAAAAATTGTAAACTTTATCTTTTATACATTTCTCTTCTTCTTCTATTCTTCTTCTTCTCTTCTTCTTCTTTTCTCCTTCTTTTCTCCTTCTTTTCTTCTTTTTATTTTCTCCTTCTATCTTTCTCATTTTCTCCTTTCTCCCCCCTATTTGTTATTGATCAAAAATCATAACCGAAGGTGTTTCATTATTTCAGAAAACATTTCCTTCATTTCAGTGTGGAGTGACTTGAGGTCTTGTCATATATACTCTACTTCTTTATACAATTCTCCCACTGAAGCATGCATATCATTAACCTTGTGATTAATTTCTCCAATTTCTTCGACTAAGGCATCACCTTTCTTCTGCTGTACTATTTCAAAACCACTAGTAGTACTATATGCTTCTGAAGGTATAACATCCGATTCAATGATTGTAAGAGCAGGAGGTTTGAAAGATGAGTTTGGTTCAGGGAGATCAAGGTCATCAGGGTTGGGTAGTCTTGGCACTTGTCTTCTAAATAGGTATAGTACATCTCCAATTGAAGACATAGAACTCAAGGGTCTGATGTACATGATTAGGTGTATAAGAGTCTCTATATTGTAACTGATATCTCCAACTTTGATGGTTCTGTGTTGCCCTTCTGTTGTTCTGCCAACTACCTGAGACGTTTCCTCAATGGTACGATGACCATAGTTACTTCCTGATGCCTTTGAGATGTGGTGGGAAACATAATTTCCTTTGTAATGGGCTACATAACATGCCTCATCTATGTTTCTCACTTCATCTGCAATCTGATCTTCTATCAGATCACTTGTCATCCCATCTTGATACATTTTCTTCTTCCCCTTTTCTTCATTACCAACAATGTAAGGTCTTGGCTGAATGTCAAGCATAATTTTATCACAATTCTTTCTGTGAGTGGGAGAATAGTGTATTTCTGTTTGTTCATCTGTGTTGGGTATGGTTCTGATCTTTCATCCCTCAGAACACTATACAACCTCTTTTCTCCGTCATTAAATAGATGTATATAGCGACTATTCACCACAATTGGTTCAAATTGTACCTTGACTAACCTTTTCAGGGGTTCTCTTATAATTATAGAGCTGCTACTCCTGACAGGTTGAGCTTCTTCAATAATCTTCATTTTCAAATCCTCTTTTCTTATTGGTTGAGAAGGATTAGCCTGTACTGGACTGTGTTCAATTGACTTTTTCTTTTGAATAGTAGTTGGAGTGCTCTTTTTCTGACTATTTTTCTGCCTTTTACTCTCTTCAATCAACCTAGGAGTTGTTGTTGAAGTTGAGGTTGGGGTTTCTTCCTCTCAAATTCCAACTTTCTTTTTATTTCAGTCTCTTTAGCCAATTTTGTTGAATCTTCTTTCAAAATTGAGACTAAAGACCTGGTTACCTACGATGCTTTCATTCTAGAGTCTCCACTCTGAGTCAGCTATTTCCTTTCTTTTCCTCTTGTTGATGCAGAGTTCGTATTCTAGGCGACCTTTTTGCTTGCTTTGGTTTCTCCGAAAGGAGTGTTTCCCCCTTTCTCTTCAAGATCACTTGTCGCACCTGATTGTCTTCTTTTTGAGAAATCGCCCTAACCTTTATTAAATCATCTGACAATTTCTTCACTCCTTCTGTGGACATTCTTCCAATGGATTAAGATTTTGATTTTCTTGTGGGAGTTCTTTTTTCATTCAAGCTTCGCTTGATAGCACGTTCCCCCTCAATCCTTGTTATCATCTTATAATCTATTTCTTCTCTTTCCAGATTCTTCAAGCCCATTCTACTAATAGTTGTAGAATTAATGATGCTTTTGATAGTCATCTTCATCCTGGTTCCTCTCTCTAGGAGAATTCTAAAATCTCTGAAGATTCTTATCAGCATCATATCATACGGTAGGGCAGTTGAGTCTTTCTTAGACTTTACCATGTAATGGAGGATAAGATATAGAAGATCTATGGGCTAGTGATTTAGTAGATGCAATAGATATTGCCCATCTAACGTTGTTACCAGATTCCTCGATCCTGTTCTTAGTAGAACACATTGGAAGAGTAGTGAGTGTAGAAACCTAGCCTTCGGCACAAGACTTGAGGCCTTCTTATCCTTTGGGTTATTACATCTATATAGTTGTCGATTAATCTGAATCTCCTCTATGCTGGTTTGGGTCATCCATCTAGCCTTATGAGCAAGCTTCACTCCAAAACATGGACACTTAGTAGCCTTCTTGATTGACTTCAAAGTCACTATGATCGACAATTTATCCACCACTAATACTAAAGTATCTTCTACTACTTCCACAATCTTCCAGAAGTCATATGCTTCATTCATGTAAACTATCTCTTTGACCTGAAAGAAGTTCTTCCATCCGGCTGCCACAATCCCCAGTTCGATATCCATCTAGTCTTGCTTCAAGGACTCGAAATCAACAAGTCTTCCACTAGTCATTGATTGCTTCATTTGTTTCTGTAGTCAACAATAAACTAATCACATAGATGTGTTTCTCAAAGAAGTGAAGTTGGTTTTTGAAGTTGAGAGTGAGAGCAAGGAGGGTTTGACATCCAAACAAAGTAATGAAAAGTTTTGTTGAGAGTTCTTCAAAAGTTAATGTCAGGGTATGTCAAGAGTGTTCTAGAGTAGGTGGTATTCTCAAGGCTTTGAGAAGCTTTTCCTCCAAAACTTTCTTATGACAGAAGTTACCATCTGTAACTTACTGTTACTGTTACCGTTAACTCTTACAAATTTTTATCTTCTTGAATAAGAAGTCCTTTTGGGTTATGACGTGTCAGATGGTTGATCACTCAACATTACTATGTTCAGGTTCCGTCTAATTTCTCTGAATCTTTCTTCACTCAATGGCTTAGTGAAGATGTATGCCCATTGATAGTTCATCTTAACAAACTGTAGACTTATGATCTTCCTCTGAATATAGTCTCCTAGAAAATTATGTCCAACTTCGATATACTTAACCCTCGAGTGTTGTATTGGGTTTTTCGACAGGTTGGTGGCACTGGTGTTGTTACAAAAGATTGGGATCTGATCTTCTTGTATTGAATAATCTTCTAGCTGGTACTTAATCCACAACGTCTGTGAGCAATAACTTGTGGCTGACATATACTCAACTTCTGCAGTTGATAGAGCAATTGAGTTTTGCCTCTTAGTCGACCAGGAAACTAAGTTGTGGACAAGGAATTGACATCCTCCACTCGTACTCTTTCTATCAATCCTATCTTCGGCATAATCAACATCATAGTAGCCAATTAACCTGAAATCTTTAACTTTCTCATACATTAAACAAAGATCAGTAGTACTTGATAGATATCTCAAAATTCTTTTAACAGCAACATAATGAGACTCTCTAGGACCTGCCTGAAATCTTGCACACAAACAAACACTAAATAAAATATCTAATATGCTTATTATAAGGTAAAGTAAAGAACCAATAATTCCTCTATAGAGGGTTTGATCAACCTTCTTGCCAGATTCATTCTTAGACAAAAGGTTTGAAGGTTACATCGGAGTTGACATTGGTTTTACCTTTTCCATCTCATACTTAATCAACAGTTCCTAGATATAATTTTGTTGATGAATAAAAATCTTTTCTATGGCTTGCTTAACTTGCAACCCAAGAAAGAATTTTAACTCACCCATCATGCTCATCTCAAACTCATTCTTCATCAAATTCTCAAAACTAGTACATAACTTTTTAAACGTTGCACGAAAGATAATATCATCAACATAAATTTAAACTATGATGAAATCATTCTTAATGCATTTTTTGAATAATGTCTTATGTACGTGACCTCTACTGAAACCATTTTCAATAAGAAAAGAACTCAGATGATCATACCAGGCTCGAGGAGCTTGTTTCAATCCATACAAAGCTTTATAAAGTCTTTAGACATGGTCTGGTTCCTTAACATCCTTAAAACTAGGAGGTTGCTTTACATAAACTTCTTCATCTATAAAGGCATTCTAAAATACAGTTTTCACATCCATTTGAAACAACTTTATATCATGACAAACAACATATGCAAGCAAAATCCTAATAGCTTCTAGTCTTGCTATAGGAGCATATGTCTCATTGTAGTCTATTCCTTCTTGCTGATTATAGCCTTGAGCTACTAATCTCGCTTTGTTACAACTCACTCTACTTGATTCATCTAGTTTGTTCTTAAAAACCCATCTGGTTCCTATGATGGACTTTTTAGAGGGTCCAGGAACTAAGGACCAAACTTTATTCTTAGTAAACTGGTTTAGCTCCTCTTGCATAGCTAAAATCCAAGCTTCATCTTAAACAGCTTCATCAATTTTCTTAGGCTCTATTTCAAAGATAAAAGCAACATTGGCTTCTCTTTTGAATTTGGACCTAATTCTAACACCTTTTGAGGTCTCTCCAATAATCAAATCTTCTGGATGAGAACTATTATATCTCCAAACTCTTTTTAGATCAAGTGTTTCAGGAATATCTTCAACTTTGTCTAAAGGAGTATCTGATGGTGACACATCTTCACTATCAACCAAGGGTACTGATAGGGTTTCAT
>JANZLX010000001.1:21559448-21577674 GCA_025531955.1 Erythroxylum orinocense
TCAATCACCTCGAAAACATTTTTCCATCTTCATAGACATTTATAAACATCTTAGAGACATGTTGGTGAAAGAAAATCCCAAAAAAAATGTCTATAATTTATTCTCGAATTTACAAGCATGCATGTTCATGGAATGTGCATAAACACAGCAACCAAAACATCAGGGAACAAATTAGCAAAAACATATCAAATCACATTGATAAATTTTTTTCTTCCACAGACATATTTAGCAACATCTCCTGAGCAAATCTGGGCAAGAAAATTTCAAAAACAAGATCTCTACACTGATTTCGAATTCAACACACTCAGCATGCACAATCGTCACAACCAATGGGCAGCATCAACCTATTTATGATTTCTTCTTTAAATATGACACAAGTGGCTCTGATACCACTGTAGGAAAATCCCCGTGTGTATGTGATGCACGCACCGGGATTTTCCTACAATAGCTTGGTAGGAGAGGATCCCTACGTGCATTTACAATCCTTGTCTATGATCTGCCAAAGTATGAAGCCAGTGGGAGCTTCCCTTGAACAAGTTTTATGGAAGGTTTTTCATTTGTCACTGGAATAAAAAGTACGGGAGTGGTACATGAGTCTCCCGAGGCATGTGGTGAATGCCTACCATAGCTGGGCCAATTTGAGGAAAGCTTTCTTGGAGAAGTATTTTCCAGCTTCTAGAACTTCATCGATGAGGAAGGAGATTTATTCAGCTAGGCAAGATTATGATGAATCCCTTTATGATTACTAGAATCGCTTCCAAGATCTACCGTCTAGATGCCCACATCACCAGATACTGGATGAGCAATTAGAGCAATACTTCTATGATGGGTTGAAAAGTCAAGAGAAAGGTATGTTGGATGCGGCATCGAGAGGTTCCTTGATTGATCTTACAGCTTCGGAAGTATGGGATTTGATCAAGAAGATAGCCCTGAATCATCAACAGTATAGTGTGAGGGATACCAGGGGAGTACATGAGTTAGGAGCTTCAACAGCTCAAGCAAAAAGAATGGAGAATTTGGAGTCTAGGGTGGACTCATTGGAAAATAAAATCACTTCGCAATTATCTTTCATCACTGTCGAATTGAAGAACATGAATGTGCAGTGCCCATCATCTTCTATGGATCTTACCGCACCCAGCTATGAAACTTGTGGGTTGGTAATGCACATATCGAGTGTTTCCCCAGGTAGGTATGAAGAGGTGTCCGCGGTGTACCCAGGAAGACCAAACCAGAAATGGGACCCTTACTCCAACACCTACAATAAGGGATGGAAGGCTAACCCTAGATTTAGTTAGAGGAATGAAGAGAGCAGAGCTCCAAATAGATTTCAACAAGGAGGAAGAGTTGTACTTCCACTAACCAGTTCCCCAGCCAGTATTAAGCTCTGACGGTCCCAGCCAAGGAGGACACCAATCAACTACTACACAATATGATGACCTTGATGAAGGAAGAAAAGAATTTGAACAACAATCAATTCAATGCAATAGCCAATCTAATTCAGTAGGATTCCTCTAAAACCATTGCTCAGTTCAATGCTTTGGAAAAGAGAATGAAATAGTGGGAGACCAAATTAAAAAAAATCAACTTATATGTCACTCATTTGTCCAACAACATGAGTGAGAACCAAGCAAGAAGCTGTGGAACAATTCCTTCTAACACTGTGATGAATCCAAAAAACCTAAATGCAATTGCTCTCTGAAGTGGGAAACAAGTGAGGCTTAATAATCAAGAAGAGGAAGCATGTGATGAGGAAGTTGAGAGTGAAGAAGCACCTCTACCAAAGGAGAAAGACAAGAAATATGAAAGTGTTAAGGAAGAATAATTATTGAACAAAAGGAAGATTGCATCAAAGAACAAGGGAGCTACTTCAGAGAGTTCCAAGGATAAAGCACCAACACAAGAGTATGGAGAATCAAGCAAGCATGACGGTCAAAGTAAGGAGGTAAATCTTCAAGACCTTCCTTTTCCTAATTCATATTTAATGAGCAAGCGTATGACTGAAATCAAGCTTGAAAAGGATATAATTGATTTATTTGGAAAAGTCGAAGTCAACGTTCCTTTGCTTTATTTAGTGAAAAGAGTTCCAGCCTATGCTTAATATCTTAAGGACTTATGCACGAACAAGAGGAAGTTTAGGCCTAATGAGAGAGTCCAAGTGAGCTCAAATGTGTCAACCCTTTTTAAACCTCAAATACCTATAAAATGCCAAGACCTGGATCTTTCACCATTCTATGCACTATAGGAAAAGTAACTATAGGAAGAGCTTTGTTGGATCTAGGGGCAACAATTAATGTGATGCCTAAGTCTGTCTATCAATCCTTAGGAGTAAAAAGTCTCAAGCCCACATCTGTTGTGTTACAATTCGTTAATAGATCATTTAGGCATCTAGTGGGGATTATTGAAGACATCCTAGTCCAGGTAAAAGGTTTGGTTTTTCCAGCTGATTTTTATATGCTTGATATGTCTTTTGAAGTTGTGCAGGATACCTCCTTAATTCTCAGGCAGCCTTTCTTGAGGACTGCTAGTACCATGATCAGCATGAAGGTAAGATCACTATGGAGGTAAGCGATCAACAGGTAAGCTTCAATATGTATGAAGCTATGCAGCACCCCATGAAGACTATTCGCTTCTAGGAGTGAATATGCTTGATGTTGCTTTTGATAATGCATGCTCGGAAATTAAATTGCAAGAGGATTCCTTTGATTCTGATTTATGTTCACTTGAACTTGGGGAAAGGTTTTCTGTTAATATTTCAGGTGATTCAGACTTCGTAAAAACTGACGATGATGTGGAAATAGCTGAAGGCACTGTACCTCTCTACAAATGTTTCATTGAAGAAAAGCAGGAAGGTTTGGCCCAAGCTGCTATTGCACTAGATCACTAGGAAGCGAACCTCATATCGGAGGAAAGAGGGAGTGATCTTTTCTCTCTTGAACTGCATAAATTGATTCCTTCTATTATGCAACCTCCTGTGCTTGAATTAAAACCTTTACCCACTACATTAAAGTATGCCTTTCTTGAATCTAATGAGCGATTATCTGTCATAATTGCCAATACCTTGTCTAACACTGAGGGAGAAAAACTCCTAAATTTTTTGAGGGAACATAAGAGGGCCATAGGATGGACTTTAGCAGATATACCTAGACTTTAGCAGATATACCTGGAATTTGCCCTGCTATTTACACATATAGGATCTTGTTAAATGAGGGTTCCAAGTTTGTAAGGCAGCCTCAAAGAAGACTAAACCCATTGATTTTAGACATAGTTAAGAAGGAAATTGCCAAATTGTTATGTGTCGTGATAATATATCCCATTTCCGATAGTGAGTGGGTTAGTCCAATACACATAGTGCCGAAAAAGAGTGGAATCACGGTGGTAAAAAATGATAGGGATGAGCTTATTCCTACCCGAGTGCAGAATTCATGGGATGTATGTATAGATTATCAACGGTTAAATGATTCCACACGAAAAAACCATTTCCCTTGCCTTTTATTGACCAGATGCTTGAAAGGCTAGCTGGAAAATCACACTACTATTTTTTAGATGGTTTCTCGGGGTAATTTCAAGTACCTATCACACCAGAGGACCAAGATAAAACCACCTTTACATGTCCTTTTGGCACCTTTCTATATCGAAGGATGCCTTTTGGTTTATGTAATGCTCCAAGAAATTTTTAGCGTTGTGTGATGGTTGTTTTCTATGAATTCTTAGAAGAATGCATGGAAGTTTTTATGGATGATTTCACAGTTTATGGTGATTCTTTTGATGCTTGTCTCTTTAGTCTTGCAAAAGTTTTAAAAAGATACGTCGAGAAGAACTTGATTCTAAACTTTGAAAATTGTCATTTCATGGTCAATGAAGGTACAGTACTAGGCCATTTAATTTCTAGCAAAGGGATTGAAGTTGATAAAGCTAAAATTGAGGTTATATCTTTTTTTGCGTTATCCTGTCTGTGTTCGAGATATCAGATCATTTTTAGGTCATGCAGGATTTTATAAGCAGTTCATAAAAGATTCAGCAAAAGTGCATTACCTCTTTCCAAGATTTTACAAAAAGATGAAAAATTTGAGTTTGATGATTCTTGCAAGAATGCCTTTGACACATTAAAATTAAAACTCATTTTCCCACCCATTTTGGTAGCTCCTGATTGGAACCTACCTTTTAAGCTTTCAAGTGACGCTTTTAATTATGCTATAGGGGCTAAGTTGGGCCAATAAGAGGAGAAATTGACAAGAGTTATCACTTGTGCCTCGAAAACACTGGATCCAGCTCAAACTAACTATACAACAACTGAGAAAGAGCTGTTTGCAGTAGTCTTTGCTTTAGCAAAATTCAGACAATATCTGCTAAATTCACATGTAATCATTTTTATTGATCATGCAGCTATTCGATATCTCCTAAAGAAACCACAGTTGAAGCCTCGATTGATACGATGGACATTGCTTCTTCAAGAATTTGATATTGAGATAAAGGATCAGGCTGGTGCAACAAATCACGTAGCTGATCATTTGAGCAAGCTACCCGACAATACACTGGGAGTGGACTCTTCTGAACTGACTTGCGATTCTTTTCTTGATTCAGTTCTATATGTTTTAGTTTTCAAAGAACCTTGGTATGCACATATCACCAATTATCTTATGACTAGACTAACTCCTCCTTTCAGGCTCAAGGTCAAAAGTTGAAAAGCGAAGCTCGGCATTACATCTGGGATGAACCTCATCTTTAGAGACTATGCAGTGACCAAGTAATCCGAAAATGCGTACCTAATGAGGAATTTGATGCTATAATTTCATCCTACCATTCAATGGTTTGTGGTGGGCATTTTAGTGCTAGGAGAACGTCTCGAAAAATTCTAAATTTTAGTTTTTATTGGCCTACCCTTTTTAAGGATTCATTTAATTTTTGTCAGCTATATGATAAATGTCAACGTTTTGGAGGGTTAGGGAAAAGGCATGAAATGCCGTAGCAACCTCTTTTATTTTGTTAAATCTTTGATATTTGGGGAATTGATTTCATGGGTCCCTTTCCCCCATCTTTTGGTCTTGTGTATATCCTCTTATCTGTTGACTATGTGTCAAACATTTTCTGTCAATTTGGGATTCCTAAAGCTGTGGTTAGTGATAGAGGGATCCATTTTTGTAATAGAGTCATTGGTAACTTATTTTCCAAGTCTGGCGTTACTCATAAAGTCTCCACTGCTTACCACCCACAAACCAATGGTCAAGATGAAGTTTCAAACAGAGAGGTAAAACACATCTAGGAGAAAATAGTTAAGCCATCAAAAAAGGATTAGAGCCTACACCTAAAAGAAGCATTATGGGCCTATCACACCGCTTATAAGTCCCCATTAGGCATGTCCCCTTACCGATTAATCTACAGAAAAGCTTGCCATTTGCTTGTGGAGTTGGAGCATAAAGCTTATTGGGCAGTCAAGCAATGCAACATGGACTTAGAATCTGCCAGTATGGAAAGGAAGCTCCAACTGCAAGAACTAGAGGAGTTAAGGCTCGAGGCATATAAACATTCTCGCCTCTACAAAGAGAAGGCAAAGTTGATGCATGATAAGATTCTTCAAAGAAAGAGTTTCAAGGAAGGAGACAAGGTCCTGTTATTCAAGGCTCGTTTCACCTTTAAACATGGAAAATTCAATACTCATTGGGATGGGCCGTATGTGATAACTAATGTGCACAACTTTGGTATGGTCGAGCTTTTACATGAAGAAAACGGAGCAAACTCAAAGTAAATGGCGATTTATTAAAGCTCTACCATGAGAACCAAAAGCCACCATGAATATCAAGTTCTTTCTCTCCTTCACTTGTTTATTTACTTTGGGTTAGTGACTAGTTATGCAATGTCTATTGTCTTACTTTCCTAAACAAGTGTTGGGGAGAGACCTTCCCAATAGATAGATAGTCGTGTTTTTACTTTCTTCAGTAGCTCTACATTCCAATTAAGTTCCCTCTATCTCTTTTTGCCCATGATATTCTCATTGTTCTTGTGTTTTGCTTCTTTTTCATTGAGTACAATGTGTTGTTTAAGTGTGGGGGAGCTTTTCCCACTTTGTTCCTTTTGTTTGTGCTCTATTTTGGCTATTTATATATTGGTGTTAGTCAATTATGAATAATGTTAAAATTTTTAAACTTGGTGATTATGAAAATTCAGTTCTACTATTTTTTGTCGTAGCGTACCGCCATATGCATGTTTTTTGCCGCGGAGAACTGCTTCTTCTTCGCAACCAAGTTTGTGAGCGATACAGTTCACTGCAGTAAACTTTGGTTTCACCGCAGCGACATACCTTTGCATAAATGATTTTGTTGAAAAATTTTGCCTCAATTCAACAATTTTTCCACTCTCGACTCTTGTAACTCTTGTTTCTCAAAGAATTTATAAGTTTCAAAGTGATGCTTGAGTTTTTTAAAATACCTTCTATTTTTTAAAAGATAGTCAGTTTTGGATAATTTTATTTTCGATGTTTTCAACACAAAGTAAGTGAAGGCATGCTATCAAAGTAGCACTTTATGTTTTTAAGACTTGAGATTGTTCATTGAGATATTTCCCTTGTTAGAAGGATATTTGGGCCTGAATTTTTTCAATTTTTGTGTGTATCTGCTTATTTTATATCTCTCTAGAACTTGTTTAAATTCTTAATCAAAGCTTTATAAACTAGAATTTTGTTAAAATGATAGGGCCATTCTTTCAAAACCATCCATTGCTAGCCCCTTGAGTCATTATTTATGAGTACATGCATGCATCTTTATATGGTGTCAATAGGTTATTTTACATTTTCTTCTTCTTCTAGTTATTCCAAAAAAAAGTGTTCTAAAAAAAGAAAAGAAAAGAAAGAAAAAGAGTAAAATATAAGAAGCATGAAATATAGTTATGTATGTATGTGTTATATTTATGTTGAAGAAAAGTGTTAATGTTTATGTCAATATTGTTTAACTGTTGACATCTATTCATAATTGTAGTGCATGTATTCATACTTTTTCTTTCTTCATCCATTCCATCTAGCTTTTCGTACATTACAACCCTGAAAAGTCCTCTTGATTTTTGAAATTATAGCTCTTGTAGTAGAGATGTAGGACTGGCACAAGCTTATGGTAGAGAATGGAATAAGCAGATTTTAGAGTGAAAATATCCCTAAACACAAGTGAGATGAGAACAAACACTTTACCTTAAGTGAAATCTCTTTTGTCCAATCTCTTGGATTAAATTCTTTTAGTGTTTATTTTCTTAGCACTCTTTCAGTCTACTTTGATTGATTTCTGAGAAAGTAATTTTTGCCAATTTCCCATGATTGTTTTGAGCATAGTCGAAATTTTTTTTTACACTTGTGTCTCTTTGACTCTTATAAACTTTGTACAGAAGTACAAAGGTCTAAGTGTAGGAGAATTTGATTGAGCCCAAGTTTATTATATAAATTGGTGACACTTTCATAGTTTTTAATATACTTTTTGACTCCTAATTCTTGATTTTGTGTTTAAATTAATCCTTGAGTATGTACTTATATTTTATGTAGTTTGATAGCTAAAATTGTTACAAATTGATATTAATTGCACTAATAACTTTTCTGAGAACAATTGATACTGTAAATTGCTATTATTGAATATACGAACCTCAAGGAGAAAGCAGTCGATGTGTTGAAATGAAGCCAACAAGAGCAAAGGCACTACAGGACCTTTGCCGCGACAAAGCAGACCTGTCGCAGTAGCGAAACATGAAGAATTCAGGCCAACTTTCGAGAAAAGTTTGCCGCGGCGAAGAATCCAGCAAGAGCAAAAACTTTTCGGGAAAAGTACGTCGCGATGAACTTATCTGTCGCAGCAATGAACTATCGAAAATTTGAAGAATATTTGAAAAAATCTCTCACTATCGATCCATCACCTAAAAACCTACCAAATTAGGTTACAGCAGACGATCATCAATACATCGAGACACTCCACTTCCACAGCCAACACTGACACCACTCACACCTCTCACTCTCGATCTTCATCCACAACTTCTATCCATTTTTCATCGTCGACTTCATCATCTGCAGCCGCTGCCATGGATGCTATCGGTGTGCTTACAGTCATGAGGGTTCCTGAAGTGATGCATGGCTAAAGCATCATTTCCTCTTGAAGATTAGCAATGGCTTGAGTTCGATGGGCTTCAAAGGGGAGTAGTTTTTACATTGTCATATTTAACTACATTGTTATGAACTCCTGAGTTAGGATTTATACTTTGTAGTTAGATTTTTCTTCATTAGAGTTTAATCAAGTGTTGAACAATGTATTGTATTATGGATTTGTTTATGTAGAACTTGGATGCTTAATATATGAAGTCTCATATATATCTATTTGGTGATTGTGTGAATTCTCTTTTATCTACCTAGTTGTGTTTGATATTGAGATTATGCTTGATCCAAGTTAACCCCTTGCATTAACTTATCCATTAATACACACTAAGGTGCATTTAATAAGGTTTTGATAAATGGAGTTCATTGATTAAAACATTTGAACTTAAAGAGTTCTTTAAGATTCATCATTTGGAAACTTAGTGATTTTGCTCCAAAAAAGATTTGTTTTGAACTATGATAGGCGAAGCTTGTTTTCAAGAGGATTTTATCCAATTGATCATCGTTTGAGTTTTTAATTTTCTTTCCCAAAAATCCAAAATATCTTTTATACACTTTTCTTTCAATTAGTCAACTTAGTTAAGTTTTACCAATGATCCAAATCGCCCCCCCCCCTTATCAATTTAATTTCATTTCTTAACAATTAAGCTAGCTTAGATCATTTGCGCTAGGTTCCAATTAAGTGAGACGAACTGAGGTTACACTCTATATTGCAATCGTTGGAATTAAATTTTTGATTCGGTATCCAAAGGAATAACCCAAAAACTAACCCGCGGATCACATTGTCAAAATCACAATATCCAACTACTACCAAACCAACATCTACCATCTTGCTTATCCCGCTGAAATACCAAACCATCATCTACGGTGTTCAGAATGTACCATAGAATCCATTTCATAGCTTGCCAATGTTCCTTTCCAGGATCATGCATATACCTACTCACAACCCCAACTGCCAGCGAAATGTCAGGCCTTGTATACACCATAGCATACATCAAGTTACCAACCGCATTTGCATATAATACTTAATCATGTACTCTCGTTCTACATCTTTCTTTAGAGATATGTTTTACAACTTGAGAGAAAACTTCATTATAATTAGTTCCCTCCGTCTAAGCATAGCCTTTGGCCACCAACCTTGCTTTGTAGCAAACATTATCCTTATCAAGAAATCCATCTTTCTTTGCATATAGCCATTTGCATCCAATTACCTTCTTTCCCTTTGCGAGACTAGCTAGTTTCAATGTCTGATTCTTATGAAGGGAATGTATTTCTTCATTCATGGCTATCCTCCATTTATCTTCTTCTAAACTTTGGACTGCTTCCTTATAAGTGGTAGGAATGTCATCAATTTCAATTGGAGATGCATAAGCCACCATATTAACATAACGAATAGGTACTTGAATGTTCCTTTTTGGCTTTCTCAATGCAATTGGTAATTGTTGTTATGGAGGTTCTTGGGTTAGAACCTCTTCTTCATCTGGCTCCTCTTCTACCATAGGAGTTTCTACATCTGCTTCATCATTTGCTGGGGTAACAATTCTTCCTTCAAACTTTGCCTATTTTGGAGTACCATCTGTCTACTTAACATTTTCAGTTGTCACCTTTCTTAACATGGTAGATTTGTCAAAGGTAACATCCTTGCTGAAAATTATTTTCTTTGACTCTGGGCACCAAAGATGATATCTTTTCACACCAAAGGTGATCCCTACGAAAATTACTTTCTTTACACGTGGATCCAACTTTAACTCCTTAATATGATAGTATGCAGTAAAACCAAACACATGTAAGAAATTATAATTTGTAGCAAGTTTTCCAAATCATTTTTCTAAAGGTGTTTTACTACCAATAGCAGTTAATGAAAGGCGGTTGATGAGATGGCAAGCATATGTAATAACCTCAGCGCAAAATTATCAGTCCAATCCAGCATTAGACAACATACACCAAACTTTCACAAGCAATATCTGGTTCATATGTTTTTCCACCCTATTTTGTTATGGTGTATCCCTGACTGTGAAGTTCTAACAATACCTTCATCTTTGCAGACTTTTGAAAATAAATCACTCATGTACTTCTCACCATTATCTGTACGGAGACGCTTGATGCTTCTACCTGTTTAAGTTTCCACCATCTTCTTCCATTTAAGGAAAACTCCCAGCACTTCATCCTTAGTCTTCATAGTATACACCTATACTCTTTGGGAAAAATCATCAACAAAGGTCACATAATGGTGTTATCCTCCCAAAAAAGTTGTTTTGGAAGGTCCCCACACATCAGAGTGAACATAATCCAAAATACCTTTGTTCATAGATTGTTGTGCCAAATTTCAACTCTTATATGCTTCCCTTTGATACAATGTTCACAGAAGTCTAATTTTCAGGACCAAACTCCTTTCAACAATCCTTGATTTACTAATATCTTCAAAGATTTTTCACCTATATGTTCCATGCGCATATGCCACAACCTAGCTGCTTCTAGCTATTGATCATCATTAGAAGCTACTGTTGTTGTTCCAATAACTGTATTACCTTGGTAATTATGCAGGTTATTGTTTCATTCAATTCCTTTCATTATCACAAGAGCACCAGAGATGACTTTCATTACTCCATTTGTTGCATTTATAATGTAGCCCGTTGATTTTAGGACTCCCATAGAAATGAGATTCTTCGTCAAACTTGGCACATATTTGACATCTGTAAGAATCTTAGTTATTCTATCATGATTCCCTAAGTAAATTGAACCAATCCCATTTTTTACACAAGGATTGTCATTTGCTGTGTAAACAACTACACCTTCTAGTTTTCTAAAATCAGAGAACCAATCTTGATTGAGACACATGTGATGGATACAGCTTGAATCAATCAACCATGGACTAGAAGGGCTTATTAAAGATGTAACAACTAATGAAAGATCTAAGTTTGTATCTTCACACCAAGCAATATTCAAATTTGCAACAACCTTTCCCTTATTAGGCTTGTTTTTATTCTTTATCTTTGGACAATTCTTTTTCTAATGCCCTTTTTCCCGACACAAGGCACATTCATCTTTACTCAATTTGAGCCTCAACTTTGATCTCCCTTTCTTTCCTTTAATCTGGCTCTGCGAACGACCATTGACTACTAAAACTTCTACTGCTCTACTTGTACGTTCTTCCTTTGTCTTCCTTCTCAATTCATGACTGTACAAAGCAGCTGTAACTTCACTAAGAGACACATCAACCTTCCCGTGAAGTAAAGTAGTTATAAGAAACTCAAACTCCTCAGGAAGGGATCCCAACAACATCAAAGCCAAATCTTCATCTTCAAATGTTAAATCTAAATTCATTAAATCAGTAACTAACTGATTAAAACTGGTGATGTGATCATGTATAGTGGTACCCGTTTATAGTGGTACCTAGAGCATAAGAAAAACGAAATAGTCTCTTCTTTATATGGAGCTTATTCTGATCGCTTTTCTTTATGAATTTCTCTTTTAACATGTTTTGCAATTTAGGTGCAGAAGTTTTTTTTCGAAAAAACATATTTTTGTTTTTTAGAAAGACACAATTGAATTGTACCACATGCTAAACGATTTATAGTCTTCCAATCTTTATCCTCAACATCATTTGGTTTCTTTTCTTCAATGGCAATGTCAAGGCCTTGCTAAAAAAGAGTGTCTTGAACCTCACTTTGTCACGTGCTGAAATGACCCATACCACCAAAAATCTCTACCACAAATCTTGCATTTGTCACAATCATCCTTACTAGAATAGACGAGGTAGAAGCTGTCGACGAGGTTAGTGCAGTCGTATCTTTGATTTCCGTCATCTTTGCTACAATTTCTATTCAATAGTTGTCAATGTAGAATGCCAATAGCTCAAGGAAAAATCTTTTCTGATATGGAAGATCAAATTACGTTGTAACCACAGAGCATACTAAGAAAAAAAAAACCTTAGTTATGATACCAATTGTTGTGAAACTCGGGTTAATCTTTACCAATAATACCAAATTCACCTTGAGCACTATTGCCTTGGTGAATAAAGTACGAACGATTGTACTAAAAAATCATACCAGGTAAATTGCCAGGAAAGATTGGAGAGGGTCACAAATGATCCCACTTAAAACCCAACCTCTTAGACAGAATTTTCCTAGACGTATAATTTAATAGCATAATAATTCACTACAACTATACCCGATAATAGCTATAAAATGAACAAATAAAGAACACCATAATTTAATGAGGTTTAGCCAATTATGCCTACTTCCTTAGACACTACTAAATTGATATTTTACTATTTTCAAGAAATAATACAAGTGAAATATTATAAAAGAAGAGAAGGAATTTTTGTCTTATGAAAAACAATTTTGGGATGTTTAAGATAGGTGAATGAGTCTTATTTTTATAACTTAAAAATACTCCTCCGTCTTTATAATTCTTTAATATGGGAATATATCATAATATTAACACCATGGTTAAAGATAGAGTAGTTACACTAGAAAGAGTAGTTCCATGAGTCTGTCAGGCTTACAGTAACAGAGTAATGCTAAAAAAACTAATGTATTAAACTAAATCATGAAATCATGTGTAAGCTGAGGACTTGAGAAGAAAAATCGTTCCCGTCAATTCGGTACCCATCAAACAGCAAGATGAGAAAAATAAGTTAAGCAAACAACAACAGTCGTTTATCTGTTAGAATATGAGTAGAGGAATTAGAAGATGTGGAGAGAAGATTGTAATTGATGAAGAATATGCAATGACGCAAAGAGGAGAACTGCACCCATGAAGAAGATGCAATTTATTGACACCACACATAACGAGCAACCGTTCACGGTTCCTTTTTCTTCCAAATATCAAAAGCAGCTGCTCCTCTTTTTCTGTTTTATTTTTATTTGTTCCACCAACCATCAAAAGCTTACACCGGTACTATGCGTTTCGTGTCCTTACTGCTACTGTGCTGTCGTTTTATTGTTGTTGTCTATGTGTTGGTGGGTTCTCCTCTAGCTGCTTGCGTTTTCGGCCTTGCTTCTTTTTTCTGCTGCGTTGTTTTGTGTCTCTTGGCTGGTGGCATTTTGGTTCGTCTACTCTTGTGTTTTTGTACTGTCTTGGCTACTAGTGGGGCACTGTCGTATCTTGGTATGGCTAGCTAAGTTTTAAGTTAATGTTTTATTTAATTTAGGACCAGATTTTCTTCTGTTAAGCTTACAAGAAAATAATTAGTACAACTTAAACCTTTTTAAAATATAAAATACAAAATCAAATAGCTTGAATAATTAATAAGAAAGTGTAATAATTTAACGCAATGTGATATGTAAATTCGCACAATAATAATAAAATTAAGCTTTATTGGGAAATAAAAATATGTCAATATCTATAAATGCAAAGCAAGAAGATAATTTATATAAGATAGTCTAATCAAGTTTGAAAGAGATCTTAACTTATAGGGTGTTTCTAAGTTGTTTGGCATCTAGAGCTTGATAGTTGTCTGTGCCTAGTTGATTATGGCTTCGTAATGTTGCTATATTAGCTATAAATATATTAATACGTTACCATTTTGATTGAAACCTTGAGTTTATATAACGTTGAATTATCCCATAAATTTTGGTGTGATCATGCTCATCTTTTGCCTAGATACCAACTTTTAATTGGTCAATTTCAATTTTAAAATTTTGATCGTGCTTCTATGATTTTTTACTGTTGATGTCTACCATTTTAAGGACACATTAATGTTGGATTATTTAAGATCTTGAAATTTTAAGGACACATTAATGTTAGATTATTTAAGAACTTTCCTTCAAGATTTTATGAATTACATATTTAATATAAATAACTTAAAAATAAATTTAATATATGAATTCTTTAAATTATGCTTTATTTTTTCTTTTCAAAAGATAGCATACAAAAACCTTGTGTTTTTAATTATTTAAAAATGTTAGATATTTAATTGTCGAATAATTGAGTTTCAATGTCGATGTACTGTGACTTGTGAGAGATAAAGATAAGATATTGTCAATATATTTTCTATTAATTTAAATAATACCCAATTTTATTTGATATTTATTTCATCATTAGGTGATGGACTAAATAGATGCTTCCCTTTGTGTCTATTCCCTTTATAATACCTAAGAGCCCACGTAATCAGTAATCCTCTCCCCACAAGAGATCACCCCTCATTTCATGACATTTAATAATTAAACCAAGCCACTACCACAAACAAGTCTACGCCTACGTTTGTCTTGTTGTCCAGAGTTCATTCAGATTATAGAAAGAAGAAAAAAAACATAATCGTTCTCTCTTTCTCAAACCCAGACCATCCTCCCTTCCAGATGCGTACAACGTGATGTTGATAAAAAAGAAATATTTTATCAAGATGGCCTTGCGATCATAGCTTTTGAAAATTAAGATATACATAACTCATCAGATTTTCCTTAATAGGTTAATTAAGTTATCAAGAGTTTTGCTTAAAATTTTGAAGGAGATTTTTATTATATTTAAACATTATTTATTTTTATTTTTGTTTTAATGAAAATTTAAAGTTATGTTTACCAAATATTTATTCATATGTAAAATATTACTTTTGAATTATCAATATATGTTGTTTGAATATTTTATAAGAAAATATTTAAATTTATTTGCAAATAATAATATTAAAGAAAAAATCATGACAATTAGTTTATAGTCTCTAAAATTTGTACAATAATGACAAAGTGATTAATTTTAATAAGTTATTATAACAAGAAATAACTGTCATTAATTTATTGCGTTTATGATGACAATAATTTTTGTACAAAAAGTTGACGATCAAGTGACAATAAAATTTTTTGCTACTAAAATTATGAATAGTAGTGGTTATGGTGATAGTTCAGTTGTTGTGATAATATTAAGTAGATACTAACTAATTGAATTTTTATTAACAAAAATTTTCGTCACAACAAGTAATATATCGTGTGACAGTAAAACTATTTCGCTGCAGTAAGAAAAAAATATTAGTGATCAAACTATATTTTGTCACAATAAATGAAAATATTAGTTACAAACATATACTTTGTCACAATTGCAATTTATTTCCTCCAAAATTACTTTAGGGCCAAAATGCATGTATTTTAAGTGGCAGAACTTAGTGATAAAAGAAAATTTGACACTAAATATATTAGTAGTGATAATTTAATTGTGAATGATACTAATTTGTCACAATTACCGTTATACTAGTGACAAAAAATAAATCATTAAAGGAAATTCAAACAATAGTATTAATCAATTATTTTGTCACCAAAAATCCCATATCTATAATAAAATAATAATTAGTTGCAAAAAATTGTCACTAAATATTTTAACTCTTGTAGTGCATTAAGTAAATATGGATTAGGTTCCTCTATGTAATATTTATTATATATTATATCAGAAAAATCCAGTTTTAATTGATTTTCTCATTTTCTGTGCTCATTGTTTGTTTGAAAAAGATCATGTATTTGGACCGAAAGTAAACGCACGGTTTACTTATAAAAAAGGTTGTCATAAGAACAGGAAATATTATACATTGTGATACATGAAAAATAATGATCACTTAGTAGACAACTTGTCACAGTAATTCATGTATTCTATTTATTATACAGCATTAACTAGTTACAATTGCCAAGTTGACCGCTAGACTACGTTAAAAAATGTAAGAATGTTAGAGTTATACTAAAGCTTAGTAACGTTCACCGAAGCATTAGTAATGTTACCAAGAGAAAAGAGTTCAGGTTGTCGTTTTTGAGAGTTATACGGCGAGTTTGATAAAAACTCCCTTATATAAGGACAGCTTGGAATACTAGGGCCAATCTCATGGGATCAGGACGTCTGTCCCCCTTAACCAATACCTCCTCTGTCAAAGGCAGAACTAACCATTTAATCCCAACCAATATTTTCTGCCTTGGGAGACCCCAACCATTTAATCCCAACCAATATTTTCTGCCTTTGACAGAAGAGGTACTGGGTAATTAGGGGCAGAGACAATCTGGCAGCCAATCTCTTCTACTCACATGCATATATCAACTAAAATGAGTTTCGAGAATTTGAAAGAATTTAGTGTGTGAAAGGCCGAAAATATATTTGCACATAAGTAATGGTAAGAGGTAAAATTTTCTAATTTTTTTCTGCATCAAGTTAAATATAAAGTATAAACCAATGGCGAAATTTACAAGTTATTAGGCATCCTTTCAATCCATCCTCGTAAGAATATGGAGCGAAGAGGCATGAATCATGAACAGATGGCCCCATATAACCCATATATAAAGTAGTAAGAACTTTTCATCCATACACAACTGGGTTGATAAGATGGATTCGACATGTATAGATCAAATACGAACAACATCCTTATTAAATTTATGGGTTCAAATTATTTGTTTTTATTGTTTTATACTTACGTTATTTTATGAATATTTATTTATTTAATTTTTAAAAACCTATTTATTAAATAAATTAATGTTCCAGAGTAACAGTAACACTAACAGTAACAGGTTATATGTTACTACCTGATTTCATTGTTAGACATTTTTATCCTTAAGGGCAATTTTGTTAATGTCTCATAAAGTCGGGCTAACATTAATTGTAATTTTGGTTTTAAATAAATTATCGGTTAAGTTACGTCATTTGATTCAGATAAAGATATTAAAGTGACCCAATAAATGATTTAAATCAATGGGTCGAAATCCAAGAAAAAAATGGGTCCTAATTAGTGTGGATCGGGTCCATATCAGCCTTGTGATGGGGAAGCCCGATACTAAAATTATATAAAGATAAAGTCTCCTGTAGTTACTCAAGAAGAGGATTCTCGAGCATAAGGTTCCTGATTCGTTAAGGAAGCTCAGGATTTTAGAAAACTGTAGAAAGACCTTGCTCGTGAGTCGGTGAGCATTTTCCGCTAAAGGACTCGGCAGATTCGGAGGCGTTTGAAGCTCGGAATCGGCATCGAAATCAGAGATGGAACTGAATCCAAGTATTCCGCATTACCTTCGCTTTTACTCCTTTCACGGGACCCTGAGGTACGTAATAAGGTCCCCCCCACGTACTAACATGTGGTATCAGAGCGGTTACATGATCGTATTGCCGGAAACGAAGGTTTTTCAGTTTTTCATCTCTTTTGGTTTTCCGTTGTTTTTTATTCCTTTTTCAGCTTTTTTGCGTGATTAATTGCATAAAAGTAGTTTACATAAAGTTAGCTACGAAAAACGAGTCGAAAACTGGCCGAGCGACGCGTGTCACACGTGCAACGCATGCGCGATCGCGTGGAACGACGAGCGCGTGCCGCGCACACCCCCATCCGGGCCGTTCACGCAGGTGATACGTGGCACGGCCGATGGCCGACACGTGCGCCACACAGCGTCGTCGCGCGTGCGTGGCACGCGCCTGACGACTAGTTGATGAGTCGGTGGGCTGCGCGTGCGTTGGCTGACGTCAGCCGATGATGTCAGCAACTACAGTTCTAAAAAAACTCCAAAAATTCAAAATTTCTTGTAAGGTATCCCGAGGTATTTCGAGTCAGTTTCCGGGTTCAGGAAATTTATAAAGTAACTTTTTTCTATTTTTCTGGATTTATTACATTAGTAATAAATTAAGGTTTAACGCCAGAAAAGGAATTAAGGTATTCTGAATCCGTTTTCGATTGAATTTTCATGATTCGGACTATGTATGAGGGAGATGCATGAGGTCTCGTGTCTCGGGTCTCATTTTCAGTGCTCGGGAATGCATGATAAACAATCGGGAGAGGAATTAAGACATTCTGAAGCAATTTTTGAGTAAATTTTCGTGCAACGAATTTGCCATAAGAGAGATACATGAGGTTCTCGTGTCTTGGGAGCTCGGTTCAGTATTCGGTGATGCACGATTGTCACTCTATTGAGATTTTTCTTTTAGGAAGGTCTCAAATGAAGTTTTCGGAAAATGTCTTCAGTACGTATGTGTGACAATGAGATTGTGCATTCGGAGTTTTGCATTTATTGAGGTTAAATTGTCACATACGGTATGCCCATAAAGGATGTGAGGATGACATAAAGAAGTATCTCTTGTGTTGGCGGACTTTTTGGATGCTGATGAGAATGTAGTCACCAAAGTGGCCTTTCAAGTCAGTATTTGAATTGTTTTGCTTACATGTTG
>JANZLX010000001.1:21656543-21669287 GCA_025531955.1 Erythroxylum orinocense
AAATGAAAAATGATCCAACTTTCTCTTTTGAAGAAACAGTACAGGTACTTTCTTAACAAGGAAGGTTGCTTCTTTTCTCTATTTATTCCCCTAAATAGCTCGTTATTTTTTAATATTTTTCTGGGATGAGGAATAATGTATATGACAGTATGGCTAGGTGTTGCTGTTTGCGAATTGAACTATCTGTGTTCCTGTAATGGGACCTTTAACAACTGTAATATGCCAGTGGTTTATTCTGATTTTTTGTTGCTCCTTATTCTAATGATGCCAGTGGTTTATTCTGATTTTTTGTCCCTCCTTTTATCGCGCCTTTTCTGAATACATTTTTCCTCCCGTAGAGAATTTGTCAACTGAGAATTGCTTTTGCTGTGTTCTTCTGGTTGTGTGGAGATTGATTGATGTGGAAAATGTCAGCCTAGTCTGGGCTTCTTCTTCTGGTTTTGTGCTATTTGATTTACCTTTCTTTGAATCAGTAAATTTTTATTTTATATCAAACCACAACCTAAAAGGTTGAGAAATTGACCTTATTACTGAGAGCAAGTTATCTAATTTACTCTGGTAGACGAGTGCTTATTTTCATATTGGTTCTCAGTTGAATTTCATATACATGTCCTAATACCAATCAATCTTGCTTTACTGCAGACTGCCATATCTGCTTTGCAGTCTGTTCTTCAGGAGGACTTCAAGGCCACTGAGATAGAGGTAATTGTCTCCCTAGCATATCCAATAGTGTAAGGAAATGGTATCACAATATGCCCATTAAGAGAGAGTAAGATGTTCCATGCTGAAGATAGTTGCAATTGTAAAGTTCCATGAACATGATATAGATTTCGCCACTGTCTCACTTCCAGTTGATCTTGTCAAATGTTTGTTGTGGCATGTCGTGACATGTTGCAACACGTAGTCTTATAGTGCAGTAATGCCACTAAAGAATTTTAAAGAATACTTCGTAATCTTCCTCAGTTCTTCACATAGATATGTGATGCTTTGCCAGGTGGGAGTTGTGAGGGAAGGTGATCTAGTTTTCAGAGCGCTATCGACTGAGGAAATTGATGAACATTTGACTGCCATAAGTGAACGTGACTGAAGTTGTTGAGCAATCAGAACTGCTTTAGAGTTTAAATTATCTTTTGTTGATTGACTGCAGAGCTTGACAGGGAAAGGGAATGAAAAACCTATGCTGTGATTTGAAAACATGTTCTGTCACCATTTAAGATTCCTTAGACCTTGATTATTAGATCAAGCTAATGTTGATACTTTACCGGGCAGTGTTTTATTTTTGAGGAAATGATTATGAACTCTCCGACTCAATTGAGTAAAGCTTTTACCAGTATTGTGTTCCTGTTTATTATTTTGAGTATTTTGGAGAATCTTTTGGATCAGATGCAAAATTAATGGAATTAAACGCAAATGTGGTTATTTTTTATGAATACTTGTACTATAAATTTTTTTTTTTTATATTTACGTATTCATTCGATGTTTGACATATGCTTTAGAAATATTTTTGATTATATTTCATATTAGGTGCCACACATGTTTTCTTTTTCCACTTTTATGAAAGCATATACTTATAATTGATTATCTATTTAAATTATTCAATAGATAAAGATAATGTCTTTCAATCATATTTTAAAATCTTTAATTTTATTTAATCTTTAGCCGATTTTATGACAGTCTAATACCAGTTGAATTTTATAAACCTTAAACTTTCAGTTCGGTTTTTAAAACATTGCAAAGAATAATAATCATATAAAACATTGTAAGGATTCTTAAATTTAAATTTTATTTTTATAAAATATGGAAATAGTTATTTTATGTTTTAATACTGTGATTTCATATTTTCCAGTATCAACATTGAAAGCAAAAAGAGAAAAGGAGAGTTACTTTTTTGAGAAGTGCTTTTTATTTTTTCGTTGCTAAACAGTCTACTGTATGAAGCATTTTTTAAAAAGTTGTTTTTTAATTGATAGGCAAACAGTCAACTGGCTTTAAAAAAAATTCTTCTCAGAAAAGCTCTACTGGCAAAAGCTCTACTGACAAAAGCTCAACCAAACGGACCCTAACTCATATACATAAAGGAATTCACCAAATGATGTTTACAAATAAGGAAAATGAATTGAACGTGCTCCTCTTCTCTACTCATTCCCACACTAGGCTTGAAGTTCTCTACCACTTTAACCGTATCATATTGGTCGTCTATACTAGGTTGTTAGAGAGTAAGAAAGCATATAGTAGAGTTGAATATAGATGAAAATTAGGTTAGATTTTAAGAAAATTTTTAATTTTAGATTTTTAGAAAATAAATTCCTTGTTATTATCTTTGGTACTAGATATAAATATTAATTTTTATTTTTAAATTAATATTTATATACACATCAGCTACAAACTGGCAGCTAACCTTACGAGGCATGTCCAAGTGGCCTAACTTAACAGAGATGTAACGTTTATTTGATAGAGTTAGCATTTTTGGAGTAAATTGCTCCATTTTGAAACCGGTAAACTTGTACTAAAGATAATAACAGAGATCATCTTGGACTTTTTATCAAACACAGAGGGAAATTTGGACCTTCGCCATTTTTATCCTTACTCTCATATAACGATGTCATTTTGGTCTCATTAATGAAATATAATATTATTAAACAAAAAAATCATATAATTTTTCTATACTCAACAAAATATCTAACTCTACCATTAAAGATAAAAAGATAAAAGAGGAAAACAACAAAGTAAAATACCTTTCAAATTTGTGGTGTAGGTCATCAAGAATTGTCGATTATATCCATTTTCCCAATATTTTATTTTAAAATTAATTTGGTAGGAACATTCAGACCTTGTCCTTCTATATGATAAGGTACATAGGTTAAATAACAATGCAATTAGTAGCTAACAACAAGATTTGATGGTATGTAGTCTTTCTTAATCTTATCTTACACGTAGTTTTCTCAATAGAAAATTAATTAGCAAGGAAACAAAAATATAGTGTAATTAATGGAATTGTAATTTACCAAAATTTATGTTTATCATCCATGATAATGTAGCAACATTAAGATGTTAAATTGCTAATATGATTCACGATATTAGAATGATTACAATATGACGGATGGAATGTTCACTTTTTTCAAGAAAATTTGACATTTAATAGGTAATATGAATGTTAGAGTTATTTTGAAATTTTTCCTAATAAAATAATGCTTAAAAAGTTAAATAAAACTCATATTTATCTCAATCCTAAATATTCGAATTCAAGTTTCTTATATAACTTCAGATTTATTTTATTTTGCTATATAATATGCAAAATCATCTAAAAAATGATAACTAAGAGGCTTAAGGAGGTTTTGAAGTCCATCATTAACCCAACTCAAGGAACCTTTATTCAAAGAACGAGAATAAGAAATAACTTAACAGATCAAGAATTATTCAAAAGATATAAGAGTAAAAAAGTTGCCTTTCAAATACTTAGGAATCTTAATTTTACATAAGAGAATTTCCTATAAAGATTATCAACCTTTATTTGATTCCATTCAGAAAAGGATTGGCCTTTGGAATAACAATTCCTCCCTTATGTAGATAAGCTTCAACCAATCTTAGCTGTTATAAACAATCTCTACATCTATTGAAGTTGCTATATATATTTGTCTAAAAATATTATTAAAGAACTGGATAGAATTCTGAATAACTTTTTATGATTAGGTAAAGATAAAGCAGGATATGCTTTAAATGCTAAGGTTAAATAGTTGGAAATTTGTTTACCAATAGAGGAAGGTGGTTTGGAAATTAGTTTGGTAAGAATAACTAATAAGATTTTTATAACCAAAAGGATATGGAAATTATTTACAAACATTGAATCAATATAGGTTAGAATGACACACTCTTACATATTAAAGAAACAACGGTTATGGAGCATAAAAGCCAAACCAAGCAACTTTTGGACCCTTAAATTAATTTTTGAAAGAGATGCTATAACTTAAGACACCTAAGTCGTGATAGGAAATGAGATGAAAACTTGATTTTGATTTGACAATTAGAATGATCTTTCTCTTGATAACTTAAAGCTTTATATCCCTCTATTAGCTAAGGTCGAAGAAATCATCTCCGAAAGGAAACGACATTGCATATGTATGGGCTTTGATATGATAATGAATTCAATACTAGGTTAAAAAGCTAGAATTGAGGAAGAAGATAGGATCCTGTTTCATAATGCTTCACTAATGAATCTTGTCTAGCTCTTTTTAAGCCTCCAATTATTAGAGTCACTTGGTGGAGATTTGTTCAGATTACAAATAATTCTCCTAAAGCCTCTTTAACATTATAATTGGCAATCAAGAAAAAACCACAAATCACTAACATATTAAAAGGCATTTGATTTGCTTAACTCACTATGCAAGTTGTGTAATCAAACTCTAAAAACATAAGAAAATCCCTTGCTGAATTACCAATATGATAAATTTTTCTAGAGTCACGCCTAGAACAAGTGTAAAATCTAGAGCTATAGGAACAAGTGGCCACTCTTCTTACTTTAGGTTTAACAAGTAAGATTTATTTATAAGGATATCTAAAAAACTTTTGAATTAATACTTAGTTATAGCATATATGCTTTATAGAAGAATAAAATAATGTTCTAGGATTAATAAATTATTGTCTAAGGTTTCTACCATGACACTTTTAAGTGGCTTAAGGAGTTTATAATTACAAAAGGAATCTTCAAAAGCATAAGTGTTGAACTTGCTTCAAAATGGCAAGTTCCTTAACCTTTTTCTTTTTGTTTGATCGCCTCAATATTTAATCAATCCCAATTTTGAATTGTTTCTTTGTTTTTATCTTTGAATTGATAGTTTCTTAGTGGATTTTCTTTTTCTAGGATCTATTTAAATTGGTAGGTTTGACAACTATATATAGAGATGTCAATGGATTAAGTTGGGCACTGGCTGCCTTGGCTAGGCCCGACCCTGCCCGACCCCGAGCCATGGGGCCTGTGGTTAGGCTAACCTAGCCTGTCATTTTTTTAAACAAAAATTTCCAAAATGACGTCGTTTTGGAAGTAACAGTCAAGTACAAAACAACATCGTTTTTGAAGTAACGGTCGGGTGACCTTGGCCTGTAGCCCACCTGACCTTGACCCGTGGCCCGGTTGGGCAGACCATGGTCAGCCTGTGGCCTGTCCGTGGCCTCGTCAACCCAGGTCAAAATCAGTTGGGCCCTTTTTGAATTCTTTAATTGTACACTTGAATCCATAGTAATGTAGTTTTGCATTATAATTAGTATTACTAATACGATTAGTTTCATGGGAATTATATAGTTATAAGTTGATCTCTCAGTAGAAAACCTAACACGTTTTGAAAATACAAGGAAATAAACAAATTTTTAATGCTAACTGTTAAAAAAGGAACAAAAGTATGCAAACAAACTCTATAACATGTAAACTAAGGAGGACATCCTAAAACCTCTAGCACTCCATTCCTAGTGATTTCAGGTTCTTTGAAATATTTATAGTACAATAACATGTTTAAATTTGAGAATAAATAAAAATAAATACTTCTAACAGTTAGGTTTTGATTATATGGTTCTCACAATATTTATAAAAAGGCATCTTCCGTAATCCAGAGAAAGAAGGAAGATAAAATACTCTAGCGATAAGCTATAGAAACATTTAAACTATTTCTTAAGCTTTTTGTCAAAATTATTACTCTTATCCATTGAATAAACTGAGTAGTAATTTGTTGTATGATTATAGAGCTTTTGTTAAAGATTTTAAAATTTCCTTCTTCCTATATTATATATTTAATACAATTTAGAATTATCTTGAGTATTAGAATTTCATTGTTTCTTATATAGGAACTCTAAGTCTCAATAATTAATAGTGTAGTTGAAGTTGAACTTCCCAAGATCCTCTTTCCATACAAATTTTAAGAAAAAAAAGCTAAAGAATAAGTGATTATATGTTTCCAAGTTATATAGGCATAGAGAATAAACCTCATTTATCAAGGAAATGAAGGATATTTAGTCCTTGATCCATGATTTTCCTTTAATAATAAGCCAAAGTATAAAGCATGCTTTTGATAATTGGTGAACGACTTTGGCAACTTCATACTAAAAGTCTTTATGATTATGACCTTTTAAAAGTTAATAATACTATTGGTAAAGTGCTTTGGGGTACATGATATCCTTCTAATTTAATCATTCTTTGATGGGTTAGATTGATAATTTGGAAAATATCTCTAATAATACTTGACAAGAATCAAGAATATTGCTTTAAACATTACTAAAAGTTGTTATATTTGAAATCATCCACCTTGGTGTCAGCTACAATACCCCTTTTTATTGATCTAACTTATATGTGATTTTGCAATGGCCCTAGGGAATACAAATTATCTTATAAAAAAAAGGTTCCTCTTTTAATTTCTAGTAATTGCTTTTATCACTCCCTTTACTTTATCTCTTTTATTCAAAATTTTCCTTAAAGTTCAAGAAGCTAATAAACTAGGATTAACTACAAAGAAACTCCTTCCTTTTAAGGAATTGAAGCATACCCATTGAACCCTTAAGGACTCTTTTTCAATAAGAAGTGCTCAAATTTGCTTGCATTACAACATTTTGTTCATTACTGTAAAATATTGAATATCTAATCCATCTTCTTCCTTCAATATGCAAACATCTCTCCATTTCACCTAAACTTTAGGTGCATTCATTTGTCATTAGTCTATAATTATTTTCATATTTCTTTAAAATTATTTAGCAATTGATATCATAATACTTATATGTAAACTCCAATAGATATATAGGTCATTGATTACTCATAAAATCAATTATAACCTGCTTGTAAAGGAAAGCTATTTATTATTCCAATTACCCAATTTCTTATCCACCATTTCCACCAAAAGATAATAGTCTTTATTAGCAAGCCCAGCAAATGATATTAGGATTCCCAAATATTTCAGAGGTAACTTCTTTACTTGGAAAATTGTGAATATGAATTATCATGTGAAATGTGTATATAACTCTTTCAAGACTTTTTTTGTCAACCTTCAGTGATATTTTAGTTCTTCCAAAGCTTTAATGCAATAAGAAACAAAATCTAGATTTGCTTTACATAATAAAGCAATTCGTTTACAAATAAAAGATTAAAAGGCTTTAATTTTTTGCGTTTGGAATGGTATTTGAAATCATTGCATTTATTTATATTACTTAATATAAGTGGTAAAAAAATTAGGATGGAATTTAATTCAACATATAACGGAAGAAAACAAACTTTTTTTTGTTTTCTTTTAATGTCAAGTGCTAGAGATTAATATATAAACATAATAAAACGTGAAATGTTAAATTATACCTTGTTATGAAGTTAGACCTTCTTTTCCTACATATTTCTCATAATGATATATCTTTGAAAATTTAGTATGATCATGTAAGCATTGGACCTCTAATGTTATTTACATAAACATTTTACGTGAAGTCTATAAGTGAATGTTATTTACATAAACATTTTACGTGAAGTCTATAAGTGAAGTAGAGAGAGGTAAGCAAGGAGTGTTAGCTCCTTAAGTGTCTACACCAATTTATAATAAGACTTAGCTAATTTAATTGAAAAATAAACTTGATTCAATTAAAATTTAATAAAAATTATAATTAACTATAATCAAGTACCAATTAGGTCCAAATAAGATCACATCTCTAATATTGGTCCTTATTTATCAAATATCTTATATATGATTGTAAAGTTTTTCAAACTTTGCAATCAAGTCCAACATAATTAAATTGTCTTTTTTTAATCATTTTATTGCATAACCCATTAGGTTCCTAAATATATTGGCAATTGATATAAATTATAAACCTAAATAATATTTAAGATTAGACAAATTAAATATAAAGTGGACTTATAATTATAACCCTGAAGTGTCTACACCAATTTATAATAAGACTTAGCTATAGGGGTGAGCATTATTCGGGCCTGCCCGATTACCCGGCCCGGCCCAAATTAATTCGGGTAAGGAAATTCTAAAGTTTTGGTAATTCGAGCTGGCCCGGGTGTTACCCGAATTATTTTTGGGCCGGGACGGGTGAGAGAAAAAAAATTCGGGCCAGCCCGATTACCCGAATTAGGTTTTAAAAAATTGTGAAATAGGGTAATTAGAGTAATTCGAGTAAATCAGGCTGGGATAATTCAGGTAAATCGGGTAAATTGGGCCAGGTAAATAGGTAATTCGGGTAAATCAGGTCAGGTAAATTCGGATAATTTAAAGTTTGGGTTCGGGCCGGGTAAGGAAATTTTTTTTTGGGTAATTCGGGCCGGACCCGAACAGTAAAAATTGGGCCCGAATTACCCGAATGCTCACCCCTACTTAGCTAATTTAATTGAAAAATAAACTTGATTCAATTAAAATTTAATAAAAATTATAATTAACTATAATCAAGCACCAATTGGATCCAAATAAGATCAAATCTCTAATATTGGTCCTTATTTATCAAATATCTTATATTTGATTCTAAAGTTTTTCAAACTTTGCAATCAAGTCCAACTTAATTAAATTGTCTTTTTTTAATCATTTTATTGTATAACCCATTAGTTTCCTAAATATATTAGCAATAGATATAAATTATAACCCTAAATAATATTTAAGATTAGACAAATTAAATATAAAGTGGACTTATCTTGAAGAAATCTCGGTGGGCCTTAATTTCTCACTTGAGTTCTGCATTTTTAGACCATAAGAAATTCAGGTGGTTCATTCACCCAAGATTGTGCGTGTTTCAATAAGGGTTGTTACCTCCTTGACCAAATTGTGCTCCCTTATAATTGAGTTGCTCCATATTGTTATTTTGCACTAAGGAATAATCAGTTGTGATATGGCTCTCTTACTCACATAACTGTGCTGAATTGCTTTAAGTGGAAGGGAAGAAGTGATTCTCAAGCTATTTGGTTGCTTAGTTAGGTTGGTGAATTCAACCTAGAGTGTTGTCACTGAATCTATAGCAATCCTTCCCTTTTGATCTCAGAAGGTTAATTTTTGTTTATTTTGGTTCAAAGTCCAAAAGCAATATTGTTCTATATCTCCTCTAACAAATCTTCCACCCACACAGTTGTTTTTCTCATAAATGATCCTCTAGTAATTGCATCATTGGTGCATAGCATAGGTAGATTAACTTTGATGTAAAATGTTTGCATCGGGAATTCCTTCAGTAAGTTATTATGCGAACATCTCCTTTGCAATTCCTTATACCACTCGTACATTTCATATACAGACTCCCCCTCATTTTGATAAAAATTAGTAGTTTCATTGATGAACCTTATTGTCTTAGTCAAAGGGAAGTACTTATCCAAAAAATGCCCCTACCAACTACTCCCATATAGTGACGTTTGCTAGGTTGAGTGAATTCAACCACGCTTTAAATCTATCCCTAAGTGTAAAGGGAAAGAGCGTCATACTAGATACATCTTTGATAATCCATTATATTGGAAAATGTCACAAATTTCTAAGAAATTCATCAGATGAGCATTGGTGTAGCACCCCACTCCCGTAATGACCTGAACCTAATATCGATGGTGATATCCAAGTTCATGCCCCGCGAGGGTGGCGTGCTAGAGCACTCAATCAATCAGAAATTGGTATATATATTTTTTCTCAAATCACAATGCAATATATGTGGAAAATGCATACTCAAATTGGGCCCACATTCATTTATAAACATTGTCACTTGACACACAACCAACAACAGAATTTTTTTCAATAACCATTAGGCCCCTTTCACAAATACAATACATTTGAGTCAATTTGAAATACCAATTTATACAGAAAGATGTGGAATTTACAATTCAATACAAAATAAAGAAATGCAATGTAATGCAAATGCAAACTAATCCTAACCTCAACCCTTCACTTGAATCCTGCAAGTATACTCTCGTTGGCCTAACGTGGTATTCTTCTGAACCTTGAAAGAATATTGCAAAGTTTAGGTGAGTTTTGCAAACTCAGTAAGTGATCATCATCGATGGCTCACCCGATCACAAAGCACGCACTTCATACATTTCACAGTATTTCACGTTTCACATTATTTTGCATTCAATACATTTAATCATTCAATTTATGCATATGCAATGCATATGAGACTCACTTTCTAATTGTTACTTTGTTGTGACCGAGTGCCTAAACTATCCCATATAGGGCTCATTGATAACTATCCCTTATCCACTTGGGGGATACAAGGCTCATTAAACGTTGAGCCTGAGGCTCTAAATCACTTTTGAGCTCGAGACTCATTTTCACTCTTTGAGCTTTAAGCTCTGATCGTTGGCTACTCTGATCACAACTGCCATTATATTTCATGCATTCATGCAATGGAATGCATCACTCACATTTACATATCTCATTTAATCACTTTCTCATATCATCGGACCTTAGTCCGGCATTCCACATTGAAGTAGAGAATTCACAATTTCATTTATATACAAATACCAATACACATTCCTAACACATTTAACAATCACATAAGTACACATAGTTCATCCAATTCACATTCAATAGCACTTCAATATCTCATTCATATATCACGATCATCGGACCTCCTGTCCGGAAACCAACATACACAATCACATCTACATAATCATTCAATAGTCATATAATATGCATTTCAAATAACAAACAATAAAATAAGACCATCTCATTCTACTCACAGTATGCTTCAGATTAACATTTGCTTCCAAATTTTGGAACACCTAAAAGCGAACACTTGACCTTGATTCTTCACCACAAAGAGACCTTTAACTCAAATGGAAGTTCTTTTCTTCCTCTTCCTTTTTCTCCTCTTGAACAATTTCAAAATCTTTCCTGAAGACTAAGGAGAGTTAAACCTTAGCTCAACTCTCTTCTTTTCTCTCAAACCACCAACTCTCTTTCTCTTTCTTACTTATTTTCATAAATCACTGTTGTTTATCCTCCCATTCACGTTTTCCTTCTTTATATATAAGCAAAACAATACTTCTTCTTCCAATTATGCCCTTAATGATTAAGAATTGTCCCATTTGCCTTTCTATTTAGGCCTTATGTCTTTTATACTTAAGTGTCTTGCCACAATTACCCTTGAACATTCTGACATAACATTTCTTCTAAAAGAATCTCCCCTATTGTCTTACGTTTCTAATGACACCAAAATCATTAAATTTGGTTCAGTGATTCAAAAGATATACTTCAAACATTTTTGGACTGCTCTTGTCCATAACAGTATACAATACACAACTTTCATCTGGAATTTAAAAATCTTGAAAATTGAATTAGATTCTAATTCCTTCATATCATTTATAGCTCCATGTTTCTAGTTTATCACAAATCAGAAATCGTCACATTTGGATTCCTACAGATCAAGATATCATCAAAACACTGAAGTATGTTCGGTAGGATAACACCAGTTCATATCCTTTAAGAGCACACTTATTATACCTGTCCCAATCTTTCTTACTTCATGTAGATAGCTTCGATTTTTAGTGAGATGTAGAGCAAAGTCTTACAAATCCAATGGTTCAAGAATCAGATCATTTGGTGGTCTAGAGAGGAAGTTATGGCCAAAAGAAACAACCATGTTTTTGACCTCAATCATACCAAATCTGTTTTAGGAAACAACCATACCGTTCTGTAGAAATTTGTGATTGAGGTGTTCTTTGGATCGTTCGAAAGAAGACTTCAATAGCTACAACTCCCCTGAAGATGTCAAAGGCAAATTCTTTCATCTGGGAGGTCGAAAATAGAACAAACGATATGATGTCATTTTTTAGATGAAGTGATGTCATCAGACGAAACAAGGTTGGGAAAATTGTCATAACGTGCCCTACAGATATCGGATTAAGGTGTTCTTTATATGGTTGGAAAGAAGAATTCCAGAGCTACAACTCTTGTGAAGAACTTAAAGACCAATTTTGTCATCTAGATGATCAAATTTGTACTAGAATAGGTTCTGGCCAAAATGAGACGATGCTGACATCATGAGACGATGCTGATGTCATACTGAGACGTATTAGAATCATGGGTATAAATTTTGGTACAAAACTCGGATTCAGGTGTTCTTTAGATGAATAGAAAGAGGACTTCAAGATCTACAACTCTCATGAAAACCCTAAAGACCAATTCTGTCATCTAGAGGATCAAATTTGGACTAGAATATGTTCCGGCCAAAATAAGACGATGTTGACGTCATACTGAGATGAAGCAAAATGAGACGGTCAAACTGAGATGCAAAAAGTCAAACTAAGATGATGAACAGTAACTGAAACGATAGTGACATCATTCTAAGATGATGCTGATGTCATTTTGAGATGAAGCAAAATGAGACAGTCAAACTTAGATGCAAAAAGTCAAACTAAAACAATGAACAGTAACTGAAATGATAGTGACATCATTTTAAGACGATGTTGATGTCATTATGAGATGAAGCAAAATGAGACGGTTAAACTGAGAAGCAAAAAGTCAAACTAAGACGATGAAACCTCATAACTTGTAATGCTCATATCTTTCAACTTTGATATCCAAAATTTATAAACTTTATACCGTTGGAAAGATAAAAGAAAGATCTACATCTTTTCAGAAGGCAACTTTGCTAAAATCTATTTATATCAATCCCAAATTTGCCACTAAAATCTGAAGACAAATTTTCCACTCATACACTAACGTACTGCACCCAGTTCTTAACTTCATGACAAATTTTGAGACTCTTAGAGACAGAATTGAAATTCGATGTCTTCATACAAAATGTAGCCATATATCT
>JANZLX010000001.1:21669387-21681845 GCA_025531955.1 Erythroxylum orinocense
CTTGTGATCAGTGAACACCTGAAATGTCTCTCCATAAAGATAGTGTCTCCAAATTTTCAAAGCAAATACTACTGCAGTAAGTTCCAGATCATGAACTGTTTCGATGCATACGCTATTACTTTACCGTACTGCATTAATATACATCCTAAACCCTGATATGACGCATCACTGTACACCACATAACCTCAGGATCCAGACGAAATAGCTAACACCGGCGTCGAAGTCAACCAATGTTTAAGCTCCTCAAAACTCCTCTGGCAATCATCACTCCATCTAAAAGGCACATTCTTCCTGAGAAGTTTTGTCAAAGGGGCCGCAATCAGTGAAAACCCCTCGATAAATCTTCTGTAATACCCAGCTAATCCCAGAAAACTCCGGATCTTAGACACATTCTTCGGAGTGTCCCACTTCATTACTACTTCAATTTTCTTTTGGTCCACCTGAATGCCTTGTCCAGACACTATGTGACCCAAAAATACCACTTGATCAGACCAATCTCAGATGTGTCATATGATCTTCTCTACACTTAGAGTACACCAAAATGTCATCAATAAAAACTATCACAAACTGATCAAACAAATCATCAATCCTTTGTGAATGTCTGAGCTCCTTGTAACTGATCAAACAAATCATCAATCCTCAGCAATAGATATTTATTCTTAACTGTTATCCAATTCAGCTGCCGGTAATCAATGCACAATCTTAGAGTTCCATCCCTCTTCTTTACAAACAAAACTGGAGCTCCCTATAGTGACACACTAGGCCTGATAAACCCTTTATCTAACAATTCCTGCAACTGAGTTTTCAATTCCTTCAATTCAACAGGTGCCATCCTATATGGAGGAATTGATATAGGAGCGGTACCTGGAACAATGTCAATAGTGAACTCCGTCTCCCTATCTGGGAGTAATCCCGGTAGTTCAGCCGGAAACACATCCAAAAATTCTCTAACAACTAGAATATCCTGAATGGTTTGTTCATTCCGAGTATCTATCACGTGGGTCAGATAAGCCTCATATCCACCTTGGATCAATCTCAAAGCACTCAAAAATGAAATTAGTTAGGCTAGCACTGCCTGACTTACTCCTCGAAACATCACTCTCGGCTGATTAGGGGATTCAAACACTACCTCCTTAGTGTAAAAATTCATCACTGCGATATGAGCAGTGAGTCAGTCCATGTCTAAGATGAGGTCTATCGCTCTTAGCTGCAATATGATCAAATCAAATTCTAATTCTGCCTAATCAATCCAAACTATACACCTTTTACATACCTTACCGATCACTGTTGTACTACCCACTGGAGTGCTCACTACTAACCCACATTTCAATATCTCTCGCTCACAATGCAATCTAGATGCCAGATGCGGGGTGACGAATGAATGGGTGGATCCTGGATCTACCAGTGCATATGCTTCAAAATTAAAAACATTCAACACACCTGCTACCACATCTAGGGACTCCTTTGCTTCTAGTCTAGTGATGGCATAGACCCTAGCTTGAGATTGCGACTGGTTACTCTGCACCTCAGTTTTGACTCTGGGCCTTGCTGACTGAGTCCAACCTCTACCTCTGCCTCTCTGTGCAGAACTGCCAGCTTTGCTCTACTGAACAGAAACCTCAGTCATAGTTCCTCCTTTAGCTCTAGAATGTGATTCCAACAACTCAGGGCAATCCTTGATCTGATGTTCATAAGAGCCACATCGAAAACATGCTTCCGATATCCTTCAACTCTCACCACCATGCCTTTTACCACAGTGTTCACATTCAGGCAATTGTTGCGACTAATTAGTAGGCATCTGTTCTTTACCTCCCCCAGACTGAACATGTAGCACCCCACTCCTGCAAGACCCGAACCTGACATCGATGGTGATATCCGAGTCCGTGCCCAGCGAGGGTGGCGTGCTAAAGCACTTAATCACTCGAAAATTGTTATTAATTTTTTTTAAACACAAACACACATGTGGAAGTCAAGAACCAAATAGGGCATAAGGACTTTTTAATCATATAAGGCAATTTACAAAATTCCCATATGGCCATTTGGGCCCTTTCACAATTACAAAACACTTAGTCAATTCAAAATACAAATTTATACAAAAGTTGTGTTACGCAATTCAATACAAAATAGAGAAATGCAATGCAGACGCGAACTGACCCTGACCTCTATCCTTCACTTGAATGCTGCAGGTATATTCCCGTTGGCTTAACGGGGTATTCTTTTTATCCTGAAAAATAGTTGCAAATTTTTGGTGAGTTTTGCGAATTCAGTGAGTGACCATCATCGATGGCTCACCCAGTCGCATAACACATAAATTCACACATCTCACCTTATTTCACATTTCACATTACACATTATTTCACATTCGATACACTTAATCAATCGTATTATGCATATGCAATGCACATGAGACTCACTTTTTATTTGTTATTTTGTTGTGACCGAGTGCCTGAATTGTCCCATATAGGGCTTATTGATAACTGTCCCTTATCAACTTGGGGGATATAGGGCTCATTAAACGTTGAGCCTGAGGCTCTAAATCACTTTTGAGCTCGAGGCTCATATTCACTCGTTAAGCTTTAACCTCTGATCGTTGGCTACTTTGGTCACAACTACCATTATATTTCATGCATTCATGCAATGGAATGAATCACTCACATTTACATATCCCATTCAATTACTTTCTCATATCATCGGACCTTAGTCCAGCATTCCACATTGAAGTGGAGAATTCACAATTTCATTCATTTACAAATACCAATACACATTCCTAACACATTTAACAATCACATAAGTACACATAGTCCATCCAATTCACATTCAATAGCACTTCAATATCTCATTCATATATCACAATCATCGGACCTCCTGTCCGGAAACCAACATACACAATCACATCTACATAATCATTCAATAGTCATATAATATAGCATTTCAAATAACAAACAATAAAATGAGGTCATCTCAGTCTACTCACAGTATGCTCCTGATTAGCATGTGCTTCCAAATTCTGGAATGCCTGAAAGCAAACACTTGACCTGCACAACTCATTTATGCAAAACACCCATTTCACACTCATTAATAATTGCACATGTATAAGCATCTATTTATGCAAAATTGTATAAATGGACTATGTACAATGCATGCTCAATGACAATCCTGGGTATATGTTATAAATAACATATTAAGCTCATTACCATTTCAAAATTCATATAAGTCTCATTGAACTTAGACTTACACTTCATTTGTACATGATCATTCTAAATTATCCTTTAAATCTTTATCCTTTCCATAAGCTCTCATTTCAAAATCACTTGGTTACTCCATATCATAAATTAATTTCTCATCATCTCTTTTCTAACCACACATGATCTCATAATATCTAGTTCCCATTCATAGCTTAACAATTTAAACATATGTACACACTTAGGCACATTGCCCATTTACACAATAACTATAAATATTTTACCCACCTAATTTGCTTGTTAAAACTCCAAGTCACAATTGTCTTTCCCCTTGTTCTTGGATATGATTCTCTTGATTTCTTAAAACAAACCAATCTCATTCAATAGGAATTCACTTAAAAATCCCACAAAGTAAAATCACTAAAATTGATTCTAGAACATTAAAACCCAAGCATTTTCTAAACTCCATAAGCTAGAATCCTTCCGAAAATCCAAAAGATTCAAAAAGGTCTTACCTTGATTCTTCACCATAAAGAGATCTTTAGCTCAAATGGAAGTTCTTTTCTTCCTCTTCCTTTTTCTCCTCTTAAACAACTTCAAAATCTTTCCTGAAGACTAAGGAGAGTTAAACCCTAGCTTAACTCTCTTCTTTTCTCTTAAACCACCAACTCTCTTTCTCTTTCTTACTTATTTTCATAAATCACTATTGCTTATCCTCCCATTCATGTTTTACTTCTTCATATATAAACAAGACAACACTTCTTCTTCTAATTATGCCCTTAGTGATTGAGAATTATCTCATTTACCCTTCTATTTAGGCCTTATGTCTTTTATCCTTAAGTGTCTTGCCATAATTACCCTTGAACATTCTAACATAAAATTTCCTCTAGAACAATCTCCCCTATTGTCTTACGTTTCTAATGGCACCAAAATCATTCAATTTGGTTCAGTGATTCAAAAGATATACTTCAAACATTTTTAGACTGCTCTTGTCCATAACAGTATACGATACACAATTTCCATATTGAATTTAAACATCTTAAAGACTGAATTAGATTCTAATTCCTTCATACCATTTGTAGCTCCATGTCTCTAGTTTATCAAAAATTAGAAATCGTCACATTTGGATTCCTACAGATCAAGATATCTTCAAAACAATTAAGTATGTTTGGTGGGATAATACCAGTTCATATCCTTTAAGAGCATACTCACTATACCCGTCCCACTCTTTTCACTCAATCTTTCTCCATTCAATTCAGATAGCTATGATTCTTGGTGTAGATGTAGATCAATGTCTTACAAAACCAGTGGTTCAAGAATCAAGTCATTTGGAGGTCTAGAGAAGAAGTTATGGCCAAAAGAAACAACCATGTTTATGACCTCAATCAAAACAAACTTATTTTGGCGCAATCTCCATAACTTTGACAAACAATGTCGGATTGATCTCATGTTCTGACCATTAGAAAGAGGACTTCGAGATCTATAACTGTCATGAAGACCTCGAAGGCCAATTCTATCGTCCGACTTCTGTATTGTCTCACTTTTGTATCATCTTACTTTGCTTCGTCTTACTTTTTCGTCTCAAAACTTCGTTTTACTTTTTCGTCTCAAAACTTCTTCTTACTTTTTTGTGTCAAAACTTCGTCTTACTTTTTTGTCTCAAAATTTCGTCTTACTTTTTCACTCTCCAAAACATCTCCACTTATAAAGATTATAAATTTTGACTCTGAGGTCTAAAATTTTCATATTATATATCGTTGGAAAGATAAAAGAAAGATCTATAACTTTCTAGAAGGAAACTTTGATAAAATCTATTTATATCAATTCCAAATTTGCCCCTAAATTCCGAAGACGAATTTTACAATCAACTTCTAGCATCCTGCACCTAGTATTTAACTTCATGAAAATGTTTGAGATTCTTAGAGACAGAATTGCAATTCGATGCCTTCATATGAAATGTAGCCATATATTTCTAGTTTAATTCAAATTAAGAATCATCTCGTTTGGACAACTAGAGAAAACGTTGTGGATAAAAGACTGAAGCATACTCAGTCAACATTTTCCATATCACTACCAATCTTGTTTCTAAATCTTTCCTTATCACAACTCATACTAAGATCACTCTTTCTACTCCTTCTGCTCCTCATTTTCAATAAAATCAAGCTTAATACCATTTATACCCAGAAGTTGTCAATAAATTTTTGTACCACTTTTTATGCGAAAACATTTCGTATTTATTTGCATATATGCTAACATAATGCATGAACAAGAAAATGCTTTGTCTAAATTTCTGTTTAAGCTCGCATGTACTGAAGTTTCGGGTCCTAACCCTTACTATGGGGACGGGATGTTATAATTGGGATCCTTATTGGGCAATCTATAGAACCGTACATTGGTCTACAATATATTTAACAGCCCTAGTTTGATCTCAAATGTGTTTATTTGCACTAATGATCAAGTGATTCCTTGTTGCATAATATTGAACTCTGGCCTCATAAAGTCAATAATCTTTACTATTCTCTATGATTTAATTCCTCCACCATCATTCTCTTTATCACTTGTTAATTTTTAGCTCTTCAGATCTCTCCTTCTTACTTTCTGATGTTGAGAGTTGAAGTTTCTTCTACCTTGCTTAAACTTTGAGTGATTATTGTGTTCATGTAATTGTAATCACATAAGAAAGGGTAACAATTCCCTAAATCAAAGGAATTAAAATCGTTTTAATTGCTAATTAGTCCTTGAAAATGGAACCAAAAAATTATAGATAAGTTTTATAATGAAAACTTTCAATACCAAAAGTATACGAATCATATCTTGTAATATCAAAGATATCATTCCCATGAGGACTAATAACTTGAATAGAACTTTGTCTAAGGTATTAAAGATTTTTTGAATTAAATAAATAATTTAATTTTTTTAAAAATAAAACAAAATAAGTCAACAATTAACAATTGAACTGCTAATAAAAATTGAATATGATCAAAGTTGAAAACTTAGGAATTATTATATCCTTGTTTTCCGTTTATCTTGTTAATCTAATTATATTTGATCCTAGATATCCTAAAGTTTTGATTATCCTCTCTTGAGATCTAATCAAGCAACCCTAACCGAATTCGATAATCATAAAGTTATAATCTCTCGATTCACAAAACTACTCCTAACTTATTCAATTATATTTAAAGCAATCCTAAGGATAATTAATTTCACAATTAAGTATTCTCTTCAACTGTTAATTAATATGATAATTATAGGTCTATTAAGTTGCCAACTCTTTTTATGCACCTTAACTACAACATCCCACTATCATAGGGCACATACCCAAACTTTCAGGAACATAACCTATGATAATCGTATGTTGGAGCAAAAACAAATCCAACTTACACATGACATCACTAACATCATCTAAAAGTTAGCAAATTTTGAAACCCTTTATTTCATTCATACACCAAATTTACACTATTTCCATTAGACAAATATTTACAAAACCTTTTATAGGTTCTAGCCAAAACTACAAAAATAAATGCTACAACACTTCTGGTGTTAGCTGAAAGACCTTTGAACCATTTCTCTACCCAAAAGATTCCTTAAGTCCTGACTAAGGAACTAGGTCTCCTGTCTCGTACCTGAAAAATCACATTGCAATTTTTGATGAGTTTTGCTAACTCAATGAGTGACCCATCATTGATGATTTCACTGAATCACATACACACATCATATATTACACAAATATTCATTCTAAACATACATTTATTATTTGGATACTCACATAACATGGCATATCATATAATCACTCACTTCAGCTTTGCAAATTATTCAAAGAATTTCAGTCTTATATGAATGCTATATACATGAGACTCTCATTCGTTCTTATTGTTGTGACCGAGCGTCTATCACAAACTTATACAAATACTAGCCCATAGGACTCAGTCATAACAGAATCACGGAGCATAGCTTTACGTGCAAAATCAGAAATCACGGAACAAAGTACTACATGGAAGTGAATCAAACTGGCTACTCAAGTCACAATGCCTTTATCTAAGCATGCATTTTATGAAATGCATCAAATACTGAGTATGTCATATATCATAATCTTATACAAATGCTCAGACAAAGTTTTCACATTCATCGGACCTAAATATGGCATTCAACTTTTGTTGAGAATCAAAGTCATTCAAGAATTCATATCAAACCGAAACACTTCCAATACATGCCCAACTAATAAACTCCTCGAACTTCAAGTTCGAAATTCAAAAACAATTCGCAAACAGTTTAGTAATAGTGGAAGTTTAAACAAATCAATTCAATTCAATCCTAGGAAATTCATCTAGATTGACTCACAGTATGCTCTAAAATGCTATTACTTGGATGGTTCGACAATGTTCTACTGGCGTTCAATTAGTTCCTCTATATAATAAAAAACACTTTTACAAATATCACACTTTTGCACAATTGTATAAGTATTTCTTAACGCACATCTACTTATATGAAATATGCACAATGCATGTTCAATGACAATTCCTAGATACTTTATTGCAATCCTTATGAACAAATCATTCAGATATCAAAGCCCTAATTAATATCATGCATACTTATAATTTGGACTAATAAAAAGCAATGTGAAACCAATTACAAAACTTCATTGACCACTTCAGAATTTTCTTCCGATACACATACGGATCAAATTTGCATCATAAATCGGATAAGGTAAATGGAAAAATTAGGCAAGACTTTCTTCTATAAAGTTGTACTCCAATGTCATAAGTTTCTATTGACACCAAAATCACTTTGGGTCAGTAATTTGGAAGATATGCCTCAAATATTTTAGGGCTGTTCATATTCAAAAATAATGACTATGCACAACTTACAACTAAAATTTTAACATCTTATAGACTGAATAATAATTCCACTTTTTCATATAATTTGTAGAACTATTTCTTTAGTTTACTCCAAATCAAAAATCATCTTATTTGGAATCCTACAGATCCAGATAAAATCAAAACACCGAAGTATGTTAAGTAAAACAACACCAATTTATACCATTCCAATAGATTCTCTCACTTTTGTTCAATCAATATTTTTCAAATCAATTCAAAATATTACAAAGTTTTGTGAAGAGATATAAAAATGTCTTAAGAATCTAATGGTTCAACAATCAAGTCATTTGGAGGTCTAGAGAAGAAGTTATGGTCAAAAGAAGCAAGACTGTTCAGTAAAAGAGAAAATCCCAAAAGCACGATCGTGCATAAACACAAGGGTGCAAATGCATCTTCAATATTCAAAGTCACCAAATATCAATTTCCAATTCAAACTCAAAATTTGGATTCTTTTTTTTATTCCTCAATTTAGGCTTTCTTAATCTTTTCATATAAATCTGATCTTAAATTTCAATGCAATTAATAACACTTCATTTTTTCCCCATATTCAACTCGACATTCTACACTTTTTATCGCACTAGAATTGATAACCTCAATATCCAAATTTGTGATACTCTATTGTTGAATTTTCTATTTAATGCATTGGATTGCAACACTAGCTTTATTGGGGAATACTCATTTGCACAATCCTTTCAATCCCTTTCAAACTTAATAATTACCTCAATCTTTACTGATCTATATATCCATATATATACACACACACACACACACACACACACACACACACACACACATATGATGTCTCCAAGCTTTCAAAACAATTACTATTGTAGAAAATTCTAATTCATATTTCGAATAATTCAATTCGTGAGACTTTAATTATCTCCATGCATATGAAATCACTTTATTATGCTGTATTGGATTTCATCCTAATCTTTGATGTGAAACTTCATTATGTACTCTATAATATCCCATTCTAAATGATATTATTATCATCGTTGTTATATTCCTCAAATATTCAAAATGTTCTCTTTACTTTTCAAACACACTCAAAATACCATCTATGATTATAGTCACTAATTGATACAATTTTGTTTGGATCACTTTAATCTTCAATATCATAATATTATTAAGGTATTGTTAAGTCCAACAGATATGACCCAAATTTCCTTGTGTCTATAATTGATTCTCGTAATTCCTTAAGTGAGTAATTCCTCAATTAACCTACTATTATCTAATGTCATTTTCAGTTTCCCAATTGACCTCTTTTCTCAAATAATTTTCTCTATTCATTCAATTTCCTCTTATTTCACATTGACTTATTCAAATGCCTATTTATTCATACTAGTTAAGTGACTAATTCCTCAATTAAGGTAATATTATCTAATGTCATTTTTAGTTTCCCAATTGACCTCTTTTCTCAAATAATTTTCTCCATTCATTCAATTTCCTCTTATTTCACATTGATTTATTCAAATGCCTATTCATTTGTACTAATTTCTCCACACATTTCAATTTATTTGAAAACTTTACTTTCGCTGTTGGTAACACATTCCTCATATTCAATTTGTATCCCCTCACTTCATAAATCCAATTGCGTAATTGGATACTTTACATTAAAACAAATGCATACACCCTCAGTAACATTTTCTACATCTTTATGCTTGAGTCTCTGTTAGGATTAGGAACCTAATATCATTTATGATTTATTCTTTCATTGATCATTCTTAAAAATAGACCATCTGATCTACTTAACCTAATTCGATGAAATTCTTCTTCGAAAGAAGATTTCATGCTACATTCATCTATACTATTCATGTAACCTTTATCAATCCGTTGTTTCCATCACTACTTATTAGACATTCTTACTACCTTAAGAAGATCAATTCCTATTCTCTTATAAGGCCATAATGTTCTAGTTACCAAGACTTGAGGAAGTAGACACGATCACCTATGCTTAGGTGTGTATCATCAAGGTCATCCCATTAACACAGTGCCCATAAATATATACATGTAAACCTTATGTTCATGCAGATGATAGTGAATTCATCAAATTTATGTCATAAATCCATAACTCTAAAAGATTTTCTCAATATTTACTTGTTGAAAACTCCAAAATCTTCAAGCCCTAAACTCTAAACAAAATCATGTATTCCACTGTGAAAACTGACTAGCTTCAATTCTTTCTTAAGCAGAACAAACAAATAGCAAGGTGGGATTTGTTTAGGAAAAGGAAAAGCAAGGAAATCCCTCATAACGATTTTGATGAAAAACTTTGTGTGTTGAAAGGAAGTTCGAAGAAGGTGGCTGGAAATAACACTTAAGATATTTTACTAAACCCTTTTTAACTCTCAAATAACTATAACTTACTTCTGACAAATTATAAGGCAACTTAACACTTGTCACTTTTCCTAAGGTCTAACTCTAACTAAGTTTCTTTTGAAACTAACTCCATTAATTCTATCTTTACAATACAACTATCTCCAATCTTCTTTTGATTCCTTTTTCCTATTTTCCATAAAAATTCATAATTTTTTAAAATCACCAAAATTCATCAAAATTCAAAAATATCACAATCACATTAATCAATAATATTTCCAATATAAATAAAATTCATAATCTAAAAAATTTCCAATAATCACAACTCAATCCAATTATACCTAGAAAATGTCAATGAATGCATGTATAGTCATATAAATATGCAAAACTGTGCATGTCACACTTAACGTATGCAAGACATGCATTTTCCTAAGTTCTCAGAAATTTCTCATAAATCACGATTCTAGCCCTAACATGGGTAACGGGATGTTACATTAACACATATAGCTTGATTCGCTCTCTCAATTTATTATCAATTATAAACATACCAATTACCACAAACATTGATCTATGTATTGAATTCAATAAAAATAAAGTTTAACAAAATAATTCAAGAATAATCCCTAAGATAGATTTAGAAACCCATAATTATGTTAAACATCATGGTAATCCAAATAAGCATCCAATACAATGAAAGAAATAAATGGAAAAGAAAGAAAAACTAGTTGGAGTCTTGATATGAAAATTTGGAACTCTCTTAAGCTCTCTTGATGTCTCTTCTTGATCTTCTTTTAAATTGGTGGTTGCTACATCTTTTTCTTGTTTTTTAATCTCTAAATGTGGGTTTTTTTATGGTTTTTCCACTTAATTTGGCTCTAAAAATAGCCCCGAAATATCAAAAGTATAGAAAAACTAGTGAGCTAGAAAAGCTAAAATTTGCTGAAATTTTCTACCTATCACGCCTCTCACGATTGTGATATGTCACTATCATGACAAGGCTGCATACATCCAATTCATCTATTTTCTTCAATCTCTTATTTCCATACACTCACAAACACATCAAACACCCCTTGAAATATAAAATTAAGGTAAATTCTTGCTCTAAACTACTCAAGGAATTAAAACACTAATAATAACACAATACTAATCCTATACTCATGATAATCATTTAAGAAACACTTCAAAACACCCTTAAATACCTAGAAAAACATATTACAATCTACACCTATCGGTAGATAATAAACATGTAGTTGTAGTGCATGGGGCCAATATGGATACCTATACAAATATACGATTAGTGAAATACATCATTTAAAAGAAAAGGTTGAGACATTTGTAGATTCAAATTATAAGAAGGGTTGGTTCATAAGTTTATATGAATACATATTGCAACTTGTTAAAGTTGAAATATTCTAGTCTTCAACTTATGCAAAGGTGATACATCCTCTAGCTAAAAGAGTTACACCCAGGAGACCTAAAGTTGCAAGAAGAAGACAACAAAATTAGCTAAAGAAATTAAAAAAAATCCAAGCAAAATTACTTAAAAAGGATAAGATCATAGATGTCAAACTATGGTAATTTGAGTCGTAACTTCAAAAAATGCAACAAGGACAACTAAATCCAACATGTTGAGTCTTCTTTACAAGTGTGTACACGTTACTATAATCATATGACTATGGTTTATAAAACTTACAATAACTGGTGTTTATTATTTTCTTTAACAAGTTATAACAGAGGCATGTTTACATGTATATAATTGTTTAGTTTTTTATCAATTAATTATGGCTTTAATGATTGACAAATATATTTCATCACAAAAATGGTTAATCGGTGAAAAAAAAGTTGATGATAATGCTCGTCCAAGTGAACAAAGAAATATTATAAGGAATGAGTTTTTTTATCAATTTATCTTAGTTGAAATAATTAGCAAATGTGTTCTAATGGCTTATCTTGCAACTTACTAGGGTGGTAAATCTAGACATGCCAGTAAAAGTGTTGGACCCCGAAACTTTTGGTGAAAATTAGAAATATTAAAATGAATTTAAATGAGAAAGAAATTGGTGAGAAAATTTATGAATTTAAG
>JANZLX010000001.1:21686842-21699046 GCA_025531955.1 Erythroxylum orinocense
AATGGGAAATTGTGTTGTTTTGAGTTGTATGAGATTGATTAAAGAGAAAAGGAATGAATTATAAGAATGAAAAAAAATTTATACCGATTTTTCGGATGGGTTCAGTCTTAGGATTTCCAACGCAACGCAGCATTTGTCTGAACGTTTTTGTTCGCGGATGATGGAAAATTGTTTCAGTCCGATTTGGATTCCGTTCGTTCGATTCTTCGCTTCGTTCTTTGTTATGGGATCCCGATTTGTTTCCGTTCCATTCGTTTCAGTTCGATTCGAATTCGATTCAGAATCCGATTGAGGTCCGGTTTCGAGATCGAGTCCCAACAAAAAGAAAGTTTGGAGAGTTTGATCCACATATGTTTTAATTATCATTTGAGCCAAGGTATTTACAATTCAAACTAGTATTACTTCACAAAAGTTACAAGCCCAAGCAATTAGGAGTATGTCATTAGCATAATCATCACAAGAATAAGTTTCAAAATCAAGTACAAATGAGGGAAACATTACTGATTAACAATGCCTCTAACTTTTTGATATTTGTCTCATTGGCTTTAAGATGTATATGTTACTGACATATATGATAGTGGTATCAAATGTTTATGTTGTATAGATAAATTGTTCATATTGGGCATATCTTTTTTTGCTTAACCAATATGAATTGCTAAATCTTTGGAACTAAATCATTGTCATATATAGACTTTACCTTTAATTTATATAGACTGAATTCTTTAATGTGTATTTATTTCACATGGCAATGTTCATTTTGCTGGATTAATTGTTGCTTCATATTAGCAAGAAAAGTTTTAAAAAATACCAGTTCAAAGTTCATATATAAATAATTCCTATATAATACAATTGTACATTACACAATTCATATATAAATGAAATTCAATACAATTTCCCTACAACATAGTTGAAAATAATAAGTACCAAAACTACAACAAATGTGTTTCTCTTTTCTCAATAAATTTATGTCTTCCTTCATATTCTTCATCTGTTTTTCAATCTCCTTCGTTGTGCTTGTCTCAAACCCTTTCTTTAACATTGATGATTCTTTCCATAATTTTTGAACCACTTCAACAACTCTTAAGGTAAATTGTCATTATACCATTTTAAAAAGTTGCATCTTCCAACTTGAAATATTTTATTTCATTACATAAACTTTAAACACAAGGTTTTAGTTAAATAATAAAAAAATTCTAACTAGATAATTGGGGCATCCACAAGATCTCTAACCAGAATTATGATCACTCCATAAAGTCCTTAGAGGAGCCTATAACACATAACAGGAAACCACATTTTCTACATTTGAACTTATTATTATATTATTAGATGATGACGATTCCATATGCATAGATATAGAGAAAATCAGAACGTAAAATATTCATAAAAGAAAACATTAGTCCAATAAAACAAAATTAACCATTTTTCTTCCAAGAATGTGATGAGAAATTTTTTACTACAGATAAGGCTCTTATTAGTAAATATGTATTGTTCATTCTTAAATGATATTGACATTTGCATACAAATCTCTAGAAATTATGCTATATGATAATAGTTTTAAGCCTATATCCCACATATGTATATAGTTAGTCCTTGTACTGTCAATTTTTACATTGAAATGGAAAACTAGTAACCAAAAAAAGATAAATGTTTATCACATCTATAATATTGGGTGTTCTTCATATGCTTACCAAATACAAAGATGGTCCATTCATATTCTTATAAGCATATATATATAGATGCGTAGAGATGGTCCAATCATATAAACCTTTTGTTATGAATTTATTTGTAGGTTGTTATATCTTTTCAATGGTTTTGACAAAATTTATTAAAATTTTGCAATATTTTGTGGGATCACATATAAAATAGCTACAAAAATGATCAAGCGTGAAAGATAGTGAAAAATTATTATTTATAATTGAAAATTTGGTACTTTTCAATCACATGCTTACGAAAATGTTAGGGATAAGGAACATAAGCCAGTAACTCTAGAAAACTCGATTTTTGGTCTCAATTCTTTATAGGCATATGGTAAGAGAAAGGGACTTACCTTCTCTCAGGAGTTAAATGAAACACTGGTGAAAGGTAATGAATGGTGGTGAAGGGTGATGATTAAAGGAGAAGCTATTATGAAGGAGGGAGATGATGCAATGAAAGGGAAGACTTGGCATTGAAGATGGAGACATCGAGTAATTGGTGAGATAAGGAACTTCATAATTTAACTGAATTAGGCATTGGAGATTTAGGGATTAGGAATATTAGTAGGGATTTTTATCGTTTACGGTTAATTAGTAAAAAAATTTAATTAGTTTGGTCAATAATATAATTAATCAGTTTAATTATATTAATTAGTTAGGTTAATTATAATTAAGTTAAATTTAAAAGTGGCCTATATATTTAATAATAAATAATTTTAAAATATGGGTCCTATAGTGCCAAAGGATGCTTATGAAACAAAGTGGAACCTATTACAACATTAAAATAGTATTACTTTATACCACGTGAGCAATGGTGTGGCTAAAAATTGATGGCATTATAATCCTGTCACTTGTTCTATTAACTTATGGATCAATATGAATGTTTTAAATGTTGGGGTTAGATCTAAACACTTCGAAACAATAAGATTTAATTTATCAATAAAGGCAAACCTTAGGGTCAATTTTACCTTTTTGCCTTCGATGATGAGTTGATAAAGGTCGTTATTATTTCTCTAATTGGGGAAGAAAACAAATATTTTTATTTACACAAACAACCATGTAAAACTTCTACTTTATCATGTCATAATTGGATATTAAAACTTTTGAATAGGAATCCTACAAGGATTCATGAGAACTTAAGAATGAGAAAAATAATCTTTTTAAGCTTATAAGTTGAAAAGTTTATGAGGCTTAAAGCCAATAAGTCATTTGACTTTGGAGAACAAGTAGCATTTATCTTAATGATTATAGGGCATAGTGAGACAACTAGAGTCAATGTAGAACACTTTCAATATTCAACCTGAGTAATTTTGAAGTATTTTCACAAAGTCCTTTACGTATTTAGTCATCTTACAAAAAGAGTCATTATTTCACCATCCTTTACTAATATACCTCCTGAGATTCAACATAATTCAAAATTCTTTCTATATTTTCATGTATATTCATATACTTAATTACTATTTTATTATGCACTTATGATTAACAATTATTTTAATAGTATAATTTTTTTTTAGGATTGTATAGGAGCAACAAATGATTCACGTATTGATGCACATGTTTCAACCAATGAACAAATACCATATAAGGGTAAAAGAACTAATCCAACACAAAATATTATATGTTGTTTCTTATTTGACATGTGTTTCACATATGTAATGGTTGTATAAAAAGGTACTACAAATAGCTCTTGAACTAATTTCCTATGCCTTTATAATGTATATAGTAATTATGATTATTTTTAATATTTTTTGTTAATATTATATACTTGATATGTAAGGTAAGTTATATTTGGTTGATTAAGTTACTCTAATATACTTGGATTTCTTACACTAAATCAAGGTGAAAGGTATCATTTATGAGATTATAGAGAAAGAAGAAGACCCCAAAGTCTACAAGAGTTAAATATATGCACTCTTCATTAAGAAATGTTATTGAAAGATATTTTGGTGTTCTAAAAGCTAGATTCCTTATAATTTTGAACATGTCCAGCTATATGAAATGAAGAAACAAAAATACATCTTTATTGCGTATCATGTTATAAATAATTATATTAGATTACAAGAAAAAACGATTAATTATTTGACGATTGTGTTGAAAATGAAGAGCAAGTAAGGAAAAGTGTAAATAAAGATGTAAGCCCACAATTTGAATATAATATCACTCCAACACAACTTTGAAATATAATTCGAAAGTGAGATGAAATTGCTAGACAAACATAAAATAATTATATTAGTTCTAATTAATTTATGTTTCTTTTTGTAATTATACTATTATTATGTTTTGAAGCATTATAGTATGATAGACATCTTTTATTAATTAGAATGAACTAATGTGATTTTGATATTTTATAGTTTATTATATAAAATTGATGTATAAATTTCTTTATTTATATAAATCTTCATACATTTTTTTCCAATCATAATGAGAGTTAATTAATTTAAGAAAATAACATGATATATTAAAGATAATTAAGATAAAATTTAATACTAACGTTTAATAGTATAATTGAAAAAGGATGATAAAACCATGTTTATTTTTTATTTTTTATTGCAAATTTAAACCAAGAGGTTTTTGTTTTTAATTTTTTATTTCAAATCTCAACTAAATGTTTTGAGTTTTTTAACAATAAAAAAGAAACCAAATATAAAAAACTATAACAGAAAACATAATCAATTCTAGAATTAAATCATAATCGGATTTTAGTAATTAGGCTTTGCAACAAAATCAATTCCAAAATTTTATATTAATAACAATTAAATAATAATCAAATTGTAGAATTAAAGATGATTATGATACCACTGTTGAAAAACTGAGATGAGATCCAATCTCATGCATAACAAAAAAATATTTTTCATTATTTTTTGAATGTTAAGATCAATTTAACATATGGTATGAATAAATTATAAATATAATAAAGAATGAAGTTTAATCTTTTTTTCCTACATATTCTCTTGAATTGATAGGCTTGTAAAAAATCATTAATCTTCTTTTCCTACTGAAGAACTTACACCTATTTATAATCAGAGTTGGAGTTTTTGGTAATTTAATTGAAATACTATTCTAATTTCAATTAAATTTTGATTATAATTATAATTATAATTAATTATATAATTAAATATTAATCTGGAGCAAATAAGATCTAATTTCTAATGTTAATCCTTATTTATCAAATATCTTATATTTGATCTTAAAGTTTATCAAATTTTATAATCAAGTATAACTTAGATTAAATTACCTTTCTATCTCTTTAATCGTTTTATATATGTGACCTATTATATTCCTAAATATGTTAATAATAGATATAAATTGTAACCATAAATTATGTTTAACATTAAATAAATTAATCTCCTTTAATTTATTTTCAATTTTTATTTAAATAATTAACATCTATGAACCAAGGTTGAGATCTAATATCACATCATGGTCACCCAAATACTAGAAATATCAAAGTGGATTTAAATAAACTTTATGTGTACACTTTTTGTCATATAATTCTATCTTTTTATTATATAATATTTTGATTAGGTATAGAATATAAAATTAACCTTTATCTATTTGAGTTTAATTATATTAATTATCCATTATTAGTAAATAATTATTTTAATGACAAATAAAAATTATTTTCAAATTGTCATCCATTATGGACAAAGATTTCTCAAATTAATACTAATTAAAAAAAAAACTTTCTCCTTAATTATTTTAAGGTGACAAATTTTTTAATAATCTTTCAAATACTTTGTTATAGTTAATATTATATCTAACGAGTATCAAGTGAGTTACTCTTAATTAGGATATATTATAAGCAGGGATTAAAATATAACAATTAATATATGAGATATTTTAGAGAATTAAGGGTAAGGGTATGTTTGGGTATGGGTAGAGGGATGGAAGGGAATGGAATGGAATGACCCAAATGACTCAGGCCATTGTTTGAGAGTCTATTTTGAAACGAGATGGAATGACAATTAATGGCTTTGGAAGCCATCCTTTGCCATCCAAAATCCAATATTTTGTGACTCCCTAAATTGGGGGGTCGGGGATAGAATGACATGGCTTACCTTCCAACTCCTAATTTTATGACAAAAATACCCCAAAAAAATTAATGAAATTACAACCTCAATCCAGCAAATACCTACGCGGCTACAGGTTATTACGTCCATTGTGTTTCTCCTTCAACTGGCTTCTTCCATTGATGAAACTTTTTTCTCCACAACTACTAGGGTCATCTGTTTTTGTTTCATCATGTAAGCATCGACTATTCTTCTGTGTTCATCTTCTTGACACTTTTTATATGTGAAGAAATCAGAAATTTTTATTGATGCTGGTGTCGTCTTCTTTGTTCATCGATGGGCGTGCGCTTATTATGTGTTATGTGTTTGAGAAGTTTTGTAAATCGAAAGATGTGTGTTTTATCCTATGTTATGTGTTTGGACATCCTATAATTTGAAATGTTTTGGGCTTACTAAAATAGTTTCATGACAACTATGCATATTTTATTACAAGGGTAATTTTGAAAAAAAAATACAAGTCATTACATTCCATTCATTTTTAGTATCACTTCCAAACAATGGTCAAAGGAGTCCCTATCTTATTTTATTTAAACTTCCAAACAATGGAGTGACCCATTTCATTCCATTCCATTCTACTCCATTCCGTTCCGTTCCATTAATTGTCATTCCATTTCATTCCATCCTAAACTCCCAAACATACCCTAAAGTCCAAAATTATTTATATAATCATCACAATGAAAATTTTTATAAACACACAAGTAACACTGTAAATGAAATTTTAGTTAACTTCTTCTCTAATAAGTATTCACATATTTTTTATAAATGCCCACATTTGTTATCATCAATTAAGTTTCAGGAATTTTTGAGAAAGAAGCGACTGAAAATATTTATCTGGCTTAATTTTAAGCAAGGTCTCGTTTACATTAGTTTTGGTGAAACGAAGTTTTAGCAGGAAAGCAGCGATTCTCTTAGGAATGCTATCCAACAACCAGTTTGTACGATCTGGTGAAAAGCAAATATTCCCTAACAACGCATAGTCCATGCATTTTTAAGTTGCTTTCAATAATTAACGTGGCTCCAAAATCTGTATTCAAACTGGTAATTTTGTTTTGATTAATGCATTATGGAAAAAACTTGATGAGGGCACGAATCTTTTGACATCATTTCTCATATTTAAGAAAGTGCATAGTGCTGTAATAAAAATTGCTAAGGGTATGAATGGCTTTCACAGGCTAGAAAACAGACTTCTCAGATAGGCTTCGCTACTATAGTGGGAGTGTGCTCGGAAAGATTCATTCTTCCTTAGAAGGTCTGATATAGCTCCTGCTGCAGATAAGCAGCTTCTTGCAACAATCTGGTGGAAGACAACAATTTAATTAACTCAAAGCAAAGAAAAACCCACGAAGCTTTCAATTCACTAATCACGTCTTTGTAAAAATCATGTGAGCCCTGCTCTCGCATACATTGATCGGATTCATTGCCAATAAGTAGTCACGGAGCTGTGTGTTTGTGGGTCCCTTCTTTTCCTTTGTTTGTAGGAAATAACACATGAAATGGTAATTATAATATTTATTTATAACCTCGATCATTGGTGCATGAATTTTATATTATAATGACTTCTATGATTCACCAAGATTGATATTTATAATTTAATTAATTTGTAATTAAGATTAATTTTACTATGGTTCATCAAATTGTGTTATTAGTTTATGCATGTTTAAATGTTTTAAATTTTATTTTTAAATATTCATTATAAATTATAAAGTTGAAAAAATTAAGATGTGTTTTAATTATAAGTAGATTGCATTAAGCATAAAACTCCATGTAAGAGTTCAAATTTTAAATGGCAAGAGTCAAACAAATTTAAATCTCGAGTTGATAACATGTTAAGAGTAACGTGTCATTACTTAATTTCATACAGATTACAAGTACATGGTTTAGGTTTAGCCTTGGTTCCACTGTCAAATCTAAGAAGTAGAAAGTTTTGAGAAAACCGGTGGCTGTCAATTATTCAACTTATTAGTTAGTCCATATGCCAAGGATTTTAACCGGCCGGTTTCAAATTTGTGTTACTGATTTATAACCACGTATTTACGTAGATGCTACATAATTGGGTGGATAAAAATTAAGGTTGAAATAAGTTTATGGAACAACAGAGGCAGTAGAATTAAGGAGGAGTATCAAATTGCATCGTACTGTAATCTATAGATCGTGTATCAAAATTTCGACATTTATAATTCACAAACTCGAATCCCTTGCAAATTCACAGGTGTATATTATTTAAAGTACCAATTAATTAATTCACAATTACTATACTTTGCAAACACTCTTCAAGTCCATATATATATATATAATTTCGTTAGTATGTCATGGGTAGGTAAGGATAAGCGCGAGTGGTTCAACATGATTTATTGTCACTAATACCTGCAGGGGCCCAACCCAATAAAAACACTTTCTTTGCTTGGTTGATGAATAATGGCAAGCGTTGTTGGGTTTACTTTATGGTAGGATTGAAATTCAATCCAATGATAGATAGCGATAAGAAATTGTTTGATTTTGTTTTGGACTTTGTAATCGACAGCAAATGAAATCAACGGTAGACGCCCCCATTTTTTTGCTTAAATGTGACAAATTATTTGCTACATTAAATCCTAAGATTCTGTGCCGTGTGCTCTTCTTCTTTTTTTAATAATTCAGAAAAATAAATAAATAATCAAAATATTTATCAAGAATTTACAAACTATGTCACGAAAGGCTCATCCAGTTAAAGTTAGCAACTACTCTCAGAGTAAATCAAAATAAACTAAGGAACATAGTAGCAATGGAAGAAGCAACCCAAAAACCAGTCAAAACAACAACAATTAACACCAAAAAATATAGCCAAATAAAGCCCAAGCAGACAAAGTCCAAGTAGAAAGCCTAACTAAAACATACCAACCCTTAGCTAACAAGCTTTGGAGAAATTGAAATAAATTAACTGCATAGGCATGGCCAAGAGAAAAACTGCTGCCAAAAAATAACTATGCTAAACATGGACAATTCGAAGAAAACCTCGAAAGCTGTGACCGGGATGAGACTAATCATGTACCCTGCAAAATAATAAAGAAGTGCTCTTCTATTTTGCTATAACAGGATTCTTAGAATGTTATAAGGCATGCCCTTTGGAAATAAAGTATAGCTAAAATCACTTTGGAAATATCTTATTTTAATCATAATTATTTTATCAAGAATTAAAACTGATAAGAATAGATACGTGCGTATTCACACTATTAATTCAGCAACTCTGTAAAGGGATAGAACTTTATTACATTAATTATATTGGAAATGTTTTAGGTGGAAACCATGATCGAGGTGCCAACCGGCTAGCTAGCACATGGGAGGTCAGGTGGGAACTCTCTCACATGTATGATGTGAAAACAAAAATACTTTTTTATTTTTCACATAAGATAAAGGTATTTGTCTTTGGATTTCCGTACTTATTATGATCATAATTAAACTTGCTTTTCCAATAAAATTCTAGTTAGGAAGGGGAACTTAAAAAATGAAAATAAACACAATTATTAATTTAAAAAGTTGTCTCCACAAAAACTTCTAACGTTAGAGGTCATGAATTTGGAATCCAGATAAAACAATTTAATTAATATGCATGCACTTAAAAATAATAATTATTTATAACTTAATTGTCTACTGAAATTATTTTATATACATAACTCATTAAGGGATAATATGAATTATTAGTACCTAAAAAGTAATCCATTAACATTAACAAAGTCCTTAGTTATTTGCAAAATCAACTCAAAAACATTATGTAATCAAAATGTAGCCCTTAGCTATATATGTGGTTGGAATGGAGCATAATTCCGTTGGAACAACCATATCTGAAATGTTTTATACAAAAACTATATATATATGTCCAACAGAAACATGAATTCTGCATTTCTCTATAGAACAAATCGGAATGTTGCGCTTTCTGTTTCTGTATGCACACAAACAAAACCCGACTGCCTCGTTTTATACAAAACCTAGCTCACCATTCTTAATCAAATTGTTTGTTTTCATAACGTAATTGAAATGCCGGAATTTGTTTCCTGTCTAATTACAGGTGTGAGGCTTCATGACGGAACAGATCACCTGTTTCATAATTGTTGTGTCAGTACTGTCCCAATATATCTGGTCCATATATTTATATGGGACCCATAAAAATATATGAACCAGATGCAATGAAACAGCATTGGCACAATAATTATGGAATAGGTAATTTCATTTGCTTCATGACGTGTCTCATTGTCGGTCCCGATTTCTAATCAAATCATAAATCGGACAAGATCCAACGGTAAAAGTTGAATCCCCGTGGTATCCATGCATGATGTCTCCGCAAATTATGTTTCTCAACAATTATTTTTCTAATGTAATCAGTAATTTGTTGTTAACAAAACATTAACATTGATATAATATTTTGACGAGTTGGCTTATTACGTCATTCATCTATATATATATATACACTCACACACCCAAATTGGAGCAGTGAAACGTTGATTTTCAGAGAACACCACAGCTCACAGAGAAAGATCTAGAGAGACCGAGAGAGAATAATGGCGGGCTTGCAAAGATCTGCAGTGTCGTTTAGGAGACAAGGGTCATCAGGGCTTGTATGGGACGATAAATTTCTGTCAGGAGAGCTTAACCAAGTGAATCAAGATGGAGAAAATCAAGAGAAGAAACAAGAAACGGATGTGAGAATAGCGTCTTCGAGGTCAGCGACCACTATGGAGAGAAGTCGATCCAACGGTAGGCAGCGAGGGTGCCGCAGTGGTAAGGTATCGCCGGCGATAGAACCGCCGTCTCCGAAGGTTTCTGCATGTGGGTTCTGCAGTGCTTTCGGCAAAACTCCCAAGAATCGGAAGAAAAGGGGCTTTCAAGGTAGATCGCGATAGCTTTTATGGTTATATGCGATGTTATCCTTAGACAAATATTCATTTTTCACGTTAGGTTGATAGGGTTTTCAAGAATTTACTGGTCCGCCTCAGTAACGTGAGATGTTAAGAGTTTTTAGATAACACAAAACCACGTTCAGATGATCTGTTAGATTTGTCACGGCCTTTGGTCCCTGACCTCTCTATGTTTCAAGCTGTTTCCGATTTTCCTTTTGGTTTAGTCGTTAGTCCTTTGTTGGTAATTTTTAGACACTAGAGATAGGGTTTTGTGGTTGTTGGATTGGGTGGATGTAATTATGTGTATATTGGCTTTGTTGATCATCAAGAAAATTTTGTCTTCTGTATTAATGTCAGTATGTTTCTCTTTAATCTTTATGCAAGTGGGATTGGTATAGTACGAATTCCAATTATGTTACTATTTGCTAAACTAACAGGTAGATGAATAAGCACGTCACTAATTAACTAATTCCTACGAAAAGGGAAAAAATAATATAATACCACTTTATAGGTCTCATTTCCTTCAAAAGTATATGTAACATAGGACATAGGGAACTAAATGCATAATCTAGGCTTTCAATCTTGTTTTTATTCTAGTTATAATGCGAATAAGATTTTAGTGTTAGTTTCTTCATTGGGACCATTGAAAGAAATGGCAGAGCTTTTTAGTCGGGTCGTTTGCAATTAGTTGATTACAAATAACAACTTACCCTTTGTTGCATACTATTAATGCCCGACAGTTTGTCCATGCACATACCTGGGGTTCTCATGGGTGCCTTAGAAAGATAATCCAAGTGGCCACACCTTCACACCCAAGTAGGTGGTTTCATGAAGTCTAACCATTTTAGACCACCCAATTGAAGGGTTATGAAACCATTAAATACCTTACGATCTAACCTCTACCAAGTGATATTCATCAAGTCCATTCAAAATAGAATCACCATATTGGCTATGAATCCACAAAAAATATATACATAATGATAATCCATCAAGCACTACAAGAAAAATGTTAATTAGTGACGGTATTTTACCGACGGACCGTTAATCGCATGGAAATTGCGACAGGATGACCTAATCTGTCGGCGAAAGGCAATAACATTGCGACTGTCAAGAAAGCCGTTGCGAAAGTTGGTGGGAAACTTTCGTGGTTAATAATAGCGACGGAGATATATCGATGAATACAATTCTGTCGGGAAATAGGGACCGAATAAAAATTTCGGTCGGCAAATGGGTCGTGGACAAAATGTTCGCCGACGGTTATTTTTCGTCGGTATATTTTAAAATGTCATCTGGAAATTAGGTTAGGTGCCGACATTCAACGACGGTTTTTTTAATTCTATCGACGGATTCATTCCGTCGGCAAAATTAAATTAAATCGTCGCCCCCCTCCCCTCCTCTCTCCTCGCCCCGACTCCCTTCTTCTCTTTCTCTCCTCTCCTCCAGAGATCAGCTGTCCTCCGTAGGCATCCGACCAGCTGCTGCGTCTCCGACGACCACAACGTCCGTCTTCTCCGGCGACAACGACACCCTGTCGTCTCTCCTCTGGTGGATCCGAAGGTAAGCCGTGCG
>JANZLX010000001.1:21707454-21718955 GCA_025531955.1 Erythroxylum orinocense
TTCCATTCATTTAATCAAGCCCACTAACTACCCACTCTACTTACATTTAATTCCAACTAAATTCTAATTTATCCTAAGCCCCAATTTCTAATTAATGGTCCAAATTTCTAAAAAAATTTTGAACCATTAAACAAACACAATTAACCAAATAATACACATAAATAATCAAATAAGCAATTAAGCAAATTAAAAGAAAATCAAGGTCTAATAGCTACGGCGCAATTGGTGGTATTGCCAAAGAAGGGAATCGTCAAAATTGCACGTTACCAAAGTCTGAGAAGCTATTCCAACAGTGGGCCATAAATGCCTTGCTAAACGACAAAACTAATAATCAAGACACCCATTCTCTTGCCCTCTCCCCCTCACTCACCGTCTACAACTACACTCGGCGACGTCCTAAGTAAAGAACTCCATAACTACACAACATTACGAGCTATGCCATCCTAGCCTTCAAGCAGTAACACACAATCGTTGATATTTGTCTAATGTGGACTAGTAAAGAAGCAACTACGTTAGAGCAAGGGAAACTGTGATTATACAAACCCATTAAAAACAAAGCAGAAGAAATAAACCTCATAACCCCAACTTGTGGAGCAAAAGAAGTGAAAAGTGCAACCGAAGCCAAAGTATGCACATGTATGCAACGAAAAAGTTTCAAAGGCCATAAGGAATCCCGCTTAAATAAAACCTGTGACACCTCCTACCCAGAAAACCTTGTTACTCCATACAGACAGAAAAGGGGGTTGTATTCAGTAACTCAAAAGAAGGAAACTAGTTGAAAAGCAATGTTATTGATAAGCACCTCTAACACTTAGAACCTCCCCCAGCTATGAATAAATCAATGCAAGGAACTTACTATTGATCATGCAGAAACTTTGGCTACTAATCACAACAAAACATGTAACAAACCCAGCAAAACTTGACCTTCCCAACCAGCATACACAAAATCCTATATCTATAAAACTCAGTGCTTACCCTAGCAAGTGCAAGAGGGATACAAAGACAAAGCAAAAGAAGTACCTAGAAAATCTTGAGAGAGTAAAGTAAGGAGAGGACGATATCTTACTTGCCCCACCTCGTTTCACACTGTCTGAGTGCCATACTTATCATCCCAATACATTACATGCACCAAATCAAGAACATGGCTTCTTGTATGCTTCTTGTATCACGATCAACCAGATGAATCTCAGAAAAAGAAAAAGAAAGATATCGACATACCAAGTTCTTGCGAACAGTAAAAAAGTTGCAGTTTTGATGGTAAGATAAAAAATCAAGCTTGAACCAAAAGACAACATCCAACGCTAAAACAAACCAACCACAACCCAACCCAAAAAGTAGAAAACTTACCACCATAGTTAACAAGAGCAGGCATGACTGAATCCCGATAAAGATGACACCTTGAAGAAGATTCTCAGAACCAAACAAGCTCACACCACCAATAACAGCGAAGAAACAGATGAAAGGAAAAAGCTCTTTAGGTAAACAAAAAAAACACACACACAAAAAGTTCATACCTTTGTTACTTAAACTCCATAAACCCATAGATCTGACAAAATAGAGAGCAACATGACCCTGATTGTAGTAGATAGATCTAGATCTGGCAACATCCTCCTCGACGATGTCCAAGGAAACTACCCACAAGTGTGGATATATGTCTAAAACTGAACTAAGATGAGCAACACACAAAAGCTAAATGTTGTGTTAATATCCATAAATAACGGATAGATGAGTATATTCTTTTAGTGGAGAGTTCTAATTCAGTATCAAATAGTACAACAACAGAGAGTTTCAATCAAATACCAAGTGAAAAAAATTATTTATCTAAAAATTATTTATTTAATTAATTAAAAAGGGGCCTTCTTGAGCTTAGGCCCCATCATTACCTAGCCCAAGTTTGGCCTGACTCATTACCATTCCTATTTCTAGATTGAGGATTGCAAGATGGATCTCTAAATTTGAGTGTAAAGAAATTTATTAGGATAGGTTGAATCAAGTTTAATAGACTTTATTAAGGTTTAGTAAAAGTTAAACACAAATATATTTTAATTAATTGAAGTTTAATAAAATAGGTTGATTCCGTTTTGGCACGTGGAATGTATATGTATATATATATATATATAGTAAGACCCATATGTTTAATAAAAATATAATAAATTTGTGCCATATATCATAAGAAAATTTAATTATGTCCAAAATTTTATTTGTCTTTGGGCCTATTTTGAATGTTTTGCTAGCTTTAAAGTTTGTTTTGAATGCTCTAAAATCTTATAATTTAACTTATATTTTAGTAAAAATGTTATAGTTTATAGTATTTTAGAGAAGCACGAGATATTGCAACGTTACAAGACAGGGAGTATGTTTTGGGCCTCACAATGAGTTGGGCCCAAATACAATATCACAAGTATTAAAATGGTGGGAAGTCCAATTTGAATATTTTGATGGACGTGGTGATGGTCGTTTCTCGAGAGTTTCTTGACTCATTCTTTGTTTCTTAACTTGCAACTGTTTACGACCTTATTTTGTGAATAATTAAAACCGGAAGGGAGTGGGATTGGGAACACCTCAACGGAGTTAAGTTAGCTTGTTTATATTTTCAAATGGCATTTAACTGAGCCGTTTTGGCGCTTAACTTGAACAGTTAGAACATTAAAAAACGGCTTAGTTGCTAACGGAACAGTGAGAGCTTTAAAACACGTGCTCACGGCCCTTGCAGACGAGACAAGTAAAGTCAAAGCTACCACGGAGTCGCTCAATTATCGAATTCAAATCAAGTGTCTTCGATCCTGAAGAATATTATCGTACAACACAAAACTACAGAGCATTTTTATTTAAGAAATTAAACAATGGTGGAAGGTGCAGCCTTTAGTACTTATATCTTCTGCTGATTACTTAAAAGATGCAACTGCACAGAGATGAATCACTTGGCTCCATAGAGTTCTACGAGCCAAATTTCGGAAGACTGTTAACTTCAGTTTTAGATTGAGCCACGGATTCCAAGCTGCGGGCAACATTCAGCAAGCGGCAAGTCTAAATTTTCAACAGTTCTGAACGTTCTTGGGACCATCTTGTCAACGTAGAGAGTTCCATCCAAATGATCACATTCATGCTGCAAGATACGAGCCTGCCAGCCAGAAGCATTAACTTCAATAGGGTCACCGTCCTGATTCAAGCCTGTAACCTCAACATCAATACATCGTTCAACCACTGCTCTGAACCCATCTACACTGAAAGTTATAATAACAGCAGAGATGAAGCAGGGTTACCAAAGTTAGCTATTTCATTAGCAAGATGGTGCAGGTTAACTTATTTAGCACTGCCAAGTTCTTAGATATTAAATCTATCAATGCTTCACACCTAACAGTATCCAAAGGGTCACCAACCATTTAACATATCGTATCCATGCACAAAAACAGATTGTGTTACTGACCATATGGAAACTGATGCATAAAAGGTAGAAATATTTGCATCAGACTGCTTCTTAAAATTCCAAGAAAGTAGAAGAATAAATTGGAATGGGAGACACCGCAAGGTATCTATGATACATATGTAACAAGGAGAATCGAGAAAAAGTTGCTATGCTGTGAATGACAACATGAATGTTGGTAATCAATATAAAGTATAAACTGACAGCAATACAGTCCAAGTCAGTCATATGCTTTGTTAATAGGGAGCATTTTTCAGTTCACTGATACTATTGCCACGTTTTTTGTGAGAGCTGAAAGGCAAGATAATAGAATTTCTAAAATTTCACATTATCAGGTGCAAACTAACACTACTGTCATTATTGGAGTGGTTAAGGTGGTAAACTATATACCTAAATAATTAAGCTCATGTAACAAACTGGAATTAGATCTCATTGCTAAGTTTCACCTCACCTCAAACATCCTTCAAAAAAAAGTGCAGTCTTGTTACTTTTCTTCTTGAGTTTTGGGTTCAGAATCACCTGCCTCAAATGAACTAATAAATCACAAAAAGGAAAAGTAAAAATTCTTGCCAAAAAACATGCATCGTATTTCAGATGTCCCAAATCAAGTTTCACTTCAACATAAGGAAAACATACCAGGAGGTCAAAAGCACGCCTATCCTGTGCCTTAATCTCTTCTTTTGGTGCATAACGTAAATATTCGCTTCTATCTTCCAAAACTATAATCTGCAGAGATCAAATTCACAATATTGTTAGTCAACGAATTGTGCTCTGAAAACTCTAAGAAAACAAAGAAAAATGAAAATAGAAAAGAGACCCTTAACGGGATTCCAATCTGAGGAGCAGCGAGACCAACTCCTGGGGCCTTCCTCATCACCTTTACCATATCATCAATGATATTCTGTATCCTTTCCGACCCAATTTCATTCGGGTCAACTTCTCGGGCCGGTTCATGCAATACCGGGTCACCGGCTTTAACTATGTCCGGCAAGCTCATTTTCTTCTTTTCTCCGAGACCCAGAAGCCAACCTGCTTTCGCAATCCCATAGGAAGAGTGAGAATGGCGGTGGGGGATCGAAGTTATAAATTGGGGTTTCGAAACCGGCATTCGAGTCAAACGAGATAGTGGAGCTAAAATAGCTGTTCTCGGGGGTTTCCCGGCCAGAGATATAGGGAGGAGACGGAGAGAGAAGCGATGGAGGGTGTCCATTTCTTTAGGGTTTGTTGGAAAGGTTTTGGACTGAAAGGTTCAAGGGAAATGAAAGCTTTGACCAGGTTCGGATCTCAGTGGGCTAACGGGGTTCTTGGCATAAAGTTAAGAAACTGGTCTATAACAAGTAGGCATGGGAACATGTTGAAGATAGGCTGGACTATATTAGGCTCAATCAGAACAATTGTGGTTGTCGGCCATGAAAGCACCGGGTCTTCGTCATCTTATTGGGCTCAAGGATTAATGTTTGATAGAGTTTGTAGATGTTGCAACAAAACCCAAAAAGGAAAACGGAAAAGACATTTCGTAAGATGTCAATTTAGGTTGTTTAATGTTTATGGTTAGGATGATGTAATTCAAAATTAACGTGTTTAATTCAAATTGACCCGAGTCAGTTTGAAAGGATTGATTTTACTACTAACTGAAAATAAAAATGCTGTATTAACTTATAACATAATTTAAATAATATTATTTTAATCAATTATATTAGGCCTGATTTAAGCTGTAGTTAAGGAGAGTTTCTGGCTCTATCAATTTCGACCTATTACCGAAATTAATTATGGTGATACGTATTCATCTAATATAAACTAAGCTTCGACATTTAAAAATGGTAGGTTTGATTTGATAATTTGGGAAAAAAGTTATATGACAAGTAATTAGTGGGAATATCATTTTCAAAATATAATTTTTGTAAAATACCTTTTTTTAACAATAATAACTATAAATGTAATCGGTCCTATTTAGTATATACTAAATAGGACCGATTATGACATTATATATAATGTCATAATTTTGGTACAATTGGGAGTGACTATGATGGAAAGCACACGTTTTTTTTTTTTGCTTGGAAATGGTAAGAGTACCCGTATGGGTGACAATCTATCTAATAAATGCCAAACATGCAAGTACAATTACTCCCATTTCTTGGATGGAATCTTGTGCATATCCACTGCACCAGCTTGTAAGCAATGTAGGAGCAGACGACCTGCCACGCCCATTATGCTCTTTATTATGCTTGACCTAATTATCCAACTACCATATGTATGCAAATTGCAAATGTTGATTGAGCGTGTGGATGGTCCATCCTCCGCCAACCATGGCATCTCATATGCCAACTTTCGGCCTCATACCCCCGTCTTCAGCCGCACGATTGGGTTTGATAGTCATTAAAAATTACGTGTGGGCTATTCATCGAATTTGTTTAGGCAAACTTTCATCTCTTTTTAGGTCAAGCAACTACATGTTAACTTGACTTGAACACGCCTCCACTTTTATCCTATTCCAACTCTCAACTTTGCAACCATTCATGTTTACTAGAGGGGACTTTGAATCTTGAATCGATATACTAATTAAGAAAAGACCAGTCATCTTCTGACCCTTGGCATATAATTTTAGGGACAAGCATATAACTTCAGAATATGGGTATCTAGCTAATCAAATAATTAATTTTTACATGAGAAAGTGCTCTTTCAACGAAACTGAAGTTGGATCCTTAGTTACCCCATTTGACGATATAATATTTCTCTCTTCATTTCTCTTCAATCTATATAGCAACCATACGGGCATGTCATTATACATATCACCTAAAAATATAGGCTGACTGATTACAAAAGCAGAGGAAAGTCCACAGCTTGCAATGAAGGAAAAAAGCTCCTTGCCTCTTCCTCCTCCTCCTCCACATTACAAATCCACGACCAGTGAATCAAAGGTTTCCGTCGGTTGTCAGAAGGAGGATACAGCTTTACCTTTACATTCTCATGTCGCAGCAGAGGATCTACCGACGCAGAAGCTGGAGAGCAGGCCATCCATGGATATCAACGAAAGTGCGGAGGCATTCATCAAGAAGTTCAGGCAGCAACTTCTGATCCAAAGGCTTGAGTCCCTTGAGAATTTTGAGCAGATGCTAGCGAGAGGGCAATAAGCTCACGACTTCAAAGTTACTACAAAATCCTGGTAATATGTATATGGTAATGCCCATTGTACGACATATGTTTGATTGTTTCATTCGATATATTATTTTCTGCTCTTTTGATAATGAAATAATATAACATATATATTTACACACATCTAAAAAAATATCATGATTTTTGAGAATATTAATTATAAATAATTTTTAAGAATGAGTTAAATAATAAGAAAAGTGTGTTTTCATTATTTGAAAATCTAAATTTAAAAAATATTAAATTATGTACAACTTTTAAAAATGTATCCTATTATTAAATTTTCAAGTTTTAAACTTTTTAACTTGAGCAGTTTTAGGATTCGAAAAAAAGATTTATAAACTGATTCTTTTCTTTGTAAATAAATTGTCCAAAGTTGGTAATGGGAGTTCGTTACAAGATTCTCCGAATCATCTGTTTGAATCAAATCAATTAGGTCACTTGAAATCATTTTTGGAACATCGAATGCATTGTTTTATGATATTTGAGCAACTTGCTTTGAGATTTATAGAATAAGCATAATACTGAAACAAATTCACAATTTACACAACGGGATCAAATTAAAACCTCTAAAATGACCCAGAATCATACAAGCAAGTTTAATAAGATTCCCTGGACTCCAGCGCATACCGAGATGGCTATCCTTTTAATTAGTTCCCTTCCCGGCTTTGTTGCAAGACCTAACCCATACAGACAACGTCACAACACTAAAGAAACAAATCTCAAAAGACCCCACTCCTTTTCATTTCTCGTGGCTGCCTCTAATATTCGACGCAGAGATTCTCTAGGCGTCGCTACTGCTGAACTACCTGGTGTATCTGATGCTGCATCATATGCACGTTTACGCGAGAACATGACCGAACCATCTCGCCGGCTAGAGGGATCACAGGGAGGCTATCACAGTTGCATATCTCAATCATGAAACCATCAGGATCGTGGAAGAACAATTGATCTACATGGATTCCACCTTCCTCCACCGTTGCTCGTTTGTACAGAATTCCCATGTCCTTGAGTTTCTTCTCCACTGCTCCCATGCTCTCACACTGACAAGTAATCCAGAGAATAAAAACAGATTTTCAATCACGAGTTCAACACAAGATTTACCATTGTTTTTCTAGGATCATTCAGCTAAATTTCCCATTTAACACGTGTATACAAGTGACCATCCAAGAACGTCGCTAAAATTTATTTTGTCATCCACAGGTACCAGAGACTCTGGTCATTCCCTCTCTTTTAGGTTTCAGACAGGGACCGTACTGAGTGCCTGCTTCGGGGTTAAAGACTATCTTTTGCCTAAAGAATGGAAAATGGGAAGAACCACAGAACCGCCAAACTTCTCCACACTATGTTATGACTTCAGAAAGCGACAAGTTTGGTGTAACATTAGCCAGTTAATCAAACAAAAATTCTGAAAAGTAATGAACCCAATTAACATAAGTCTTTCTGATCAGACTGATAACAAGTTATTTAAGCTCGTTACAAAAAACTCAACTTCAGTTAGGTACAAAGCTTTTCTTCGATTACTCAACTTAGTTATGGATCAAAGTAAAAAATGATGAAAGGTTGGCAACTTGGGTGCATATGCACCCGAAGGTTTGCTTCCAAAACATTCACGTTTTTCGCTTAATGCCTATCAGGCCGAAGTTGCATAACCAAAAGACGTGAGGTTGTTTTTTAGATTTCAATCCTAGTAAGGAATTCAGCAATATCAATAACCTTGTTGCTGCTTACAAGGGCCGGTGAATCAGAGAAGGCCATGAAATTGTCCGCGAAAGAATCCATGATTATCCAGAACACCAGAAAGAACCACCAAAGTATAAATAAATACCAAAACTGACAAAACAACCGCGCACAGAAATTTAGTTACCTGGAAGGAGATGTGATTATCCTTGGGATTGATTTCCCTTTTCTTTGGCAAGCTTTCTGGGTCTTCAGCTTGCAATAGATGAATTCCAATTCCATACCCAAATAACCTACACAGAACATTGACAGAATACACAGCCTCAATATCAAATTCATCACAGATCTCTACTTCATATTAAACAAATATAAAAAGAGCTGAACTTTATTATCGTTGGTTAAACCAGTGGAATCAAGGTTCAAAATTTAACCGAAACTCATTGAAATCCATCACATATTTCCAGTGATATGATTTAATATGGAGTAGCGGAAGTACCATGCCCCATCAAAATCGAACGAGCAAGGCCTTCTAATTGGGAAAAACCCAAGTGTGTTCTGGTAGAAATTAATCGATTCCTCCACTGATCTACACACAAGTGATATGTGATTCAAAGACTTGAGATACAGAGGATTCGCAGAATTTTCCTTCATCTTATAGGGATAGAAATAGAATTAAAGAAAAAAAACAAAAGACTACCGCGTCTCAACCAAAACCAAGTTGTTCGAAGGAATACACAAAGAACAAGGAAACAGAAAACGATCAGAGAGACAATGTCGGTGAGCTAGTCAAGGAACTCCAACCAATTGCATCTTAACGTAAGGAACCAAAGTCTTATTTATAGAAGTGATCAAAAGCAATCTTTTTGAGTTCTAGTGTTACTTGCAAACTTAATCGAAGCTAAGGATATCCCATGGAACGTGTCAGATAGCGATGACTAGGACACGTAGATTCCACGTACTTTCATTTATTCTCTCCACCTGCAACGACTTCCCTTGTCATCGACACATAAGCCCCACATTTAAAATGCTTGCAATTGTAATGTCGTTTCGGATTGTGCATTGCTACATTTGTTCACATGCCATACGTAGTAGCAGTGCTTTAAAGACATGGAAGAACCACCTTCCTGGCTGCTCGGCTGGCTATATGTCGGATCATTTGGGCTTGCCCGTGGTCATGTGTTCGAAGGATGGTAGAGATAATGAGGGAAGGAAAAGAGAAGGAAAGATAAGCAAACAGAAAGACATGGAAGATGGACCCGACAGGGATTTCATCGTCAAATTTCAGTTTCAAGGTTAATTTGATTCAGTCAACATGATTTCCTATTTGAATATATAAAAATTAAAACATAAAAAATTCAAATGAGTTGGTTCAAATGACACCCCTTTTATTGATTAGGGCTAAACTCTTTTCTAAAAATAAAATCTTTAAATACTGTACATCACATTAATATGAAACCGTTACGAAACTTGACAAGTATGAAATAATACCGAAATCGAGGCAAGGAGATTGGGAGGAGCCGCTTTATTAGGTGCGTATGGTATCATCCATGTCTACCCAGGTTTGGTGTTGTCTTTATTATGCATAGGCTACCCGTGATTGGCTTAATTGGAGACGAAGTTATACCAAATATAGTGGCTTTCATCAGCAAATATGTTTCGAAAGATACGCATCAGGATCTACAAATATCCCGCCAGAGAAAAGATTTGCAGCAGTCTACAAGTTGAGTGGTAAAGCTCTCTGACTTCGGATATCAAGTATCGGCTGGCTTTCATTATAGTGTATGGAAAGGGAAACAAAAAAAGAAGAAGGAAGATTCATTTATATGTCATATATTTGTTTGGATCATAAGTACATAACAATCTATTGAAAAACATAGGTAAGAGTAATTCCCCAGCTCCGGGTTAAACTCATTTTAGGGGATTGGAGACAAAAGAAATATGTATACTTGCTGTATAATGAGTCAGCTTGAGAACGACCTCTTACCTGACCCTCCAATACACAAAGAAGATGACCCTTGAGAGATATTAAAATATTTTCCATGAGCAATTGGGGGCTCGATTACTTATTTTTTTCTTAATCTGATGAAGCAAAACCGTGGGCTATAGATAAGGACATATCATAATTTACATCAAGTGGCTTTTGGTGCTTCCTCTTCTATACTTATTGCTGTCTTGCTCTTAACAGTTTTGTAAGGTAGATCTTAAAGCTTGAAGAAACATGTAGCATCAAATAGTTAAAAGTAATTTGTTCTCAACTTTTGAATTGATATTAAATTTGGAAGTTTCAAATTTTTTCTATATAAAATGTTAGGTAGTTTTATATGTTTCTCATTTTGGATAAAACATTGAGTACAACATGTGTATTATTTTTTGAGTAAATCCAAATTATAATGAAATGATTGAATTTTATTTAATTTTATAATATTAATTAAAAATTATTAATCAAATTATCAAAATTTCAATTTATAAGAAAGACGACTCGCTATTAATTTCATATTTAATGATGTTAACGTGACAAATCACATTAATAGAACCATTCAACAAATATTACTCAAGTAACGAATACGTGATGTAGCAAATAATTTGTTAAAAAAGAAATATTTGTTTGTGCACTCTGCTTTTTTTTGGTATGAAATCTGTTAGAAAGAAGAGGGTGATTTATGTCCACTAATTAGTCATTACTGTATTGTTTTTTTTTTCCTTGTTGTCCAGTTAGTAACTTGCAATTTATCTCTTTCTTTTATAAAATACGATCTTTTTTATTTGGGTTGATAATCATTAATTTAATTTTAATTTTGATTTCTAATTCTTGGATTTTTTAATTTATGAATTTATTGTTGTTCTTTGGTTAGCAATAGATTTGTCATTTATTTTATGTTGCATTAATCTATTAGAATCAGATTGGAGTTCAACTTGATTCGATCAAATTTTGGATTGAGTTTGATTTTTTAAAAATTTCTAGGATTTGAACCGGGTCTGGTGTTAGCCCCCGAATTCTTTTCTTATCGAATAAGCATGATTTCAATTAATTTTTGAGATTTTGATTGATTAATTGTTTTTATTTGGAGTTTAATTAGCATGTCAATGATTGGAAAATTTATTACTTAGATTGATGGAATTAGAAGTATTAAACGGAGAAATTAGGATTAAGTTAGAGTATAGTATGGTGAAAGTTAAATTGAAGAAGTAAGATTATATAAGGGCAAAATGGGAAGATCACTTAAGGTTAAAAGGTATAAGGCTTACA
>JANZLX010000001.1:21769418-21780205 GCA_025531955.1 Erythroxylum orinocense
AATTCTAACATTTAATTCTATAACCTAATTTCATAGGATCCTCAAATCATATAATTCTTCAATGCATCATAAAATAAAAATTCTCAATAACTCATAAAACTCTCAATTCATATAATAATACTCACTATATATCACAAATAATAATTTATCCACAAATCAAATGTCACTAAATCCCTTCATTTAATCATCATAACTTAAGCAATAAAATCCTCAATTTATTCCAATCAAAGTAAAAATCATCAAACTAAAATCCTCAAAATAATTTAAACATGCCTCAAAATCAATTAAACATGCTTAATGCGAACCGGGGCCCAACACTTCCTCCATATTTCTTCTTCTCAAACAATCTTCTAGGAAAGATTTATTCCTAAGTTTTTATCAAGTGCTTTATTTTGAGTGGCTTGGGGGCGAAATTAGACTAGGTATAAATGAGCTCATTAACCAAAACATCATATCTCAACCCATAGCTAATGCAAAACCATTTGAGTCATTATATGAATCACCATTCATTAACCTAGATTTGATACTAATGAATTTGAGGGGGCTTGGGAAGAAATTAGACTAAGTCCAGGTGAGCCCATATATATCTATACATCATATTTCAATTTAAAACCTTAAGGCAATAGATCATGAGTTATATCTTTGTATGTAACTTACTTTAACCTTATGTCTCTTTATAATATAGGATTACTCTAAATAGATCATGAGTTATATCTTTGTATGTAATTCACTTTAACCTTATGTCTCTTTATAATTTAGGATTACAGTACTTGTGAATTTCCAATATTGCTTTCATACTTAGCCTAAAATAATCCCTAAAGGCACAAGATTTTTATATTAAGTTATAGATGTTTTAAGAAAAGTTTTCATTTTTCTTTCCTTATTTGAATTCATAATATTACATATCTATGAACTTGTATCCATGTATTATTTAATAATTCCATAAATAAACCCATCTTAATGATGATGGTATTTGATCCAAATCCTTAAATTTGGCCATAATGTCTACGATTGCATATGTAATAATGAAAAGGGAATTGTAACCAAATTTAAAAAATTCCTAATCAAAGATTGAAACTAGCAAAATAATTAAATAAAAAATTAATTAAATATTTCAAAACTTTAATATATTATTATTCATTCTTTGTTCTTATATAACCTATCATTTATCTTCCATTTTTTCATTTTATTATGAAGCTAATTTATGGTTCTAATAAACACACACATGATAATGTAAATGATTTTAATGGTTCAACTAATATTCCCATAATAATTGAAAGATTTGTACATAGTTTGGGAAATGGTCTTTAATGTACTTGTTAGACCTTGACAATAAAGACTTCATAAAACTTGACAATAAATTAAAGATATCATTGAAATATTACAACCTTTTAGTGAAATAGGCTTAGGCTATGTTGGAAATGCTAGTACTGTGATTTATCAAAAGTTCTATAAGTAAAATTATGTAAATTATTTGGTAGTAAATATATTAATATCTTAAGAACATATGTAATATGTTAAAAAATCACAAATTCAACACATCAATAAAAACTAAGGATATGTATTTAAAGTTGTCACAAATTCTAGAAGGCCTATCACACCATTTATAAATGTCGTAAGTAAATTTATTTAAGATATAATTTAATTACTATTTAAGCATTCCCTAATTAACAATTAGTCTCATACAAGACTGGCAATGAATTAGATTTTTATATCAATTAGAGCTTTGTTTAAAGCCATATAAATTGATACAATAGACTTAACAAACTTAGGCATTTTGGGAAGTAGTACTTCTACGTTTGTAACTTGCATTTTGGGAAATCATACTTCTACTTTTGTAATCGTATTATCACAATCTCTAAAGTAACTTGTGTTTGAAGATGAATATAAGTTAATTCTAGAAAAAGCACAAATGTTTAGTTCTGTTGAATGTCTAATGTAGAGGTATATGATTAATTTCATGGATATTAGAGTACATGAATATTGTTAAGCTCTTAAATTTTTATAATATTGTTAAGACAATTGAACAAGCACACTTCCCAAGGAATATTTACTTAAAGAGACTTTAATTGAATTGTTAAAAATGGGAGTTAAGAAATAGCAATTCAGCTACACTTTTAGCAATTAGGATTTGAGTATGAATCATTGAATTTATCACTATTGGGCATTTTTCTATCGATATTGGGCTACACTAAAGCTCCTCTTTGAGTCCCTTTATGTTTGTAGTAGTGATGAATCTACTCACCAGGAATATCTAAAGAGATGTTCCTTGGTGTATGTTGTCTGCTAATGACATTGTTTTAGTGGATGAGAGAAAAGAGTATGTTAATGTCAAGATAAAACTTTGAAGGGCTACGTTAGAGTTGAAGAACTTTAAATTAAGTAAGATTAAGTTGAGTATTTATAGTGCAACTTTTCAGCACATATAGTGACTTCTAAAGTGAAGGTCTAATTGTTTCAGAAGTTATATCATAAAAAGGTTGTTTTAAGTATCTAGGATCTTTCATTCAAAGCGACGGATAGATCGATGAAGGCATAATTCTTTGTATCAAATTAGGGTGGCTTAAATGGAAACACTCAAGCTAAAAGGTAAATTTTATCGTTTAGCGATTAGGCTGATCATGCTCTATGAAACAAGTGTTGGCCCATCAAATAGGTACATAGTCATAAGCTAGTGGTGGGGGAGATGAGTATGTTCCATTAAATGTGCAACCTTAATAGAAGAGATAAAGTTAGGAATGTGATAATAAGAGATAGATTAAAGGTGGATAATATTAATTAAAAATTAAAAGAGACAAGAGTTAGATAATAGGTAGTTCAAACATGTAAAGAGGAGACTTCTTGATACCCCAATGAGAAGATGCTAGACAAGGCTCAGGTAGAGAGGTCCTTCTTGTTCTTTTAAGTCTTTTAATCATTTTCATTCGAGTCTTATGTCTTGTATTTAACCTAAACATGTAATATGTAGTACTTCCCTCTTAGTTATTTAGCCTAAATATTTTCTTATAATGGCTTGTTTATTTTATTTTTTGTGTTTGTCTTCTTTCTTGTTTATTTATTTACTTATTTTATATTTTATTTTTATTCTTTATTTTTATATTTATTGTATTACTTTTTTTATATCTTTATTTATTCAATTTTATTTTTATTTATATTTTATCATTTTAATATGTACATACATATATATATATATATACATACATACATTCATACATTCATACATATATATATATATATATGTATGTATGTATGTATGTATTCACCACGTTGGGGTAAGACAACATATTATTAGATCTCTCCAGACCTTATGTATTAGCAAAACCTTTACTGGGATATTGTTGTAGTTTTAATTATTATCATAAAGTTGAAGTATGTAAAAATTTTAGACATCCTAAAATGATTATGAAATAAAACATATAAAGAATTGTACAATTAGTGAGTTTTTTTTTTATATTTGTAATTTATTAAATAACAAAATTCATATGTGGTACAAATATAATATATGGCAACGTGGCAAAAATAATAATTTGATGTAGCTTGTCACGTCATTCACATTAATCATTTTAGGGTGTTTGATATTTTAAATTTATTTAATAATAAAATTTATATGCAATGCAAATATAATATGTGATAGTTACATGATAAAATACTAATCTAATATAGTTTGTCAGATCATATACATTAATAGACAGATGTCGAGCTATTTTTGATAAAAATTAAATTTGTTTTATAAAATTACGTAAAATTTGAGATTTTTTGTTTACAATTTACCCTTATATCGATTTCAATATTTTCATATTACAATGTCAACAAGTCTCTTTATTAATTAGTATATACGAATTTATAATATATATTAATAATAATTTTTATTTTATTTTTATTAATATAACAAAATTTCAAATTTCAAATAATGGTATATAGAATCTGTAACAACTGTCAATAATAAATATAATATATTCAATACATATAAAATAGGAAATTTGTATATATAAATAATGAAAAGATGTAATTAATTTCTTAATAATATAAATGTACTTAAATAACTAAAATTGAAATAGAAAAAAAGACTAAAACCAAAGTTGATGTCATTAGGTAAAAAGTACTTAACGTCTGAAATTTCTTTTTCCCCTAAAAGCACAAAACCCCGCAACCCATTCAAAAAAAAAGAAAAAGAAGATAGAACAAATAGTGAAAAATAATTAAAAACAGTTTGAATGAGGAAATGATTAGTCACTAACTGTGCTCCACTCCCAGCGAGCTTCTTTCTCGGATCTCCCTCTTTCAAAGCCCTTTACACATTTCTTCACTTAATAATAAACATTTTTTTTTTCCCATTGTATATAAATTTAAGAGCTCTGATCGGATCTCAGATCTTGTTTTCTCATTCTACTTAGTTTTCTCTTTGTCTTTGAAGGTACTCTTTTATCTCGTTTCTCTGCATTCTATTCAAGTGATCTCAAATCTCTCTGTAGTTGACGATAATTTACAGTAGAAACGGCCACCGTCATCGGTTTTCTGTTTACGTCTCTGGGTGTTTTCTCTTTCTCCATTTGGTGTTAAATTTCAGAAAATCTTAATGTTTATCTGGTGATCTTACTCACAAGTTCTAATTCAATGCCATTAACTTGGAAAGTAGAGAACAGAATAATCTCTTATTCTTTTACCATTTTCAAGTAGAGGGTCGATTAGACCGCACTCATACAAGCACACGCACAAGCAGTGTATGTATACTTGAACAGTATTTGTGCATGCATATGAGAGGGTACGAAAATGGGATTGTGTGCTTGATGATCAGTTCAATTTTTAGCTATTGCAGGTTATAAATGGCCCAAGTATTACTCCACGGGACTCTACACGCCACAATCTATGAGGTGGATAGGCTGGAAAGTGGAGATGGACCACACTTCTTTAGGATGGTATATAGTGATTGCTTTTGTTTTTTATTTTTGGATCAACAAATGCTAGTGTTGTTAGGTGCTTGTCATTCTGATATGTGATTTGTTTACGCTTGTAGTACGTACTATTCTTATTCGTAGAATAAGAAGTACCACGATACCAATGAGAAGTACCAGGAGACCATACTTTAGCCATATATTTCTCTTCGGGCCAAGTAATGGCATAGATCTTCACTCAAAGTTTTCATTTGATTATACCTCTTGTACATTCATTCCCCTACTTTTTCTGGTGTTCTTTACGTTATCAAAATTTATAGAGTTTTTGTTTATTTATTTTCTCAAGAAGAGGTCGTTCTTTGGTGCAATGGGCGATGAATGAATTGGATAATTCTTAACTTATTTCTTCTTCCTGTTTTCAAGCAGCACGCTTTCAGTCTCTATTTCATACAATGCAATCAAAATAATTTAGCAAATATTTTACTGGTAGCTAGAGTTTGGAGAGTTATTGTAATATGCGAACTTACCATAATTAATAAAAAAAATTGTTTCTGAATGACATACATTAAAATTTATATGTAATAATAATAATAACATGGTTAATTAAGAAAAAGCTTTTAAGCTAAATCTTTAAGAGATAAGTACTAAATATATAAAAAAAATTAGATTTATTAAAAAAATAGGTTTATTACAAGAGAAATGCTAAAAGAACTGAGAGAATATATGTATTCTAATATACTCAAGGTTTCTATTGCAAGTTTTATTTTCGGTAAATTGTAATAATGTCATACCATTCTTAAGTACTTCTTTTCAATTTTTCTTTGACCTTCATTTTTTTTATATTGCCTACAAGTATGATATTCTTACCAAAACTATCTTCTGTTAACATATATGCAAATTACTCTAATCTTATTGCGCAAAATGTGATTTCTTATTTCCCAAAATGTTATTTATTTTGAGAAATAAGATTAAGTAAATTAAAATTGTTCTTATTTTAAATCTTAGAACAGCTTTGACTTTCTTGCTTCATTAATTACTTGCATAACTTCTTGTAAATAATTCTGTTGTTCTCCCTTTTAGCTCAGTGAAGTTTTTTCCTTGCAGCTCGTGGAAAACATTCAGGAAACAGTTGGTGTTGGAAGTGGGGTTAGTAAACTCTATGCAACAATAGATCTGGAGAAGGCTAGAGTTGGGAGAACCAGAATACTTGAAAATGAGCGTACAAACCCCAGGTGGTATGAGTCATTTCATATTTACTGTGCTCATTTGGCTTCCAATGTCGTATTCACTGTCAAGGATGATAACCCTATCGGGGCAACTTTACTTGGAAGAGGATATATCCCTGTCGAAGAAGTTTTGGGTGGAGAAGAAATAGATAGATGGGTTGAGATATTAGACGAGGACAAAAATCCCATTCATGGGGGCTCTAAAATCCATGTGAAGTTACAGTTCTTCGATGTTACAAAAGACCGCAATTTTGGTCGGGGTATTAGAAGTCCAAAATTCCCGGGGATACCTTACACATTCTACTCACAGAGACAGGGATGTAAGGTTTCTCTGTATCAAGATGCTCATATCCCGGATAAATTTATTCCTAAGATCCCTCTCGATGGGGGAAAGTTTTATGAGCCCCATAGATGCTGGGAAGATGTATTTGATGCAATCACAAATGCAAAACACTTGATTTACATCACTGGCTGGTCTGTTTACACTGAAATAACCTTGATAAGAGATTCTAGGAGGCCAAAGCCCGGAGGAGATATCATTCTTGGTGAGCTGCTTAAGAAGAAAGCAAGTGAAGGAGTTAGGGTTCTTATGCTTGTTTGGGATGATAGAACCTCTGTTGGATTACTGAAAAAGGATGGACTGATGGCCACCCATGATGAAGAAACTGAACAGTATTTTCGAAACACAGATGTGCACTGTGTCTTGTGCCCTCGAAATCCTGATGATGGTGGAAGCATAGTTCAGGATCTGCAGATCTCTACCATGTTTACTCATCATCAGAAAATTGTGGTAGTTGACAGTCCTTTACTTACTGGAGATTCAGAAAGGAGAAGAATTGTTAGTTTTATTGGGGGTATTGATCTGTGTGATGGTAGATATGATACTCCCTTCCATTCCCTATTTAGGACACTGGACACTGCACACCATGATGATTTTCATCAGCCCAACTTTACTGGTGCTGCAATCACGAAAGGTGGACCAAGAGAACCTTGGCATGATATCCACTCCAGGCTTGAAGGACCTATTGCTTGGGATGTCTTGTTTAACTTCGAGCAGAGATGGAAAAAACAAGGTGGTAAAGATCTACTTGTTAAGCTGAGAGAGCTAGAAAATATCATCATTCCCCCATCTCCGGTTATGTATCCTGATGATCGTGAGACATGGAATGTTCAGTTGTTTAGATCCATTGATGGTGGTGCTGCATTTGGATTCCCCGAGACACCTGAAGATGCTGCTAGAGCGGGGCTCGTCAGTGGGAAGGATAATATTATAGACCGAAGCATTCAAGATGCCTATATTAATGCAATTCGACGGGCAAAGAATTATATCTACATTGAAAACCAATATTTTCTTGGAAGTTCTTTTGCCTGGGATGCTGATGGTATTAAGCCTGAGGAGGTTAATGCTTTGCATTTAATTCCAAAGGAGCTTTCACTTAAGATAGTTAGCAAGATTGAGGCAGGGGAGAGATTCACAGTTTATGTTGTTGTCCCAATGTGGCCTGAAGGAATCCCAGAAAGTGGATCAGTTCAGGCAATATTAGATTGGCAGAAGAGGACAATGGACATGATGTACAAAGATGTTGTGCAGGCCCTTGAAGTTAAGGGAATCGAGGATGATCCTCGAAACTACCTGACATTCTTTTGCCTTGGGAACCGTGAGGTGAAGAGGCATGGAGAATATGAGCCATCGGAAAAGCCAGAGCCTGATTCTGATTATATTAGAGCTCAGGAGGCTCGTCGTTTCATGATTTATGTTCATGCAAAGATGAGGATTGGTAAGTGACTGCATTGATTTACCTTGCTAACTGCTAACTTATAAATGAATATAAGCTCATTGACCAGCCATTGGTCTATGGCCTCAACCTTAATTAGTTTACTACTACAATTAGCAGAGTGATATGCGTTGGTTATTGTTTAATGTGTGAATGTGTCTCTTGTAATGAGTATATACTACAAACCTCTTGCATTTAAATTTGCTTTAGTTGAAGATATTCTGCCAACCTTTAGGCTTTTATTGGTCATCCAATTACATATGTGAAATTACCTCGTTTCCGGATACCAGAAGTTAGTATTATATACAATTCTTGTTCTTTCTGTGTCAATTATACCCTTTGTTGTTTTCTTGTCGTCAATTTAGTTAATTGATCTCATGGATTTCATGAATGTGACATCTGCAGTTGATGACGAATACATTGTTGTTGGGTCTGCTAACATTAATCAGAGATCAATGGACGGAGCACGTGATTCTGAAATAGCCATGGGAGCGTACCAACCATTTCACTTGGCAACTAGGCAGCCAGCAAGAGGGCAAGTCCATGGTTTTCGTATGGCATTATGGTATGAACACCTTGGTATGCTTGATGATACCTTCCTTAGTCCAGAAAGCGAAGAATGCGTCAGGAAAGTAAACCAAATTGCTGATAAATATTGGGATCTGTTTTCAAGTGAGACCCTAGAGCATGATATACCGGGTCATTTACTCCGCTACCCTATTGCAGTCACCAACAAAGGAGTAGTAACAGAGCTGCCTGGAACTCAATTCATTCCAGATACTAAAGCTCGTGTTCTAGGAACCAAGTCTGATTACCTTCCACCTATCCTTACAACTTAAAGGGAAATCATACTCTGTCACAAAAGAATAACTACACTTCCTTCTTCCTCCTTGGTTTATGAAACACCAGATTAGCAAAGAATAAATAATGCATTGCCTAATAGCCCACTAAGTTGGTTTATTTTTGTTTTTTAAAGGTTTCTCCGGGGTGTTTAGCTCAGGATTTACAAAGATGTGTCATAGAATGCTTTGAAAAAATGAACCAAAGCTCTACTGCAGGTTCCAGTTGCAGGAGACAAAAATAACTGTCTAATGGAAGATAAAGGTAAGAATATAACTGTCTTGTGTATTGAAAAATTCTACCATTCGTTAATTTTAAACAACCAGAAAAAAAAAGATATATATACACTAGACAAAACAGAAAACACTAAAAGAAAATATAAGTACCTAACTACCATAACAACCAATTACCTGATCAACTCGAAGTTGCATAGAAGAATAATCTTTCAATGTATTTATGCTAGTGAGTAATATCTAATGCTAATTGTTCCAAACTCACCAATGTTTGTTTGTTTGAATTTCTTTCCTATTTTTCCTTTGTGTGAGCACCATTACCAAATGATAGCTTGTGTGAAACGTTGAGTTCCTAAGCAAAAATGATCCCTTACAGACCGTGCAAAAATTAGGCAAAACGAACCAGTTTATATTCATTTTTAGCTAGTATTCTATTGCAACTATCACAAAGCATATGTACGATAAGACAGATCCTAACTTGTATATGGAAAAATAAGAGCAATGATTGATCTGCCTAAGAAGCGCTCTCTATATTAGTAAGGCCAAATGTTCATCATCTTTGCAGTCTTGTGATTATTGTAGTTGATACAAATTCTAATGCACGAGAACTAGGTGACAAATAAGTAGGTATTTATTACCCACACTTTGAAAAGGAAACAAAATGGTCACCATATGTTTTAACCCCTTAGCACATACAAACACTTCAAAGTTAGCTGGATACAGGCCTTAGGTAGAAGGTTAGCTGGATCACACACATAATAGTGGCATGCAAGATTTCCAAGCTAGCATGAAGCTTAGTTAATGCAAGTTTTGGTAGAGCTTCAGATCGTGCACAAGTTAACTTGGCTAGGGCTGGGTTCTTGATGGATTAAGGATTTAATGTATGCTCAAATGAACGAATCGTGACTAATGGACTTAAAATGGGTAAGCGTTGGATAGGACCAGCGTGCCATGATAGGCTTTGGACTTAGATGACTCATCATCAACCGATAGAGATCATGAGGAGAACTTTGATGATATGACGGATAAGATCGTAGCAAATAGATATCAGTTACAAAGATAAAGACCATGTAGGAGGATCATCTGAAGATAGCGAAGACGTTTATGAATATGAATGGATCATTCCTAGATAGATGTTATCTTTTATCTTGTTAGTTGTGATGTATGTAAATCGTATCAAATAGAGTCCTATTTAGATAGGGATGTCATCTAATTAGATAATGTGATGTAATATGATAAAGATAAGACGTGATGTAGGTAGTTAAGTTTTGACAGGATTCTAACTTGGCCATCAAGCTAGAGATGCCTATAAATAGGTTATTTGAGCCTTGCTCCTCACATAAAGATTAAAAGAGCATTTCTCTCTATACTTTAAGGTAAGTAATAAAGGTTAACATTTGTTGTATCTCTTTCATGCTTCTATTGTTGCCATTAATAGTCTAGTGCTTTCATTGTTTTCTTGCAAGAGAGTAAGAGCTAAACACTGTAAAAGTTGTTAGGCAATCGAGAGCAAGGTTTTGTTAGTCACGTAGGAAGGCTGAATCTTACTTTAACGGATCTAAGTAAGATTGTCATGCAAAGGAGTAGGCACAACTTGTGATATAAGTTTGATATGTAAGAAGATCTTTGTAATAACTGGTATTAGAGCCACACTTTGACTGGAAGGAGGTAGCAATTTGATGGAGTGTGTCTGTTAAGTCAAAACTGACTTTACTTATTGCTTAAGTTTTGATGATAAACAAAAAGAAAGACAAAAATGAAAAGCAGCTGAAAGAACGTCTGGAAAGAAGTAACGAACAGAAAACAGACGAAGCAAAACAA
>JANZLX010000001.1:21782853-21794143 GCA_025531955.1 Erythroxylum orinocense
TTAATTCTCCAATTAAACAATTTATAATCATAGATCAAGATTGGCGTCTAGCAACGCATCATGACCACCCAAATATTTGGGAATGTCAAAGTGGTTTTGACTAACCTTTCCGCGCATGATTTTTCTGTATAATTCAATCCTTTCATCAACCAATGTTTCAATTAGACATAGAGCATGGAATTAATGTCTACTATATTTTGAGTCCAATTATATTAGTTCTCTGCTATTAACTATTAATTCAATTAATGATATTTGTAAACTGTTTACAAAATATCATTTCACCTAGGCCAAGGATTTCCCAAATCAATATTAATCGAGAACAACGGAACATTCTCGCTAATTACTTTATCATATATCATTAACAATGATTTATCTTTGAAAAAATTAAAAATTTGAGTATTTTAATATTATTTTTTAAAATTCAAATTAGTATCATAAAATTAAATAAAATTCTATTAAATAAAACTTGAATTTTGTATAATTAACTCAATAACTAATGCCTAAAAAGATGACAGTTTGCTTATTAATCTGGTCTTAATCATTCTATATGGCCTCTTGATTTCATCTTACGTGTGACGTGAGTGAAAATGGTTTATTGGTGTCTCTTGATCAAAGTAGATTCTATTTGTGCTTTATGAATAGCATATAAAATTTGACCCTTGGTGTGGTTGGAAGCTAAAACCTCATATTTTTACTTGATATTAATTTTTTAGTTCTTGTTTGTTTTTTTTGTTTTGGTTGTGTATTTTCGTTTTCGTTTATTGTTTTCTATATATTTTTTGATAATAAAAAATATGTTTAAATAAGATTTGTAACAAAAAACAAAAAAACATATTTAATTTCATCTCGTTTTTTGTTTCCAATTATACTATTAGATGTTAATATTAATTAAATTTATCACATTATAATCTTAAATTCTAATTTAATTATTTAGAATATATCAAATTTTATTATTAAATTAATCAATTCTTGTTATGATTATAAATAAAAATGTATCTTTTTAGTAATAAGTTCAATCTTGAAAGATTTTCCATCTACAGTAGTGAAATACTCATCATGGGAACTCCATGCATCAGGAGTTTAAATGTTGGCTTCATAATGCTTTTACATGATCCAATATCCATGTACTCAATAACTTTAATGGGCTGATCATACTTATCTTGGAACAGTAACTGGACTTACACATAGGGACGAGGAATAAGTTTCGGGACAAGCTTGAGACACGATTGTTGCTATTGTGTAAAGCATTTCATCTCCAAAAATGGAGATATCAGAGGAGTCATCATCCTCATCAGAGGAATAAACGGGAACAACAAACTTTATGTCTTCATCCTCACTGGATTGTTTATGTATTTCCACAATGGATTCTATCACCCTAGTCCGCATACTGCTAGTGAGCTACTACATTTTCCTAATTATAATCTCATTAGCAAATAGATACAACAATTCCTTGGAATTGTCAACTGTATCAAAGATTTAATCCCTCATTTGGCTGATTATACATTGTCCCTATCAAAATTGCTATAAAAGAATCCACCACTATAGGGAAAAGAGCAAACCAGAGCCATACAACATTTAAAGAAAGCCTGTTAACATCCACCACCTTTGAAAATTCCTGACAAGGGACAACTAATCCTAAAACCTAATGCAAATGATCCCTACTATAGCCATGCACCCAAAAAGAAGATATTATCATACAATTAGTCACTTCCATGGCAAGAATGGTTCTCTTCTTATAAATTCGCCATTCACCATATCCAAAACCATCAACACATCCTAGTTGACTTCCTCTCTTATCAGCATTTGAACCTTTTCACTCCCTTTAGCACTATCTCATTCCTCTTCTCAATGGTTGACCTGCCTGCTACTGCAAGAACAAAGAATTTCTTTCCTCCAATTACTAGCATACCCACCACTGTTGCAAAAGTTGCATCTCTTGCCTAATTAAGCTTATTTTATTTAATATAATTAAATAAATTTATACATTGATTTTACATAATAAAAGTCTATAAAATATATAATTACATTAAATCCTTCTAATTAATGAAAATATTCATCATACTACAATGCATTAAAACATAATAGTTATATAACTTACAAGAAAATGTCAATTAGAACTAATACACTCATTCTAGATTTGTCCAATAAACCAGTGCATTCATTATCCCCCTCCCCTTCAAAACATAACCATCCCTCATATTTCAAACACAAACCAGTTCATCCCCTACCCCTTTAACCTTCAAAACATAAACCAATACATCTCCCTCCCTTTCAAACCACAAACACTTGATATTTCATTAGTGCATTCATCCCCACCCCCCTTTTAAACCACAAACACCCAATCATTGTACTCTTTGAGTCCCTCTCTTTTTACTACAGGCTTTATTGTTCTCTTCTTTTTTTCCTACTACTTGTTTTGACCGGTTATCTTATTTGGTAACTACTTTTTGCAAACCTTTTTTCAAAACTCTGCATAATCTCCTTTTCCACTACTGACAACAATGCAGACCATTAAACCCCCCACCCTTTTGTGTAAACTCCCCCACTAAATTTCCCTTACCACCCTCCTAGATCTTGGTTAATTCCAAGCTCCCTAAGAGGGCCTCCTCTTCCTCCTTTGATGTTAAGAAAAGCTAGAAGCAGTTGATTGTTGTAAATAGAGATGCAACACTTCATTATTCCCCTCCCAAGCAAGAAAGTGGTCGAATTATAGTCTCATCAGATCTAGAAGTCCTTCAGGAAGGAGCCTAATCTTGGGAGGCTTCTTTGATAGGGTTCTTTCTAGAGAAAAGGTCCCCATTCCTAATGCTACAAAGGTTTGGTGGAAGTGCTATTAGCTGATAAAAATTTAGCATTATTTACCTTTTTCTTCCAAAGCTCAAGCTCTCAAGGTCTTGGAAGAAGGCCTTTGGCATATTATGAATCTTCTATTGTTTCTTCAATTCTAGTAATTGGGGTTCCAAGCTGAAATAGAAAATTTAAAGTCAGTTCCTTTGTGGGTTAACTTGTATAACATCCCCTTGGAATACTAAATTACCAAGGGACTTAGTATGATTGTAAGTTATTTGGCACAGCCTTTATGCAAGGATGAAAATACAGAAAAAAAGGAAGAAAAGGGGTTATGCTCGTCAGTGGATTAATATTTACATTTCCTAGGATTTACCGAAACAAATTTAAGTCATGAGATTAGGTTTGAATATAACTTTATATGAAGATATTGTAACAGTAGATTACCATTAGAAGGTTTATTTGACGCTACAAGGAAAAAGGTGGATGCCAACTAGGAAAACCTTCAAGAAAGTGGATTATATAGAACTAATGGGCCTAGAGCAGGAAACTAATGATGGAAATGTTGAGTAAATACCAAGTCAGAATGTGTCCAAAGAGGATCCAGTTATACCTGATTCATATGAGGCAGAAACAAGCACTACTAATGAAGATCCAATGGTAGGAAGGACAACACTTAAAAAGGGGGAAAAGGGGGATGAAGCAAGCTCCTCCTCTTCAACCTGGAGCATTGTTGGGGGAATGAGATTGAAGAACAATTTATTAGTGTCAAAAGGAGGATAGGTACTAGGAGCAATAAAGGCTCCAAAGCCACTTCTTTATGAATGTTCTACAGAATGTTAGGGCCTCAAATGCCCCAAAAAACTTTTGGCTGTAAAATAATTTTTGACTAATGAAAACTCTTGGATTTTTGTTGTTTTAGAGAAAAAAATCAGATTAGAGAATCAAAAGTTTCTTAATAAATTATGTTATAAATGTCGTTTCCTTTCAAATCATCAAGCTCATGCATATGGCAGAATTATAGTTGGTTTTGATCGTCGTTTTGTAAAGGTTGAGGTGTTGGAAATGGAGATGCAAGTTATTCGCATGAAGTGGCATTTTATTGAGCATAATACATTTATACTTGCCTCTGTAATGTATGGTTTCAATTATGATTTTTAGAGAAAGGATCTTTGGGGAAGCTTACTAAGTTTTCAGGGAGGAGTGGTAGGTCCTTGGTTAATTGCAAGTGATTTCAATTATACTCTCTTTAGAACAGAAGCAGAGAGGTGTTTCTCCTTAAGAAACTACTCTCCAGATCTTAAGAATTGTGTAGATCATTTAGGAGTCCAAGACCTCAAGGTGGATGGTCATTTCTTCTCTTGGAGTAATAACAAATTAATGGCTAGGCTCTCAGGAAAAAAAAAACTAGACTGCATTATGGTTAATCAGGAATGGCTACAGCAATTCCCTGAAAGTAAGGCCTCTTTCTTAGATCCTATGATTTCGGATAAAATCCTTATAAAGGTGGTTGATTTGATTTTAAAAGTGAGACGATGCTCTACTTTTAGATTTAACAATTGCATCGTTAAAGTGGAAGGTTTCCAGGATTGTTTGATGATTAGGGTAATAACTAATGTAAATGGAACTCTCCAATTCAAATGTGTATAGAAGCTTAAAATAATCAAGGAGGGATTAAAGTTCCTAAAGAAATAGAATAGGGAGAACACCTATTAAGCCATTACAATAGCTAAAGATAAGCTCCCCTAAATTCAAAATAGTCTCTCCTATAATCCAGGTGATAGTTCCCTTTTTTATAAATTTAACAGCGGCTAGTTTTACCATTTTATCTTCAGAAAAATTGTGGCACTCAAAACCTAAGTCCACCTTCCTTTCACACTTTAGGTAAGTCTCTGCATCATTCCTTCCCTTGAAGGCTGGGATCTACATCTTGATAGATTTAAGGTCTCCATCTCTCTTGTTAAATGGCTTAACTCTCTAATCTCTCCTAGGTATGTGTACCTCAAACTCCTCCTCCTCCTCCTCCTCAAAGTCATCCTCTTCTGGCTTATACCGAGGTGGTGGCCAATGAGGTGGTGGTTTCTGCTAGCGTACACCTGCACGTCTCACTTGAGGTTCCTCGCGTCTCCCTTGTCTGAGCTCATCCATCTGTCCCCTAATCTAATTTAAGGCCAGAATGAACCTCTCAAATTTTTGTTGTATGGCTCTCAAAGTAAAAGCGATGTTTACATCTCCCGCTTGGTTGTTGTCATTACTACCTCCCTGTGACACTGTAGATAAAACGATATACCTGCAAAACAAGCTTAGTAATAAACAACCTCACACACTCCCTCATGTGTTTCACTCAAATAATGTCACTTCCCTTGTGTTTAAGTCACGACAATGTCTCCCTCAAATAAGCTCACACACTCTTGCCTTTTACCATTCATTCCCTTTGAAATTCAAATCACCACTCGAAATTAATTCTCAATTGATCAAAAAAATCAAAATGGTGCAAAAATTTTAAACCAACTAGCAAGTACACGTATGACAAAACAAAGAAAACAAAATTTCAAATTTTTTTCGACTTTTGTTTTCGTACTTTTTTCAATCTTTTTTTTGTACTTTTTTCAATCTTTTTTAACTCTTTTTTCGAACTTTTTTTTGAAAATTTTTCAGATTTTTCAGACTTTTTTTAATATAGGCCGAAAATTTCAGCAAAATAAATAAGAACAATAATTAAAAACCCTAGGCCAAAAGTTAATTCATAGCTGAATTGATAAATCAACGATAATTGGATAGTGATAGGCGGTGGTTTCTTAATTTCCGATGGAGTTGAATAAGAATTCCCCTCCATACCAATGCTCTAATACCAAATAACACGCACACACAAAATTCAAGGATTGAAAATTTTGGATTCAAGGACACAAGAAAAGGGTAGATTTTAATCAACCAAAATTAATTCCGATACGCAGGGTTTCAAATTTACCTACTAGACCTCACGAAGAACTTATCTCGAGCAACCTAAATAACGAGTAAAGAACAAACCAAGAAAGTTGTTTAGGATTAAAATCATGCCACAATCTGGTTCAATTGATAAGTGATGTTTAATTCCTAAGTTGAAAAGAACAAGAGGGGTTTCTCCTCTGAATATGGCAAGTGGCACACAAGAAATAATATGATCAAAAGTTGTATATGATCAAAAGTTGTCTTTTCCTAACCCTAAAGAGGGTATTTATACCTAGGTTAATTAATAAAAGACTTGGGCTAAATAAAACAAACATTTCCAAAAAAAATATATTGAGAGAATATGGATCTAAATATGTAAAACAGATAGTTAAAAATGTAAAAATAGGCATACAAGCATGAATAATAATGACATAAACATAACTAATAAGAAGTGAAAAGATAATGAGTAATGAACGCATGGTTAATATTCTATACAAGAATAGTCAATTCCTTCAATTGTATCTAATAAATATTATAGAAGAAGTTTTGTAAAACCATATTTCAAACAAGTAAATAAAAAATCATTTAACTAAAAATATAGCTTGTAGTCAGGTACTTCGAACCCTCTATAGCCACCATGATTTCGCTTGCGTACTTTCATGCTAATCGGAACCAGTGGTTGTGTAGCAACACCAGGCTCATACTTGGAGCTCTGATACCACTTGAACTAAAAGCTATAGCTTGTAGTCAGGTACTTCGAACCCTCTATAGCTAAATTCTTGTTAATGAAGTTGATGTGCCAAGCCATGTCAAATATAATAAGTTCCACGTAGATGCCAGGTGCAAGTAAAATTTCACATCAAATATTAATTTATTTCATTAGTTAATATTAAAGAAAAATAAAACCTAACCTAACCTAAACTACCTTTTCCCCCATATTTCTCCCCTTTACCTACATCGTATTATGTGAAAAGATATGTATTTACAACCACAAAAAAAGACGTATAGTAGCAGCAACAAAGGATTTGGTTGTCACTATTCTCACAACTTTAAGCCCACTGTCGACAACAACATCGTAAATTGCATAACACAATTGTGAATATTATAATATATTTTTCTAGCACGGAAGGTCAAATCATCTTAGATGTTACCATTCCAATAAAATCAATAACAAGTCTCCTATTGGTTGGCATTGCCAGAGTAGATGACACTTTGTCGATCCACCTGGTCTCCTTGACCTTAAGAATCAATTTCCTTGGTTCTTTTTCAGTGTAAAAAGTTTTGTTGTCCACTAACTCAATGTCTTCTTGATCAATAGACAAGTAACGAGAACTTAAACTTGAATCCACCTTAGAATAAGAGCTTGTTAATACTTAATGAGATGCATTCAGGAGAGTCTCTATTGCCCCATTGTAAAGGGCTCAAATCCTCTGTACTACTTAACCTATTCCAACCATATTTCTGCCCTAAAATGATGTCATTTTATGTGTAAACAAACCCAAAATGACGTCATTTTGGGGCTAAAATAGGGTTGAAACAAGTTAAGTAGTATAAGGAATCTAACGCCCTTTGTAAACAGATGTCAACACTTCTCTCATTGTTCTTAGGAATAGTAAGTCCAACAAAGATTTTGTTATAAGTATTTTCTTTAATATTAATTAATTAAACTAATACCTAACATAGAAATTTTTTTACACCTGGGATCTACTTGAAACTTATTGTATTTAATGTGGCTTGCCACATGAGCTCCATTAACAGAGAATCTAACATTGGGCTATTTTTATGAAAATTAAAAGTTTGAGTGTTTTATTGTCACATTTTAAAATTTTGGCTATAATTGAAAATTTGAGTAAAATTTGAGATTTTTTTTGGTAATTAACTTTTAAAAAAAGTGGTAAGACAAAGTTATATTAGTCAAGAAATTTCTTTAGAAGCTTTATTATCTTTATTTCAAAATGGAAATTACATGTAAGTTTGATATGATATCATAAATATAATGTAAGAGCAATGGAAAGTTTGCAAAGAATCATCTTATGTTGTTAAATTCCCCAAATAACTGAGATTAGCAATTTGACATTTCATTCTTATTTGCAAATTGAATAGTCCAGCTTACATTGACCTAATAGTTTCAACATCAATAATATTATCATATCGATAACTCATATCATTTGAAAACTTTACAAGAATACAGCAATGCAAGAAAATCATATCTTACTAATAAAATCATGAGAAGTAAATAAATTAGTTAATATCTATTAAAGGGACATCTACATTCTTTATGGTATTTTATTAAACAACATGAGTCTAGTATTTCTTATCCCCAACTAAATTAGAAAATAAACCAAAAATCAATTGTAAAGAACCCAAATGATTGTAAGTCTACATGGAAGTCATAAGATATTGATTAAAAAAAAGAAAAAGAAACAACTTGTGCCTAAATTTGTTGGTGGTATTGGTGAAAGTGTATGATTATTTCTACTTCTTATTTGGTATGTCATTTCTATATCTTGCCTTTTACATTAACTCCTTTAGTTTACATGCTTAAGAAGACAGGTGGTGGGAGCATAGGATCAAAAGACTAAACTAAAGCACATATTTTCCTGTATTAATGATTTCACTCGTTTTTAAGAGCAAATGGAAGCTAATTTTATAACTATTGATACATTAACTAGAAGTTGCCAAGCTAACTTTGGTCTTTAGCTTCAAAATGTTCATTTCCTATCAACTAAGTAGCTATTATAAAAATAGTTAATAATTGTTAATATCAGTTACAGGTTTTATAATTGTGATAAGATAGGAAAAGTGACAAGATTTGTTTTTCTTTAAAGATAAGAAAGCATCATATCTTCATTCTCTTTTGCTATTCTTTTCTAGTATATAGCCAAATTGAACTACTATAAAAATTGCAAGCAAGCTATGGACTCTCTCTCTCTCTCTCTCTCTTTTTAATTTTCTTGTGTTTGTTTGCTTCCCAACCTTAATAATTTGTTTTTACTATAAAATTTCAGGTTCTAGTTGTAATTATAGTGTCATCAATCTTCTTTCTATTTCCTCTTTTTTATGTTATCTATGCTTTTGTGGTAATTATCTATATGAATTCAATAGTTGTGAACGGGAATTTAGTATCACGAGAATTTAGTATTATCTTTACAAGGTATAAAATCAACCTTAAATATTGGAAACAAAACATCCATAAAAAACATATCACACTCATTTCCTTCTACTTTTAGTTATACATCATATTAAAGCTTTCTTATTAAATGTATGACATAGTCTCACTCCCAGGTAGGAATAAGACTGCATACTACTGGACCGCTCCAAACTCTGTGTTTTAGCAGGACTCTCATTAGGTGTTTTTGTTGATGATGTTATTAAATGTATAAGGTTATAGACATTTCCTATAGAAAACAGATTAGGTCAGTCTTAAAACAACAACACATGTATATTGTTGGATCCCAAATTGTTCTTGGAAGTTAGAACTATTATATATGACATGTGAGAAGTTAAGAGTTGGAAAATGTATTTGGAACTTGTTCACTAAACATGCTTTGGTGTTTTAGCCATAACTTTTTCTCTAGTTATCTAAATGAGATGATTCTTGATTTGGATTAAATTAGAGAAATAGGGCTACAAATTATCTGATGAAATTGAGTTTTAATTCAGACTCTAAGAGTTTCAATTTTTGGATGGAAGTTGAGTACGAAATATTGTTTCATTATAAGGATAATTCGGAAATGTTTGCGACATAAATTTCAAATTACCGAACCAAATTGAATGATTTTGGTGTCATTAGAAACTTAAGACAATGAGAAACATTTTTCTAGAAGGAAGTGTTAGCAAATTCCTTAAATTATTCGATGATAATTAGTTAAGAAGTGATGTGAGTTTAAAAGATCAAAGGAGGGCAAAATGGAAAGGACAAGGTTAATGAAGGGTAAAATAGGAAAATAACTAATAAATAGGCTTAAAATAGAAGATGAAGGGAGTAGTGTCGTGAATAGCCAATAGGAGAAGAAGAAAACGTGAGGGAGAGAAGGAAAGAGAAGAAAATCGAAAAGGTTGGGGAAAAAGAAGGAAATTTTCATGGAAAGAGGAAGAATCAAGGCTTTCAAGGTAAGTTTTCATCTTCTTCTTGCTCTAGTAAAAGGAAATGAGTTGTGGTTTTGTTGTGATGAAGAAATCCTAGAGAGAGAAAGGGGTTTGTGTAGAAGAAGAAGATTTGGCAGAACCCATAGGGTTTTTGGGTTTCTAAGCTAGGTTTTGAGTTTTCTAACCTAGATGGACTATTGGTAGGTTAAGGTTGAACTTGATTTGTGTTGATTTTATTTGATATAATTTTTGAAGTGTTAGGTTTTTTATTGAATTAGAATTGAAAAAGAGAAATTGGTTGTTTTAGGAAAATTAAGAAAGCCCTATTCAAGAGCAAAAGGAAGGGAACCATTACATTTGGATTTTCAAGAGTTAGAAGGAGGGTAATTTATTTATAGTTATTGTGTTATGGGTATAATGCCTTGTGTATGTGTGTATGATTGAATTTTCAAATGGTAAATTGTTATGATGTGGAAAAGGCATTATGATGTGTTTTATGCTATGTCGTGCATTGAAACATGTATGACATTTTGATATGATTGAATTGTGTGTATGCTATGTCATGCATTGAAACATGTATGACATTTTGATATGATTGAATTGTGTTTATGCCATGTTATGCATTGACAAAATATATGACATTTTGATATGACTGTTATGCCATTGCATTGAATCGTGGAATTTTGTATAAGAAAAAGCATGAGAAAATATGATTGAGAATGATTGATTTGAACATGAAAATTGATTGTGTTTGGGCGAGAGAGGAACCGTTTCGTAGTCATGTGTACATTGACAAAAGCCTTCTCCCGGCTACCCGCTTGTGGCCCACGAGATCCGAAATGTGGATTCGTTTCGTTCACGATGTAAACTTCGATTTTACCGTTTTATTTCACGGAACCCTCTAGCCATTTGGTTGTGCATTGCATTTTGATGTGCTAAGCTATTGATTTGAATTGAATTACATCTAACATGTGATATATGATGATGTTTTGAATTATGAAATGTGAATTGGAATGGTAAATGTTGAATCTTCACTGTGAAGTGTATGCTTATATGAATGTCATATACATGCTTGATTGTGTGACTCATCACCAATGGCTATAAATATATTAGCCACTGAGCTATGTAGCTCAACCCATCACTTTCCCTCTTCAGGTGCAGAACGAGAAGTTTAGCGATCCTTGCAAGACAGTTGGACAACTTTGAGATAGATAGATTTTGTTCTAAGTAATACCTTGTATAGCTTTTTAAGTATGCCGAACATTGAGCATCAATGTGTATTTGTATTTGTTTTGAATTTGTGATGTGTATTTTTACCTGTAAATAAAGTTTGTTTAATGATTTACTTTGCATAGAAATGAGAACAGAAAATCTAGGATTTCCTTTTGTAAATGAATATGCCTTTTAAAGGTTGGAATTTATGATTGTGGATGTGGATATTGTGTATGAGTATGCCTCTTTGTTGAGATTGCGAATTGTTGTTCAT
>JANZLX010000001.1:21794243-21804462 GCA_025531955.1 Erythroxylum orinocense
TTCTACATAAACAAATCCATAACACATTACATTGTTCACGCTCAATTAAACTCTAATCAAGCTAATCTAACTACAAAACAATAAACCCCAACTCGGCTGTTCATAACAATGCAGCTAGACCTGACAATATAAACTACTAATCCAAACAAAACAATAAATGTCCAAACATTTGATTAAGTTGTAATCAAATAGCTTCACTACAAGTTACAAACCCTCGACCAAGGCATATTCATAAATCATAACAAAACTATAGGTTAAGCTACTCCCCTTTGAAGCTCGGTAAACTCTAGCCATCACTGCATCGCCAAGAGGAGAAGAATGCCTAGCCACTCATAGTATCTGGAAGCCTTACAACTCACAACGAATCCAAGACATTCATGGGAGACGTCGGCTGCGAAAATAAAACAACAAAACCTGTATAGAAATCATTCCCAGGGAACCCTGGGTGACGACGTGCGAGCTCTCTTCTCTCCTCTCTTTGTCGGCTCTCTCTCTTCTCTCGTCCCTCTCCCTTCGTTCTCTTTGTGTTGTCTCTTCGCTGCTCCAAAATCGACTCCCGTAACCTAATTTGGCAAGCTTTATAGGATGGGTCACGGGCCGGGTCAGCAAAGTGAGAGGATTTATCCATTTACAGTTCGGGGACCCGTCTGTCCGTCGCAACGAGGTAATTAATTATTCGTCGCGATGTTTTGAATTAGCTCGTTCGTCGCGACGAGGTAATTAATAAAAAAGAAATTCGTCGCGACGTATAGATGACTTGCTTATTGCGACGCGTGGGAAGGACCTTGGCATACGTCACGACATGTCTTCAACTGATGTGACTTAACATGATAATTACGCTTTACCGCGGCATTAAGGACTTCACGCCGTGTTGACTCTTCTGATCCGTATTGACTCCTCTTTCTCCTACAATATAAAATAACAATTTGTAGTATCAGTTATACTTAGAAAAATTATAATGCAATTCATGTCAAATTGCACAATTTTACTAACAAATTGCCTAAAGCATAAGCTCATCGTAAAGGACTAATTTAAACACAAAAATCACCAATTAGGAGTCAAGAAATGCATTAACAATTATGAAAATGCAGCCAATTAATAATATAAACTTGGGCTCAATCAGTTAGTAATATGAACTTTTGGTCTCCAAACATATATTCATATAATTTCCTCATTTTATATATGTTACAAGAGTGACTAATAGGTCCATATTTGCCACAGTAGAAGCACAAAATAGATGAATGAGAGTTACGATCATTTTTGCTTTCCATCATGTTACTACTACTTCGATTACAGCTATTGTTGGTTATAAGAATGAAGTTCTTGTACAACTTGATATTATTATTTTCATCATATCTTATTCCTGCCTTATCAAAGACACCTTTACCACTACCAAGCAATGCATTATGATTATTCTTTCTGTCGATAAAATGAGCTAAGTCTTTTTCTAGATATATGATTCTTCCATCAAATTTTTCTTTTTCATATTCTAGGTGATCACAAGCAAATTCTAGTTCAACAATCTTTTCTTCCAATTGTTTTATTTTTTCAGAACCTTTATAATCATTCTTAAGCAATGTATTTTCTAATTGAGTTACTTTTTCTTCCAAAAATTTCTTTTCTGATACCTTTTGCTTATAGTCATTTTAAATTTATTAGGAGACATATTATTTGACAAAAAGGCTCTTATTCTCTGATTCTAATGTTATAATTTTATTTTTCAAAGATGCATCATTGTTTTTAGACTTCTCAACCTCTTTAACATATTGTACAGTTAATTTGTTATACTGAGCATATAGTTCATGATATACATCTCTTAGTTCATCAATTTCAAGATCAGAGTTAGAACTATATACCTCATCCTCTTCTAATCCGGCCATGAGACAAACATCACTTGCTGCTTCATGCTCTTCTTCATTAAAAATCTCGAAAACTTCATCAGACCAAGCTGCAGTCATGGCTTGCTTTATAGGTTTTTTTCTTCTGTTTTGTTCTTTTAAAGAAGAATGGGACATTCTGGTCTAGTGTGTTTAGGTTTCTTGAGGTGATAACATATAATTTGAGTATTCTGTGTACTGTTACTACCTTTTGACATTGAACTAGTGTTTCCAATTTTCTTATTTCCTTCTCTTTTCTTTATCAGCATCATTTTATAAAAACGTGCATACTTTCTGACCATATGATTGAATTCATCATCTCCATCTATCTACAACTTAGTATTGCTTTCATCACCATTAAATGGAGTTGATTTATCATCAACTTTCAGAGTCATTCCTCTCTATTGGAGGATCTTTCATCTCATCTGAGCTCTGTCTCATGAATTATCAAGTTTCCTCTTAGTCAATTAAGTGAAATACTGCCTAGATCCTTTTTCAGTTTCTAGAGCTGTCACTTTGGGTCCACATTCCTTTGACGGTGACCTTATTTAAAGTAAATTCCAGATTTATCCTTCATTATTAGCATTTCCTATTTTGAATGTTAGAAATTTAGAATAATTATATCAATAAAAGCTTAATATTAATTATTATTCTACATTAAGATCCTTAAGTGAAAATGAAAAAGAAAAGCTTTGATTTATTATAAGATAACAATTTTAAATAATCTTTATTTTTGTCAGCAAAGTAACAAACATATATATTTTCTAAGTGGTACCTTACGCTAGGGGTAAAACTGCAGAATTCTAGACCTCTTCAAACTTTATTTATTAGCAATACTGCTGAGATGTTGTTGTTGATGATGTTTAATTAATATGGTATATTTTTATTATATATTGCAAATTTACATGAAAAGTTTATTAATATATCTAAAATAACTAGAAAAAGTGCCCATATTTTTTTATTAATCATTTAAAAATCAAGTAATATTTGTACAATTTCAATTTTTAATATTGGATAGACTCTTTTATTAAAAATTATTTTATTTTAAAATTAAATTGAATAATTAAAAATTTAATAATAATTAAATTTTGAAAAATTAGGCCTTTATAGTTATTTTTAAGCCTAGCTTAGGCCCATTGCTAAGTCTACTCTTTAAACCAATGTCATAACTTGAAAGCATCAGTAAACTATAGGATACATACTAGTTTTTAATATTTAGCATGATGTTACTATAATAAACATATGTTTTTCATTCTAGAAAAAAAGAATAAAAAGTTGTGAAATAAATTATGAATTTATTACAAGTATCAATAATACATATTTAGACTTTGATAAAAATAAGAAAACTATTATGTTATATTAATTGATCCAAGTTACATAAGTTATCTTTTAAAGGATCTTACTAGTTATATATTTCTTTACTCTACAACAAAAGATAGCATATGACTACTATAAAAATTTCTTAAAATAATTATTTGGCTAAGAGATAAGTGAACTTAATTTAAAATTTGAAATTGTAATAGTTTACTGTGAAATTTAAAAAACCATACAAGGAAAGGATATTTCTTGAGAAAATTATTCAGAATATAATTTTAAAACACAAGATTACCTAATTTTAAGTATAATATTCAGAATTAAGGATAACTTATATAAGACCTATTAAGAATCAAATATGATGTAAGCATAGATGAATTCATCTTTTACGAGCACGTATAATATTCTAAAACATGAATTTGATTGCTAACTTTCTATTCGTTTCCAAACAAGGAGATATTGACGTCATTTGAAAGCCATCTGAAAGGGCAACAACTTTGAAGAAAACATTATAAGTCAATTCAAGGTTGAATATATCAAAAGTTGTAACGTTATCCACTCAAAGCAAGAATATGCAATCAATTCAAACAACCTCTATCCTTAATCAACTAACAGTCATTGAATGCTTCGGTGCAAAGAAACTATCACAAGAGACATAGCAAGAGAAAAGGAAAAGAAACATAATAGATCTCTCATAAGGTACAAGTGTTTCACTCATCTCTAATATAGGGAATTTTTCATTCAATCTACCTAGATTAACACCTACCCAAAGCTTGTAAATATTCTACTTCTACACCACTAACATACCATAGATTTGTGATCAAGGGGACTTTGTATGTTGGTAATGTTGATGAAAGGCTAACGAACGGATGAAATTAGAAAAAAAAGGTGACAAATGCATTTTATGAGTGTTAAGAAACAACTGAAAATGAGTTAAAGTGTAACCATTAAATGAATACCAATATGTAATTATTAACTTTAAAGACCAATCTTTAATCTTCAATCCACCAAGAGATGCCATATTTCAAACATTATTCTTTTTGGCCAAACTATTTTCTCATTTTTCTTATTTTTTCTTTTTCTTTTTTTTCAAATTTGGCATACCCTAACTCGAGAAGAATAAAATAACAACATCAATTATGTACATTTAATCATGAAAAACATAATGTAACTCATGCAAAACACTTGTTCAGAAACAATGGAATGAATGAAAGTGAGGGGCTCAAAGGGGGTAAGTAAAGGTCAATTGAAATAGCTTGTGTTTGGGTAAAGGGGGGGTTTAGAAATCACACAAGATGAGAAAGAAAAGTAAGGCTTAAAAATTCCTTCCAATAAGGCTTTCTCTAAGATATTTCCTCCCTAAAATCAAGTTATACAACAAGGTTAGTAACACTGCACCAAAGGCTCCCCATTATGCTAATCAACTAAGAATAAAAATTACTTAAATCAAAATGCATTCAAACCTTGACATGGCAATGTTCACATGCATAAGCAACAAGGATTTGAAAACAAAATCCAAGGATTGTAAAAGTCAATTGAAAAGGTGGGAATCACAGCATCAATCGTTTTCAAGAGATAAACCCAACCAATTTAGCTCAATCAAACAAACAGTGCCTAATGAAAAGTCAATAATATGGCAATCCAAGCATTGGCAAACAATTCGGCAAAAGCAATCCCTCCCCCACACTTAGTCAATACGTTGGCCTCAATGTAAGAAAAACAATTATAGGTGAAATGGCAAGAGCAAGGGGAAACTAACTAACAAAAACTAAATAAAATAAATAACTACAACTATTTCCTACTACAAAGTTTCCCATCCCCTACATTTATTTCGAACTATCTCAGCAGACATATATCACCAATAATATAATAAAGAATAAAGGACAAAGGTGGAAGGGAACAACAGTGAGAATATGGGGGTCTTTGATCCTCATGGTAGTGCTTAAGCAGATGACCATTGACTTGTGAAACATGACCAGTTGCTTCATCCACTGGCTCTACCATTCCAAATGAATGTACTTTGGTAACTTTGAAAAGGCCCTCCCACTTGGTGACGAACTTCCCGGGCATCAAATTTAACCGAGCCTTGAACTTTAAAACTTTGCACCTTCATGGAATTCTTTCCTCAAAATCTATTTGTCATAAATCATTTTCAGCTTGTCCTTATAGATTCTGGTATTATCATAAGACTCAAGTCTCATATATTCAAGCTATTGGAGTTGCATTGTCCGATTTTCAAGTGAAGATTCAAGGTCTATGTTGGATCCCGTTTTCAAAACCAAACTCTTGCTCAGATAACATAAATGTTAGGCACCATTTCTAAAACCCAACTCTTAGGAAATCATAATCACTAAACTTATTCCAATGAAGTTTCCTTAACCATCATCAAATCCTCTTCTTGCTTTGATTAACCATCATCAAATCCTCTTCTTGTTTTGATACCATGCATGGTTATTCCCATTTAACCCTCATTGGTCATCCTCGGTTAATATTCATTATCTAATACTGTAGTGTCGGGCCCTATCTTCCAAATCTTTCTTATACTGAAGCAAACATTCTAAGCTCAACCTCCATCCAAATATTGAGCATCTCAGAGGCTAAGTTCAAATTCTATCCCTTTGGATTATTCGATAGCTCTATGTTTCTAGTTTGCCTAGACACAAGATTTACCCCAATTGGAGGTAGGATAATGAAGTTATGGCTGAAAGGATCAAAAAGGGTTTTGACCTCAATCAGATTTCACCTTTCATGGGACAAAATCCATATGGGACAAAAGACATAACTTACTCTAGGGTTTAAAGATCAAGGTTATTCTTGGAGAGTTCGAAAGAGGACTTCAACGTCTATAACTTCTATGCAGACCTTGAAAACAAATTCTATCGTCTGAAGGGTCAAACATGGACCAGACGATAGCATCAAAAGAATAGGGTACAGAAGAAAAAGTTTCAATCATATAAGCAAAAAAAACGAAGCAGAAGTTGATGAAGCAAAAATAGACGAAACAAAGTAGACGATAGCATAAGATAGACGAATGCAGAATAGACGAAAGCATGAGGTAGACGAACAAGAAGTAAATGAATACTAAACAAACGAAAGCATGGGGCAGATGAATCAAAGAACAAACGATAGCATGGATCAAATGAATGTGGAAAAAGTAGACGAATGCGGGTCAACTTAAGGCGAAGCAAAGTCAACTTACGATGCAACACTTAAGATTAAGTGGAAGACAGACGAAGCAAAAGTCTTAAGATGAATGGCGTCATCACAGACAAAGCAAAAGTCGTAAGACGAAACGAAAGACAGACGAAGCAAAAGTCTTAAGACTAATGACGTCATCACAGCTGATATGACGTCATCATAGACGAAGCGAATTATAGACGAAGCAAAACTCTTAAGACGAAGCGAAATACTGAGGAAGCAAAAGTCTTAAGACGAATGACGTCATCACAGATGATATGTTGTCATCACAGACAAAGCAAAAGTCTTAAAACGAAGCGAAATACAGACGAAGCAAAACGCTGAAGATGAATGACGTCATTACAGACAATATGACATCATCCCTGACGAAACGCAAGTCTTTACAGAGGAAACAACTTGACAGATGAAAGCATCCTTACAGACGATGGATTCTTAAGACGAAATGACGTCATTACAGATAATACGTCCTTACAAACGATATCACTTATACTCCTAAACATCCTTCCTTTTAAGGACTGTAACTTTCCACTCTGATGTCCAATAATTTCCTACTGTAAACCGGTGGAAAGCTAAATGAAAGACCTACTGCTCTCTAGAAGACCACTTGGTCTAACTCAGCCTAGATCAATCCGAAATTCTCCCAGAACTCATAACACTAATTTCTTTTTTTTTTCCTTTAAGGAAGGTTTGCAAATTTCCATCACGCACACTTGGACCATTGTGAGCTTAACTGTTCAGTTCTCAAAATTTACTTCATTAAACTCTCAGATCTTGACTCCTTTATCTCATCACATCTAACTGTATTTGATCCTTCATAATTCCTATTTTTGTCTTCCCATGAATCTCACTTAGGCATATGTGTGTATATGTATTGATATGTATTTAATTGTTAATATTTTTTATTATTTTTACCTAGCAATTAACGGTATAAAAATTCTTAAGATATTCACTTTAAATCACATTTGATTTTAAGTACAATTTAGGAGCAAAGAAATTAAAGTGAGTTAAAAGTACCCCATTTGAGATATTTTTCAAATATTTATCTTTGCTTGTCTTTAAGGAAAAAGAAGAAGAAATAATAATTAAAGGCAAGAAAAATAAAAAATAAAGAAGCAAGCATGCATGGCCGACATTTTCAAGAGGAAAGCAGCCAAGCAAAATGCACGAGGAAGCAACGTTTTTTAGAGGGGAAAATTAAATTGTCAACGTCAATCTAACAAGACATGGAGCAAATTAAATGGCCAGAGATAGAAAAAAATTCCGCAAAGAGGCGTGACTAAATGGAAGGCAGCAGGCGCAAGGTCCATCCACGCCAGCCAAAGACGACGACGCATCACCAAGAGTCATGCAACATGGAAAAAATCAAGAGGAATTAAAGAGAAGCACAACAGTCCAATAACGCATAAGCAGAATACATTCAACAGTAGACGACGACGCACAGGCATAAAACGCACAGAGGAACCAGCATCAAGAAGAGCAAATTAAATTAGCTACAATGAGAGCACGCAACAGGAACAGAACTGACGAAAACACACAATAAATTATGCAATAAATGAAGAGAGGACAAGCAAAGTAAAGGGCAATATCACGCACAGAAAAAATGATAGAGGGCTGGAGGCGCAGCTGGCGTTGGCGTGCAGGAGCTGGCAAGTTATAGCTGGTGGCTTGGTGCTAACACAGAGAAGCTACAGGCGTCCCAAAAGCAGCGAAGAGTTAGTGCAGTATTAAGTTTTAAGGAGGAACCAGAATTAAATTGTCAAACCGATGAACAGTAGAGTAAAGCTTTGGACAATAAAGAAGAGAGTTGCGGTAGTGTGGTTTAGACAGTAAAAATATTAGACACAAAATATTAAGGGGTTTTTGGCTAGGCACGAAGATGGGGCCTAAAGTATTTTTCAAAAAATACTTATGAAGGGATAAACGTCCCAACACTGGTTCGGAGGTAAAATCGACGCTGACGATCCGGGTCAAGTATTTTTATTACTTTGTTATTTATCTCTCATTAGGAATTAATTGTGTTATCCTATGTTAATTAATATGGGTATTGTGTATGGATAATCATATTTTCGTTCATATTCGGTTATTTATGTATGAACCTAATGGGTATTGTGATTGATGATTTTAATTCGTTCATTGAGTTGTTAATTGTGAACCCATTGCTAGAATTTTTATATAATCCGTAATTGTTATGTTGGAATTCATGTGTAGCGACTAATGATTCGTAGTCATTAGGGATAACATAGTCTAAGTTAAATGACGCATCGTATGTGATTGCAGCCTTAATTAATCGGTTTTCCTAATTCATAATGCTACTGCCTAATTAAATCTAGAGATCGTATTCTAGGTTGTTCAGTGGTTCGGTTTAATTAACGATCGTATCTTGATTAAACAAAACCCAAAGGAAAACTCGAGTTAATTTTTAACCCACGATTAATAGTTTCTAGGAGAGGTTAAGAACAACAAATTAATAAAATGTGTTTAATTAGGGTGTAGACTGAGATAAACTAAAAAATTGGGTCCCTACCGAATTCCCCACCTTTATCATTTTTATGAATATTTTCTTTAATTTGTTTTTATTAGTTAGTTTCATTTTATTTTTCTTATTCCAAAAATCCAAAACCCCCCATCAATATAAATATCGATTAATTTCATTTCTTAAACTTTACACACACTCTCTGTGGGATCAACCTAGACTCGCCACTTTACAGTAGTAGTCTAGTTATTTTATTTTGACTAGCGAAACGACGCGTGGTCATCTCACTACTATTGTGTGTGTATATATATATATCCACAACTTATGCTCGAAAACTATCTGCTCAAGTTGATAATCATCTCAATATCATCCATACGCAATTCATATTTCCTTAACAGTAAAATAATAAGGTTTTACAAATTTCTAATGGCATTCTAAGCCATATAACAACTTTATCTCAAAGTATCAAGTTACAAAAACTCTTAAACGAATAAATAGGTTTGCAACTATAACATTTTGCATTCCCAACCAACTCAACCACCAAGTTATGCAAGTTTGGAGAATTTCCTTTAGGCTCTTGATTACTTGATCTCTTAGCTATCACCTGAAGATGGGGTAAAAAGTGGGGTGAGTTTGAAAGCTCATAGATAACAGTTTATAACAAGAAAGTAAGCAAAACTTTTGAAACCATTTTACTTGACATAGAAAATATCTTATCGAATCGTAAAACACTTGTTTCTCAAAATTCTTGTCATGTAGACAAATTCACAACTACAAAACATGAATGCATCAGACTTGTTCAATCATATCATGAGCACATAAGCACATCAGGATGGTTTGGGTAAGTCCATAAACATGTCGCACTACAAATTTCCGTATAAGGGCCTTGTGTAGTTGTAATTCTTGAAGGAGCTTCGTGCCACTAGCAGGCAGGCGGGAGATGCTTATAAATTGGGTCAACGTGCACGTGACGATTTGTAACATCCCGGCCCCGCATTAGGGATTAATGTGTTTGTTTCCTGTGCACTAAATGTGTATTGTATTGATTGAGACCTATTGCTAGAACCTATCAATTGACTGATATGGCAATGGCCGATCGGTAGAACCGATCGACTAAACTGTGGTATGTGATTAGTGACGCCGAGCGGTTGTGAGGCCGAGCGACGCGCTGGCCGAGCAATGCTCTGGTCGAGTGATAACGTTACCGAGCGATGCGTTGGCCGAGCGATCACGTTACCGAGCGATCGTATGGGTCGAGCGATCGCACTGCCTAGCGTTTAAACTGAAGAGCTGCTGTAGTGAGCTAGGAAAAAGATAAAGGGAAATGATTGGGAATTGAGATAAAGTGAAATGAGTT
>JANZLX010000001.1:21884338-21903280 GCA_025531955.1 Erythroxylum orinocense
TCTAATGCCACCGAAAACATTCCATTTGGTTCAGTGATTCAGAAGATACACTTCAAACATTTTGGACTGTTCTTGTCCATAATAGTATACTATGCATAACTTCCATATGAATTTTAAACATCCTAGAGACTGAATCAAAGTCCAAGTCCTTCATACCATTTGTAGCTCCATGTCTCTAATTTATCACGAATCAGAAATCACCTCATTTCGATTAGTAAAACTCCAAAAATCATCAAAATACTAAAGTGTGTTCAGTGGAATAACACCAGCTCATAACCTTTAAGAACACACTCACTGTACTCGTATCACTCTTTTCACTCAAGCTCTCTTCATTCAATTCAGATAACTTCAATTTTTGGAGGAGATATAGAGAAAAGTCTTACAAATCCAATGGTTCAAGAATCAAGTCATTTGGAGGTCTAACGAGGAAGTTATGGCCAAAATACTCCAATACGTTTATATCCTCACTTATAATGTACATGTCTCAGTGCGAATGCCATAACGTTTGCTACAGATGTTGGATTGACTTCGTTTTTCAACCATTAGAAAGAATACTTCGAGATCTACAACTTTCATGAAGACCTCAAAGGCTAATTCATTCATCTTGCATCTGTATCATCTCACTTTTTCTTCCGTCTGCTTTTCTTCCGTCTGCTTTTTATCGCCTGCTTTTCTTCCGTCTGCTTTTTATTGTCTACTTTTCTTCCATCTGTTTTTTATCGTCTGCTTTTCTTCCGTCTGCTTTCTATCATCTGCTTTTCTTCCCTTCAATTTCTATCGTCTGCTTTTCTTCCCTTCACTTTCTATCGTCTGCTTTTCTTCCCAGAACATATCCACTTGGAAAAATCATAACTTTTGACGCCGATATCTAAATTTTTCATATAATATACCGTTGAAAAGATAAAAGAGAGATCTACAACTCTTCAGAGGATAACTTTGCCAGAATCTATCTTATATAGGTCCATATTTCCTCCCGAAGTTGGGACTCTTAGAGACAGAATTGAAATTCGATGACATCACAAGAAATGTAACCATATGTGTCTAGTTTAATACAAATCAAGAATCATCTCGTTTGGATAACTAGAGGAAACGTTATGGCTAACATACCGAAGGACACTCAGTAAACATTTCCAGATTATTACTAATCTTGTTTCTAAATCTTTCCTTATCATAACTCATACCAAAATCACTCTTTCTACTCTTCATTTTCAATAAAATCACATTTAATATCAATTATTCCCGGTAATTGTCAATGAATGCATATACCACCTTTTTATACGAAAATATTTCATATTTATATGCATATATGTTAACATGATACATGAACAAGAAAATGCATTATCTTAATTTTCCTTTGAGCTCACATGTACCAAAATTTCGGATCCTAACCCTTAATACGGGGACAGGAGGTTACAAAACATGTCTTCGTGCTTTCTATCTTATCAGCTCTCTGTGTGTAGTGTGTAGCTTCCAATCAATTGCTCAATGACAATCTCAATGAAGTAGATAAGGAAATTAGCTCCGCTGCATAACTGTGTTCTTCGTTAATATCTAATTTTAAAATTTTATAAAATAGTTTCGACTTTTAAAAAAAATTTATAAAATAATTTATTATCATACTATAAATTTATACTATATTTTTAGGAATATTTATAAAATTAAATTTATAATATTTATGAAATATAAATATATAAAATAATAAACAAAAATACATATAACCTAATTAAGGGGATTGGTTTACCCTTGTTTTTTCACTTATAAATTTGATTAAAAATATTAAAAGTTTAATTTAATTGTGAATAAAATAAAATAAACAAGATGTGTTTAGTAAACTTTAAAAATTATTTAGCTTAAATAATTTAATTATAAAATAAAATATAGTTAAAATTAATAAAAATATTTTTTATTTTTATATTGTCAAACAATCTACTGTATGAAACTTTTTTAAAAAAATTATTTTTTTAATTAACAACTAAACAACTAATTAATTTTAAAAAAAATTTACTAATAAAAGCTCAACTAAACAGGCACTCGGCTCGTAAGAGTTGTTTGGTGATTCTTTTGTTCTTTCAACCTTGGTTTTCAAAGATAGGGAATCCGTTGAATCGGGGAAAGAAGTCATCTCAGTTTCCAAAGCAGCAGCATTTTTCCTCTTTTTTATATGACTCGGGACCTGAAAGACCAAAATGAACGCTGCAACAGATAACAAACTTTTTACTGTTTTCAGCAGGAGAGAAAGTAGTTTCAACTTGGAATTTCTCTTCCCTATTTAAGCTTTTTATCTAATGACTTCTTTGCATAGGTCCAGTCCCTAGTCAAGCTATTTTGAAGCTGTATATGCCAATGAAACTATAGCTTACGGTGCTGAAAAAGACAAATTGCTCCAAGGAGAAGAATTCAGGCAACTTATTGCCAAGACAATAGTAAGGTATAAGCCAATCACTATTGTTGATTGAGGGTATTGACTTTTTCAGATTGGTAAATCTGTTTGATCGCTGCAGGAGCTAATTCACTTGAGGTTAAAAACATGAAGAGCATTATACCTGTTGTATTACGGAAAAATGAGGTAGCCTGAACTCCTGAACATGCCTCCTCAGTCTTCACCACTCTTCGCTGCTCGCGCAAGAAAAAAGTAAAGATACCACAGTTGATAACAGAGGGACATTGTTTTCCACCCTCCATAATAGCCAAAAGAAACCTCTAGGTGAGACTTGAGAGAGTTCCCAACTCTTACTCATTCAAGAATTGTGAGGTATTTTGTGTTTAGCATCCACAGCTCAGATTGGAGTTGTGCGCGACATGGCATGTGCCAAAGTTGGCAATTGTTTTGCTCATAAACTATCAGACTACACAGGGATGATGAGTTTACTAAGCTTGTCCAAAATTACACATAGTTTCTCTAGAAGTTGAATAAATTAAATTGGAAGGTATTACAGTTTAAAGTTTTGTAACAATCATCAAATGCTAATCTGACAATGAAACGCTTGAATCCCCTGATAAGAAGAAAAGAAAGCAAATGATGCAGGGATGAACAGAATGAGTTTGTGGGCTACAGGTATTAGGCGAAGTAATAAATGAGAGTCAAGTCAGCCTGATCCAAATAGTCGTGGCTTAGTAGAAACATAAAGTAAGTGACACAGTTTCCCAATCGGCAGGGTTAAGGTCAATTCTGATGGCGCGGTAGGTCGGGGTTCCTCTCGGGGAGCCGCTGGGGGGCTTATCCGCAATTGGCGAGGAGAGTGGATAGGGGGCTTCCAACATAACCTCGAGACGAGATCTCCTTTAGTGGCCAAATTGTGGGGAGTGTGCTCAGGCCTTTCGCTGGCTTGTGACCTCGGTTTTTGACGAGTGGTAATTAAGGTGGACTCACTCGAAGTTATTAATATTCTCTCTGATTCTTACACTGTTTTGACTGAGGTTTCTTTTTTGGTGACAAGTATCCACCACCTTATACGCCGGGAGTGGACGATTCAACTTACGCATGTTTACCAGAAAGGAAACCAGTGTGCTGACCTTCTCGCCTGACTCGCTGGCCGGTTACGCTTTTGAAGTTCAGGACCTCTTCCGCCGGGATGCTTGCGGTGCTGTTTTCTCGCGTGCTCTACTTTAGTATTATAGTTTTCCTTTGTTAAAAAAAAAAAGAAAGTGTCCATGTTCACAAACAGTGTCAAAGTCCAATAGCCTTTAATTTTCGTCTTTATCGTACATACTGTATATATATCCCCGTACCACTTGCCTCTCTGTTTTCGCAATCAAATCACACTACTTCCTCGCTCTTCAACATTTTCCTGCCTTTTCCCTTTCTCTCATCATCAGCATCCCTTTATTGGTTATGATTTTTCTCTTCACTGTAACATACATCAGGAGCAAGTTTCACTCTTATGCAGGTGCTGGTCTATTGGAGACTCATGATTCCATCAAGAAATCTCTCAAGTTGCCTCAAAGTTGCAGTATCTCTTTCTTTCATCTTTTTCCTCATCATAATCTCACCTCCAATATTAGGTAAAACAGAGGAATGAACATTAAATTTCTTACCTTTGTTGTCATATCTTTTCTTCTATTCATATAACAATTCCCTGCATGCAAGCTCTTGTGAGATTTTAATGCTGTTTCAGTAAAGAAAACAATCTTCTTTCCCTTCCCTCTTGAATCTACAGTTCACGGCTCTCTATCCTCAAGCCACAGTAACAATTTGCAGCAAAGAAGAAAGATGGTGTTGGGTTCGAGGCCTCCAGGTTGTATTGACAAGTGTACAAATTGCAGGCCTTGCTTGGCTACGTTGGTTGTTCCTTCTCATCAGAGAAAGGGTTTTACTTTTAAAGCATCAGCTCGTGGAGATGATGGTAGTTATTATCTTCTATCTTGGAAATGCAGATGCGGAAATAAGCTTTATCAACCTTAATCTAGAGCAAACCGTTATCCGTTTATAGTTATTAATCTTCTGTCTGTATGGATTAGAGGTTAATCGTTAGCTGTTGAAGTTTATATGTATGTTTTTCCTCTCTACCCAACACCTTGTTCCAACCCCCTTCTGCGTCAAAAATGACGTTCTGGATGTAAACAACATAAAACGACGTCGTTTTTCGTTTTTTTTTTTTTTTTGTGAAACAAGGTTGAAACGTACATAAAACAACGTCATTTTTTACGCAGAATAGGGTTAAGAGGAGGGTGTTGGGGATCTTGTGCAGTTTTTCCTATTTTACTCAGTAGATTTACTCACGTTCAATGCTCAGGAATCATATCATATTTCAGTTTACATAAAAAATGTGACAGGACTAATCTCTGCCACTCTTGTACAAAACAAGAATCGACATATTTTGCATACGTGCAACCAAAACAGAAGTGAAAAATATCAAGTTCCCAGTCCCGTCATCTTGGTGGTGTTTCACAGACAGTGATAATACATAGGAGCCATCGACTGGGCATAACTGGGAAAAACATGTAAGGTGGAAGGGTTAAACACTGGTATCCACTTCACTATTTCAGTATGCATATAAAAGTGAGCAGTGGCTTTCTGGCGTTTCTTGTCCTTTGCTTTTAGTTTCAGATCATAAGATAGCTTAAAGTAATGGTCTAAGTTTGAGTTGAACGGTTGATGTCTCCTGTAGCAAGCAGTATCAGACATGCATAAGATCTTTTTTGCTATTCGTTTATGCCAGCGATTTGTACTTCAAATAGTAAAGATAAATGCAGGTTCGACCACTTTTTGCAGCCTTAATCAAGTATCATACTCTCAGTATGCATTTCTTGGACTCAAAAGGTTATCCCCCAATCTCAAGGGCCTTCAGTCGCAGACCCAACTATTGCTGGAGGATTGAATCACGGATTGATCCCACCCAATCCCTCAGAAATTTTATTTTTTATATCTTAATTGTTGAAAAAAAAGACAAAAATTACAAACCCTCTCCGACCATTTAAAAAGGGCTGTAAGTAATAACCACAAAGTTTATTATCTATATTATTATTGCAACCCAATTAAGTATCAACCGTCGGTTTCTCTCTCTAGTTTATCCTCAAATGCCCATTCTCTATCTACCAATTGCTTCAACTTGAAGCGCCCTTAAAACCAACTCGTTGGAAGTCCTCCATTTAAGAAATCTCATATTGAAAGTGGAAGGAAGACGTGAGCAGATTTCTCCCTAAAGACCGAGAGGGAAGACTTAAGCATTTCAAGTAAAGTATTAACAGGAGTACAAGTTTAATAAAATAAAGAGTTTTATGCTAGACAATTTAGCACCGATGTTCTTCTATTCGTGAGATATTTTTTACTCTCTTTGCATTTCCAATAAGTTTAATCTCTTGAGCATTTCGGTATATTATCTATAGCTTTATCTAGAGAAATTGTGTTGTACCCATTATTTTAAATATTGGGGATATTTTGGACTACGATTTCATGGTTACTTTCTATATTGGGAAGATTTTTCACGTAAATATTTGATGTGTCTTTCTTTAATTTTATTTCGGAGTTTGTGTAGTTTTCTCCACTTGATGATCTCTTCACAGATTTAAAAAAGCAAGAGAGATTTTATTTCGCTACTTTGGTGTGTCTACCTCTCATTAAACTAGTATCAGAGCCCAGTTTGGGTGTGCAAGTCTAGTTATCGTATGTTTTGTAGTTGCCACTAACCAATGTATTCTCCACATTAGAAAATAAATTAGATTACTATATGAAGATATTGGATACTATTCACGTGTACTGTTACTATTTACGTGTACGGTCACCATTCACGTGTACGGTTACTAAGCCATTCATCCTTTATAAATCATGGAAGTTAACACAAGCAGAATGATCAGCCTGAACAGAGGCAACCTTCAATTATGGAAGGAGAAGATGGAAGATTTCCTTTATGTGAAGGGATACCATGAATCGGTATTTGGTATCACAAAAGCTTAAGGCAAATCTGACACCGAGTGGAGTCTTTTACATAGACAAGTATGCAGATTCATCAGAAACTAGGTAGATGATAATGTCTGGAATCATATCTCCGACGAGAAGGAAGCAGACAAGTTATGGGCCAAACTCGAGAGCCTTTGTGCTCGAAAATCTGGCAACAACAAAATACTCTTGACTAAACAACTCATGGACCTGAGATATCGAGATGGAACATCAATGATGGATCACTTGAATACTTACCAAGGGATCATTAATCAAATGGCCACCATGAGGCTCTCTTACGATGATGAACTGCTCAGATTATGGCTTTTAGGATCCTTACCGAGCTTCTGGGAGACGTTTAAAACAACATCTTCAACTTAGCCCCTGAAGGTGTAGTCTCAATGGAAAAGGTTAAAAGTAGCCTTTTGGAGGAGGAGTCTAGAAGAAAGACTCGAGGCTCATCTCTCGAGTTCGATTTTTTAATCACAGAGACAAAGAGGAGAAGCAAAAGTAAAGGTCCATGCCAAAGAGATAGATCCAGTAACAGGAATCAAAGAAGAATGATGCCAATAGTCAAGGTTGGATTATTATCACCAAGGATCTACTTGTGATCTATGATGAGGAGATTAGTATTATATGAGAAGAAAAGAGTTAGGTAATTGATAGTGGCTCCTTAACTCAAGTGACTACTCAGTAGGCATTATTTTCATCTTATACATCCAAAGATGATGGTTGTGTGAAGATGGGAAATAATGGCTTTACACAAGCCACTGGCATTGGAGAAATTTGCTTGAAGACCAATAATCGCATGAGATTAGTACTGAAAAATGCCAAACATATTCCATGTATCAGATTCAGTATCATGTCTATGGGAAAGCTTGATGATGAAGGGTTTTGTAGCATATTCTATAAAAATGTATAGAAACTTACCAAAGGTCATGATTATAGCTAAGGGTAGGAAGCACGAGACGCTGTACATGATGCAAGCCAACATTCCCAGTAGCAGTATTAATGCTATGGAAGAAGCAGATGCAACTGAGTTGTAGCACAAAAGACTCAGCCACATGAGTGAGAAGGGCTTAGTAGTGTTAGCTGAGAGGGGACATTTATCAGGTGTCAAAAGTATGTGTCTTAGAAAGTGTGTTCATTGCTAACATGAAACCAGAATTGAGTTGCTATCAAGAGTTCACTTCCCTCTAGAAAACAAAATGTACTTGATTTGGTACATTCTGAAGTATGCGGTCCAATGAAGGCAAAGTCACTTGGTAATGATCTCTATTTTGTGACTTTTATTGATGATCACTCAAGATAGGTCTGGGCTTATACCTTGATGTCGAAGGATCAAGCGTCAGAGGTCTTTAAACAATTTCAGGCTTCAGTCAAAAGAGAGACAAGGAAGAAACTGAAATGCATCCGGACTGATAACAGGGGAGAGTATTCTGGTCTATTTGATTAATATTGCAAAGAGCAAGGCATTTGGAATTAGAAGACACCACCAAAGATGGCACAATTGAATGGTTTGGCAAAAAGGATGAATAGAACTCTGGTGGAGAGAGTCAGATGCTTATTATCATAAGCAAAGTTGCTAAAACAATTTTGGGACGAGACATTGAATACAGTGATGCATGTGGTGAATCTCTCGCCTTTTGTTCCATTATAGTCTGATGTGCCTGATAGAGTTTAGTTAAGAAAAGATGTCAAATATAATGGTCTTCATGTCTTTGGAAGCAAGGCATTTGTGCACATTCTGAAAGACGAGAGATCCAAGCTTGATGATAAGACAAAATGGTGCATTTTTTTAAGTTATGGCCTTAATGAGTTTGGTTACAAACTTTATGATCCAATCAGCAAGAAGCTTATCTGAAGCCACGATGTTGTGTTTATGGAAGATGAGACCATCAAGGATATCCAAAAGACAAAAGATGTAACACCCAAAGATATTAGTGATGTGCTTAATTTAGATCCAATTAGCAAGGTACCATCATAAGAAAATGTTAAGGAGAATAATTAATAAGATGTAGCTAATGAGGATGTTCCTTCACAAAAAGAGGCAAATAATGGTGAGGATGACCGAGCACAGGAAGTAGAGGATCCAACTCTACTCAAATGATCTGATAGAGACCAAAGACCTTCTAGTCGGTACTCTCCAAATGAGTATACGTTACTTACAGACAGGGAAGAACTTAAGAATTATAAAGAAGTTATGGAAGATGAACACAAACAATAATGTGTTAAAGCCATGAAGAAGAGATGAAATCACTCCCTAAGAATCACACTTTTGACCTAGTAAAGCTCCCCAAAGGAAAAAGAGTTTTGAAGAATAGATGGGTGTTCAGGGTAAAACATGATGAATATACAAAGCTAGACTGGTGGTTAAGGGGTTCAGTCAAAGAAGTTGATTTCGATGAAATATTCTCACCAGTGGTGAAGATGTCATCCATTCAAGTTATCCTCAGCTTAGCAGATTTATATGGAGCAACCAAAGTCCAAAGTTAAAGGGAAAGAAGATTATGTGTGTCAGCTAAAGAAGAGTTTTTATGGCTTAAAACAAGCATCGAGACAATGGTATAAGAAGTTTGAGTCAATTATGGGAGAGCAAGGCTATAAGAAAATGACTTCTGGCCATTGTGTTTTGTATATAAATCTCTAAAGATGGTTTCATTATTTTACTTCTTTATATTGAAGACATACTGATTGTTGACAAAAATATTAATAAATCTGACAAACTGAAGAAGCAATTGAGCAAGTCTTTTGCTATAAAAGACTTAGGGCCATCAAAGCAGATCCTTGGTATAAGGATTACTTGAGACAAAAGTACAACGAAGTTATATTTGTCTCAAGAGAAGTACATTCAGAAGGTGCTTGAAAAATTCAACATGGAAAATGCTAAAGTGGTTAGTTCTCCTCTTGCAACCCACTTTAAGTTAAGCAGTAAACACAGTCCTTCTACAGAAGTAGAGATAAGAGATATGTATAATATTCCTTACTCCTCAGTAGTAGGAAGTTTAATATATGTCATAATATGAACAAGGCCAGACATAGTTCATACAGTTGGCATGATTAGTACTCTCAAATTCAGGAAGAGAGCATTGGAATGTTGTGAAGTGAGTCATGAGGTATCTTCGAGGTACTTCTAACTTAAGTCTCAGTTTCGAAAATGAAAAGCCTATATTAGAAGGCTACACAAATTTATATATGGGCGGTGATGTTGCTACCAGAAAGTCTACTTCAAGATACTTGATCACTTTTACAGGGGAGTAGTATCATGGTAGTCAAGAATGCAAAAGTGTATTATGATACATACTATCAAGGTGGAGTATATTGCAACAACAGAAGCATGCAAGGAGTTATTGTGGATGAAAAGATACAACCAATAACTTGGCTTTAAGCAAGATAGATATGTTATGTATTGTGACACAATCAAAATGCTATCCATCTTAGTAAGAATCCAATTATCCATTCGAAATCAAAACATATCAAGATAGGATATCATTGGATTAGAGATGTTTTGAATTTCAAGTTGTTTGCACTTACAAAGAGACACACAGATGAAAATGGTGCCGATATGTTGACAATGACATTACCAAAATATAATCTTGAATTCTGCAGATTGATCATAGGGATGACAAGTCCTTCTAACGGATATGGAAAATGAGGATTCTTTCCTTTATGATGGTGATCCTAAATGTTAGGAGGGGAGATTTGTTGGAAGTCCCTTCATTTAAGAAATACTAAATCAAAAGTGGAAGGAAGGCTTAAGTGGATTTCTCCCTATAAATAGACAACAAAAGGGAAGACTTAAGCATCCCAAGCAAAGTATTCAGAGCAATACAAGCTTAGTAAAATAGAGAGTTTAGTGCCTGATAATTTGACACTAGTGTTTCTTTATTTGTGAGATATTTTTCACTCTCTTTCTATTTCCAAAAGTTTAATCTTTTGAGTATCTCGATGTATTATCTCCAACTTTATCTGGAGAAATTGTATTGTACCTATTATTTTAAATAGTGGAGATATTTTAGACTATGATCCTGTGGTTTTTACTTTCCATATTGGGAAGGTTTTTCACATGAAAATTTGGTATGCCTTTCTTTGATTTTATTTTAAGGTTTCTGTGGTTTTCTCCACTTGGTGATTTCCTCACAGGATTACAAAAGGTGGGAGAGATTTTATTCTACTACTTTGATGTCTCTACCTCCCATCACAACTCAAAAACCTCCTCCCTCTCTTTACTAATTAAACTCAACAGTCCATTTATCCTTCCGACCACACAAAGGCAGAGCTAGCATTGGTTTCTCCTCCATTCACAGGCCTCGTCTCCCTAACCTGCCTCGCTACTTGATCAGGACTCTAATTGGTTTAAAGGTTTGATTTTTATTAGGTTTGTTTTTTCATTCGAGTTTTTTATGATACAGGTAAGGTTTTACATATAATGAATTTAAGTAGTCAAAGCCAAGATTTACTTAAATCAGATTAAACTGTGCATTTATGACATCTGAGATTCTAGTAAACACTTAATTATGTGATGGAGTTATGTTCGGGTATGTTTATTCTAGTCTTTGATGTTGGATATTTTTGACATTTCTTATAAAGTTGGACAAAATTTAATTGCATTTTTAGGTTTTTTCAATAACTTATCAGCTAAGTTACGTAATTTGATAAGGATAAAGATAATAAAGTAGCCCAATAAATGATCTAAATCAATAGATCGAAGTCCAAGTAAAACATAGATCCCGATCAGTATGGATCAGACCTATATCGGGCCTATTATGGAAAAATTGATATGAATGCCATATATAAAGGTTAAACTCTCCTGCAATTGCTTATATTATTTGTAGCATAAGAATTCTCTAACCCATTAAGAGAGCTTACGTTTTGAGAAAATTATAGAAAGGCTTTATCCCATTCCGGTGAGCAGGTCCAGTGAAGATGGTCGTAGATTCGTGCTTGTTTTTCAAAAAGCTTGTTTGAAGTTATGGAATCAAAATAAGGTATTTCTATATTTCTTCATTACTTTCCCTTCCACGTTCGATCTGGGATACGTAACTAAGGTCCCATTCTGTGTTACACATGGTATCAGAATGCAATGACATGATCAGGTGGTTAAAAATGAAGATATTTCAATTTTTTCGTGCTTATTGAAAGTAATATATATATGTTTAACCTTGAGAAATAGGGTGAAAACAAGTTGGGGATTACAAAAAATTGGCCCCAATCTCACAGAAAATCACCTTTTTTCCAGTTAGGAATGAAGACTCAGGTGAATAGTACTTCCTCGTTGGGCAGTACATCTGGCGCGTGCATTACATGCACCAGACAGTAGTCGACATATTTGTGGACAAGGGGTGCCACATGTCAGTGCGTTGGTCGATAAGTAGATGTGGGCGCGCACAATGTATGGAAGTTGATGTCAGCACTGCATTAGTGCACGTCAGCACTGAATCGGCGCCGACGTCAGCTACTCAGTGCTGACATCAACGTGCTATATAACAAAAAAAATTTAGATTTCCCGTAAGGGTGCCTGTGGTAGTTTGGGTCAATTTCTAGGACCAAGAAATTTATAAAGTTAATTTTTCATTTTTTTTGAATTTATTGCATTAGTAACAAATTAAATTTAACTCCAAAAAAGGAATTAAGATATTCTGAAGCCGATTTTGAGTAATTTTTCATGCTTCGAACATCACATGAGAGAGATATTTCGAGTTTTTATGTCTCAGGTCTCATGTTTATTGTCTGGGGTCGAAAAAGGTTTTTAACATATTCTGAAGGCATTGCTGAGTGAATTTTTGTGCAACGAACTTACCATAAAGGAGATACATGAGATTCTCGTGCCTCTTGTGGTCAGTTTAGTGTCCAGTGACGCATGATAGTTGCTTTAATGAGAATTTTTCGCTATGAAAGTCCCAAATAAAATTTTTAGAGAATATCTTCAAAACTAGTGTGTGACAATGAGACTGTACATTTGGGTTTTTGCATTTATCAATTTTACATTGTCACATACAATATACCCATAAAGAATGTGAAGATAACATAAAGATGTATCCCTTGTGTTTATAGACCTTTTGAGTGTCGATGACGATGTAGTCACTAAAGTGGCCTTTCAAGTCAGTATTTTAATTGTTCTGTTTGTATGTTAGGGTATGTCTCTAATTTTATGTTTAGTTATTCTACTCAAAGGTGTTGGTCTTATATAAAATTTTGAGATGTGCATAAATCCATTAAATGGAGGAAGGTTGTTGCTAAAGTGATCTATTCGCCTAAAGGTGGTAGTGTCAAGAGAGTTGATGGTTTATACTTCGATCACTTTTATGTGAAGGTCTAATTGCATATATTATATATTCAGTCCAAAGGTGTTTCATAATATATGTAATCGAATTCTTGGTAAAAATATTATTTAATGGTTTTGAGTATCATTGTTGTCTTATATTTATGTTGATTTAAACATTGTCATTTTGTAGTCATCTTTTCAGTCAATAATATCAGTATTACCATTGAAGCCCTGACCAGTTTCAATACGAAGAAGTGTACAGAGGATGTACTGAATGTTATGAAGATAGCTGAAATTGATATAACCATACGTATTGATAAACTATCTTCACCTACATCTATGAGCTTGAGAGCTCACAATGCAGCTTATGCAGCGTGGGATCAGTCTAACAAATTATGTCTTATGACCATTAAGAGACATAGCAAAGGAATTTCTGGGTGGTGTCTCCAAAAGGTACACAATCTCACTTAATATTGAGATAAGTGTCTTGATAAAAGAATTATTCTCTATGAGGTATATACAAGAAAGGGGAGTGATGAAGTACATTTCAAGAAATAGTAGACGGAAGATGTTGAATATTCCTCTTCCTGATGTCTTTATAGTTCACCAGACTCTGAATACACTCCCTCTAGAGTTTAGTAATCAGGTGATGACTTATTATTCGCTGGATGAGGAATGGAACTTTAATGCTTTGATTGCTCATTATGTTGCTGAGGAGGAGAAACTCAAGCTTCCTACTCCTACAACTTTTGAAGCAACTAAAAGGAAGGCAAAGATGAAGCTCGCTAAGTTTAAACGTAGAAACTGTAAATATTCTCTACATACTAATGCTAGTCAATCAAGTGTTGGTAAAGGTCCTGCGGACATAAAGAAGCCAGCAGTATAAGGCATAGAAGGAAAGATTGACACCAACAAATAACTCTTTGGCTTATCAATTTATGAATCTAATTTGCGATAGTTGCATTAAGTATTTGGTGGCTATAAAGTGGAGCATCTGATCATGGTGCTTCCACGATGCATAGTTTCATCTATAGGATAGAGCCAAATAAGGGGAAGGAGGAACTAATGATTAAGATAAATGAAGAAGCGAATATCATTTTTATAGGGGATGCATGTACTAAACCTTAATGCAAGGTTTATTTTGAACATTTTATATTTAATCTTTGTATCAATTTTGGACAAAGAAGGTTAATGTTTTGTAATTAATGCTTCTGTTATGCAATTTTTGTTTAATGCAAAAACATAATGGTACAACTTTCTTGTCATATGGCTTGTATAGAATATGTCTTACCTCGAATTACATATATGCTTCTTCGTATCTTGTTGAACAAGTCATAAAAGAAGAATCCAAATGAATGATAAGTCATACATGGTGTAACATAAAAGTTTAAGCCACATTTGCAGAGCTGGGGTTAAGAGATTGATTAAGGAAAGCATTCTATCAATTATAGATTATGATAATCTGGAAACATGTGCTAACTGTTACAGGGGTAAGTTAACTAAAATAAGGATAAAGAGATCAACTTGTGCTTCTGACTTGTTAAGTTTGATACATATAGATATCAGAAGACCTTATACAGTTGCATTGTGCAATTCTAAATATATTCTGACATTTGTTGATGATTATTCCCATTACAGTTTATGTGTTCTTGCTTAAAGATTAAAAGTTGAGAACTGGTTGGAAAAATTCGTCAAGATATTCAGATCTGACCATAGAGGAGAGTATTATGTCAAACATGGTGTTTCAGGATATGAAAAGGTCCATTTTCTAAATATATGGAATCGGTTGAAATTGTGACTTGATTTGCTATGCCGGGTAGTTCTGAGCAAAATGGTGTATTGTTGAAAGGCATAACATCACCCTAAAGGACTTGAAGAAGTCCATACAGAACAAGACTAATCTACTTGATTATCTAAAAGTGTGGAAATGTAGCCTTGCACACATTTGTGTATAGGGCTGGCCTACTGAGGTAGAATAATCCTTATAAAGAAAAATTGCATACTCGTTACACTCATTGCTATTTAGTTAGATATCTTGACCATTTCAAAGCTATAAATTTTACTATACAAAAGGAGAGATAAGAATAGTGGAATCACAAATAACTAAGTTTATGGAATACCATGTCTATGATGATTGTGGGCCTTTTGATCATTCGATTGATAATAGGGCAGATACTAAAGTTATTATGTACCCGTTACTCATACATTTAGATCCGGTGGATCTAGGTCATAGTATTGTGCCTATACAGGAACATGAACTCATACCTGTAAACACAGAGGTTCCTAGGGTACAAGATCTAATGCAGTTGTGTATATCCACTAGAGTGAGGTAACCTACTATCCCATTTGATTACATAGTCTATTTAATGAACAAGATTTTGATGTTAGACATATTGCACATCCAGTTACTTTTACAGAAATTGTTTTTGGACCCAATGTAGATTTATGGTAGGATGCAATCAATGATGAGATGCAATCCATAAAGTATAGTAAGGTTAGGGAGCTACAGCGGAACTGTAAAACTATCAGTTGTAAATAAGTTTAAAGACCTAAAAGATTTTAGGATAAAGTTCAGTTGTTTATAAGCTCGCTTAGTTGCCTGATGATTCACTCTGAGAGAAAGGTTGACTTTAATGTTACTTTTTCTCCCGTATCCTAAAAGGATACATTTTGAGCGATTAGGCAAATATAGCATATGATGATATAGAGTTACATCAGATGGCTCTCAATATTGCTTTTCTGAATAAAGATCCTTATGAAGAGGTCTATATATAGTACAATATAAAGGATTTAAAGATCTAGATGGAACTAGCATGGTTTATACGTTAAACAGATCAATTTATGGTTTATATCAAACCTCCCGAAAGTGGTACCATACATTTGATGAGATTGTGACCTCTTTCAATTTTGTGGAAAATAAAGTTAAAAAATGATTGTAGTATGAGGTCAAAGGGAGCAAAATTATCTTCTTATTATTGTATGTGGATGATATATTGCTCACATTAATTAACTTGACCATATTGCATGAGGTTAAGCAACTTTTGCCCAAGGATTTCTATATGAAGTACCTTGGTGAAGCATCTGTGTCCTAGGCGTTTAGATTTATCAAGACAAATCTCAAAACTCATTAGACCTCTCATAGAGTGCAAACATTGAGTGAGTGCTACAAAGGTTTAATACGATTAACTGTAAACTTGTTGTAGTATCAATCTCTTATAGTGAAAGATAATCTTTGACACAGTGTCCAAAGAATAAAGTAAACAGAGAGGCTATGAGGAATGTTCAGTATACTGGTACGATTGATAGCCTAATGTATGCTCAAGTAGGTACTGTACTAGGCCAGACATTGCATTTACTGTTTGACTATTTGGTCAATATCTGGTTAACCTAGGTATAGACCATTGGAATGCAGTCAAACAAGTGGTAAGATACTTAAAGGGAATCAAAGATTACATGTTGACATATAGTAAAGTCAACAGTTTAAACCTTGTAGGGAATCCAGATTCAAATTTAAGCTATGTGTTCGGATGAATGAAAGTTCTGTTAAGGTTACGTTTTTATGTTTGCAGATGGTACAATGTCGTTTAAGAGTGTCAAATAGACACAATGATTTCCTCGACAATGCATGCAGAGTGCACACTATGGGGCTGCATCACAAATGGTTTGGCTTAGAAACTTAATTTCTGATTTGTCTATAATGGATCCAGTTGCTAGACCCATTTGATTGTATTGTGATAATCTTGCTACTGTGTTGTTTAGTAACAAAAAAGAATATCACAGGGTATTAGCATTTGGAGGTCAAATATTTGATCATAAAAGAGTTGATACAAAAAGGTAACATTAAGGCTTGGAGTATTTAAAGACTAAGGAAATGTTAGTGATTCTTTAACTAAAGGATTTCATCCACTTGTGTTTGAAAGACAAGTATACAATATAGGTATTTTAAAGTCCTTAGACACTGTTTGTTAAGGGATCATTATGTTTGCTCCATGTGCATTTCTATAATTTTGATGTATTATGACAGCATGGTGGCTCATCAATGTAGATGATTATCATTTATCCTCAATAATATGTGTTATCATACACAGTCATAATATGTATGAAAGTCTTAAGATTTGTGCCAATTTTAGGCATTTAAAGGTCATTGGGCATATATACAAATTGACCCTAAGCCTATGCCATTAGATGCATACAATTTTATACGAATATCTATAAATTTTGATATGACATAGTGGGATATACATTTTTCAATCTCATAAAAGTTCTCTAATGTAGTTTAACATTCAGTAAGAGAACATAATAGTTTTATCTAATATAGTTTAGCAATTGGTGAGAGGAAACTACTTTTTTCTAATGTTGTTTAGCATTCAGTGAGAGAAAACGTAATTTCTCTAATGTAGTTTAACATATGCAGTTTAGCATAAAGTTTAGAAAAATCGAAACCTACAAACAAAATGATACATATTAGATCATAAAGGTATTATCTTAGTTTATCACACTTCATTTTTGCATTTTTGTTAGTGAGGTATTAGATATGCATGATTGTATTGGATCTGTGCCACATATGACACATAGGTATCGAAAGCTTTACATGACAGAATGATAGAATTTCATTATCTTTTGGATCAAGTGTTTTGTTTTAAAACTCGGTTAACTCAGTAGCGTGACTTAACTGAATTTTTAAACGTTTTTAAAAACTTGAGTTAATACCGCAGTTAAGTGTTGTCTAAAGGGGAGAGTATTGGATATTTTTGACATTTCCTATAAAGTTGGACATCATTTAATTGCATTTTTCAGTTTTTCAATAACTTATCGGTTAAATTACGTAATTTGATATGGATAAAGATAATAAGATGGCTCAATAAGTGATCTAAATCAATGGGTTGAAGTTTGGATGGAAATGGATCATAATTAGTGTGGACCGGATCCATATCGGGCCTGTGATAAGGAAACCCGATATTGATGCTATATATAAAGGTTAAGGTATCTTACAGTTGCTTATATCATTCGTAAGTATAAGGATTCTCTGATTTGTTAAGAGAGCTTACATTTTGAGAAAATTATAGAAAGGCTTTACCGCATTCCGATGAATAGTTCTCATGAAGACAGAGGTAGATTCACACTCATTTTTACTTCGAAAAGTTCATTTGAAGTTATAGAACTGAAATCAGATATTTTCGCATTTTTTTGTTTATTGTCCTTTCACATTCGATCTGGGATACATAACTAAAGTCTCGTTATGTATTATATTTTATTCATAAGTTAAATATAGAATGTTTTTAGGAATGAATAGCTAATTATTTCTGATACATTTATGGGATTTGCATCATTGTGTTAAAATTTGTGTCTATTTGAATTTTATAAGAGGAAAAAAGAATTGAAGATTCCAAATTATGCCTACTTGTTGAGTTAATTGGTGTTTTCGAAAAGACAAAAACCCGAAATTAGTGATGAAGTTGGAAACTTCTTCTCTAGCTAGGTAATTTAAGATTGAATGTCCTGTAATTATTGCTTATTGTGATAACTGTTAGTCAAGTTCGCTGCATTTAGCATTTATTGCTATCTTTAATAGGTTTCCAGTTAATTCTAAAATATCAACTTGTTTAAGCAAAATATTTCCTTCAATTTGTAACTTTTTTTTGTCTTATTTGTTTATCTTAGTCTGGTTGAATGTTTTTTGAATATGTTACACAGTACGTACAAAGTTTGAGAACTGAGATTCCTATTGTCACAGTGCAAATGATACAAGAAATTTTTAATCTATTGAAAATTTATTGGTCTTTTTGAATAAAATCAGCAAGAACAGAAGATCCGGGGATTAGTTTTCCCTACTGCCTTTCGGATTTTACAGTTAAAATTTTCAGTTCTCATTGTGGAGGGAGGCAGATGAGATTCAAAGAGTTCATGAGGAAAAACTGTCATGTCCTAGCAACTGTTTATCCGATGCTTCAGGTTTCCCGGAGTTTAAATTAGCACGGAAATAGATGCCTTTGGCGGCTCTCGCTTGAAGAGATATACCTATTTCTTTCGAGGACAGATTACCTGTCCAAGTTACCGTGTCTTACTCTGTCCAAGAGTAAGACGATGTCGTTTTTGCAGTAAGAATTCATTGCACGCTTGCGTGATTATAGAAGCGTACAGATGAAGATTGATAAACTTAGAACGGCGCGCCGGTACAGAACCGTTCTTAATATATTATGATGTATTATCACATCCACTGCACGCTTGTATTCATAAAACGAGGCTTGTATGTATGTACAGTGGTTATCATTCAACCATGTTTGTTTGAATTGCTGAAAAT
>JANZLX010000001.1:21908751-21919153 GCA_025531955.1 Erythroxylum orinocense
AACACCCGAAGGACATTCAAGTACCTACCTTATGTTAATGGTATGTTGGAGCAAAAACAAATCCAACTTACACATGGTATCATCTAATATACTCTAAAGTAACTAAATTTTAAAACCATTCATTCCATTCATACATAAAGCTTACACAGTTTCCACTAAACAACAATTTATAAAAGCTTATACCAATTCTAGAAAAGCTACAAAATAATGCTAGAGCACTTCTGGTGTCAGCTGACAGACCTCTGAGCCATTTCTCTGTCCAAAAGATTCCTTAAATCCTGACTAAGGAACTAGGTCTCCTGTCTTGTACCTGAAAAGCCACATTGCAATTTTTGATAAGTTTTGCAAACTCAATGAGTGAACTATCATTGACGAATTCACCGGATCATACACACATCACATATTACATAAACATTTATCAAACATATATTTATGATTGAAAAACTCACACAATAGGGTATAACATTTAATCATTGCAAAATAGATCATAAATAAACAAATACATATGCATATGAGACTCACATTCATTCTTATTGTTGTGACTGAATGCCTATTACATACTTATACAAATACTGGCCCATAGGCTCAATCTGAACAGAATCACGAAGCATAGCTCTACTTGCGCACATATATATCACAGAGCAAAGCTCTACCTGGAAGCGCTTCATACTAGCAATTCAACTCACAACGCCTTTATCTGAGCATGTACTTTATGAAATGCATCAAAACTGAATAAGGCATATATGGCAATCACGTAGGATGATCAAACAAAACACATAATCATCGGACCTAAGTCGGGCATTCAACTTTCGTTGAGAATTCACATAACATTCAGAATTTCATAGCACTCAAAGCCACAATCAAAGCACTTCTAATACATTCCCGAATATTGATCTCCTCGGAAAATTAAAGTCCGGAATTCATAGATAAATCGCAATCAGTTTAATAATATGGGAAGTTTAAACAAATCAAATCAATCAATCTTAGGAAATCATCTAGGTTGACTCACAGTACGCTCCAATAAGCTATTGCCTGGATGGTCCGGCAATGTTCGACTGGCGTCTGATGTGCTCCTCTAAAATATACAAAACACACTCACAAATATCACATTTTTGTATAAATACACAAGTGGTTCTTTTATGCACATCAATGTATAGAATGTACGCACAATGCATGTTCAATGACAATTCCGGGGTACAATATTGCGATCCTTATCAAAAATCATTCAAATATCAAATCCCTCATTAATACCATGTATATTTACAATTGGATTGAACAAAACAATGTCAAACAATGTCATAACTTCGTTGACCACTTCAGAATTTTCCTCTAATATACTTACGGGTCAACTTTCCATACTAAATCGAATAAGGTAATTGACCAAATTAGACAAAAATTCCTTCTATAAAATTGTTCTCCCATTTCTTAACTTTATAATGACACCAAAATTATTTAATTTGGTTCAGTATACGAAGAGATATACTCAAAATATTTTAGACGGTTCATAAGTTCCATCAAAATTCTTACCTCAACTTCTAACCAAAAATTGAAATTTTTTTAGACAGAATTAAAGCTTCATTTCTTCATAAAAGTTGTAGTCCTATGTCTCTAGTTTACGTCAAATCAAAAATCACCCAATTTGGATAATGACAAAGAAATTTATGGTCAAAATACTAAAGTATGTTCGAGCTATCAAGGGGGACCTCACCGCGATGAGAACAAAAAGTGAAGTCGTGACGTGCAGTCCAGAAATAAGTTTTTCTCGGGATTTTTTTTTGCAACGGTCGTAGTGACGAGCTCAAGGGTGAGTCACGCATCGCGAAGTATAAAAAGGAATGAGCCGTGATAAGCTTAAAGGTGCGTTGCACGTTGCGGCGAACAAAAAGGAATTAGTCGCGACGAGCTAAGGCTAGCCGCGACGTTTAGTTACTGAAACTTATCTTCCCCGATTTTCACTTCCTCATTTTTCTACATTCCTCATGTTTATTCTAACATCAATTAACTCAAATAACATTAAATACAATTCTTTAAACTCATTTTTAGCTCATCAATACACATACAATTCAAAAATCCAGATTATTACTTAAACACAAAAATCCGATTCTCATACATGCAAATTCCAATTTTGTGCATTTTTCCTACATTCACAAATTCAACTCCTCCTCTAAGCCATTTAGCACATGCATTCACCGAAACTCTACTGCTTTACCTTCTCATGCATGTATTCATCTCTAACCCAAGTCATCATCAAAATCACGACTCAACAATATGGTTTCCAGCACATTTTTAACAACTCTATATTAACACCGAAACTACTCAGCTTTCTCAACTCATTCATGAACTCATTTTCAACCATCAAAACATTAGCGAAACTACTTACTTGGTTTGGCTATGAAATCCAGCAAGGAGAACAAATCAAAAACATCAAAAGTCTCACAATTGTCATTTAGATGTCAAGTGTTTCTTCACAGAGAAGAACACTTGCAATGCATTATTCCTAGCTCAACCTCATACTCGTGTATACCTTGCATGCCTTACACGTGTCCTCACTCTTATAAGCCATTTGTCACATATATACATGTTTCCACATGTCACACTATAATTAGTCCACGTGTCACAATAAGATTGGTCCAAAATAAATATTTTTTAAAATTCACCAAAAATTCCAAAATATCCTAAATAACTCCAAAATTTCCAAAACACAATTTAATCATATTTATCAACTCAATTGTACCCGAAAAATGTCATGAATGCATGTACAATCATATTAATGTGTAAAAATATGCATGTCACAATTAATTATGCACGATGTGCATTTTCCTAATTTCTCAGAAATTTCTCAAAATTCACAATTCTAGCTCTAACATGAGTAACGGGCTGTTACATGTACTTTCTCCTATTTATAAATAGAAGATGACTAACCTAAGGAGGGTTAGGCCGTTATATTCTCAAATTCTCTTCGTCCTCTCTTTTTTCTTCTCTTCATCTTTCTCTTTACAACTTAAATGGCATCAGAGCGAGGTTTACTAGATCTTATTACAATGACATGAATTTCCCTTTTATATTTTTCTTTTCTTTTCTTTTCCTTTCTTCTTGTCAGATTTGGTATCATATCCTAAATAATAATAAAAAATGGAGACTATTTTTTATTGAAGTATACATACAACTTTGTAACACAGGTTGATCCAGGTTGGTCTGAGTAGATACCTGGTGTTATCATTATGGAAAATCAGGACATTATATAAAGAAGTGTTGGTTGCTTCATAAGACACCTCAGTCAGCTCAGTATTTTGCAAATGCAACAACCTCTAAATCTCTTGAAGAGAAGCTTGTACAATTATCAGTTTATGAGTATACTAGCTTAGTTCAGTCACAAGATGCTACATAAGATTCTGCTCCTACTTCATCTACGACTAATCTAGTTTAGTTAAGTAATCCTATAACTTGCCTCTTTTCCTTTTCCCACAAATGGGTCATCGACTCAAGTGCGAGCGAACATATGACTGGCACTACAAGTACTTTGTCCTTTGTTACACCATTATCTGATCCATTGAATGTTACTATTGCTAATGGCACTACTGTTTTTGTTCTTGCCTATGGTAAATCCAACCCTATTCCTTCATTGTTTTTGTCCTCATTTTTATATATACCAATTTTCCTTTCAATCTCATGTCTGTTAGTAAGATTGCTATGCTTAAACTGTTTTATTATTTTCTTAACATACATTGTGTTTGTTAGGATTTGTTGATGAAGAGGATTATTGGTAGAGGTTATGAGTCAGGGGGTATATCTTGAGGGTGGTGATGTAGCTCTTTCTGCAATGGTTGCTAGTACAAAGTTAAAGTCTCCCTTTCATTTTCATTGTCAACTTGGTCACCCGTCTTTGGCTACATTGAAGAAGAATTTTCCCTTTTTAAGTTGCTTGTTTAGTTTAGAGTGTGAGTCATGTCAGTTTGCAAAGCACCATCTTATTTCTTATTTTCCTAAAGATCTTCATTGTCAACTTGGTCACCCGTCCTTGGCTACATTGAAGAAGATTTTTCCCTCTCTAAATTCCTTGTCTAATTTAGAGTGTGAGTCATGTCAATTTGCAAAGCATCATCTTGTTTCTTATTTTCCTATAGTCAGTAAGAAAGTCGAATCTTCTTTTGAGTTAGTGCATTCAGATATTTAAGGTCCATGTCTTATAGTCTCCAAAATTGATTTTCGATATTTTGTTAGTTTTATTGATGATTACATAAGTATTACTTAGATTTATTTAATGAAATTTTGATATGAGCTATTCTCAATTTTTACCGATTTTTGCAATGAAATTCAAACCTAATACAATGCTAAAATTCGTGGTTGTAAAGTGATAATGCAAGAAGTACTTTTCTAGTCCTTCACCTAATTTTTTATGAAAACAAGGAATTATTCACCAATCTTTTTATGTGGTGACTTCTCAACAAAATGGGGTAGTTAAATGTAAAAATCGACATTTACTTGAGGTTACTAGAGCACTTTTATTTCAAATAAAGGTTTCAAAATCTTTATGAGCTGATGTCATTTTAATTGCTTGTTAATTGATTAATTGTATGCCTTCCTCTATGTTACAGGGTGACATTCCTTATTCAATTTATGTCCTGCTAATTCTCTTTTTGTTGTGCCTCCTAAAATTTTTGGGTGCTTATGTTTTTTCGTGACACTCGTTCGTAAATATCAAAATTGGATCCTTGATTTTTAAAATTTATTTGTTGGCTATTTCTAGACTAAAAAGGGTTATAGATGTTTTTCTTTTGATATGAAGCAATATGTGGTTTCTAATAATGTTACAGTTGTTATTCTAATTCTTTTTCCTCTTCTTATTCAGATGAGTTTGATAGTGAAGATGAGTTTTTGGTTTATTATGTTAGATATGTTCCTCCTCCTTTTGTGTTGATGGAAAAAACTCATCTATCAATTACGCTAGTCTACTTTAGGCAACCATAAATTGCTTCTCCCACTCTTTCTAATTGTGCTGACCCTCCTGCCTCCCTTCCTCTGTGTTGTCCTCCGTCATATGATCCTAGTCTTGATCTTTTATTGCCTTGTATAAAGGTAAACGTAGTTGTTAGTATCTTGTTTCTTCTTTTGCTTCCATTGCTAATTTATCACCCCCTTCGACAAGCATTTGTTACTTCTTTATATTCCATTTTTATACCCAAGTCTGTTACAGAGGCTTTGTCCCATTCTGGCTGGAGGATAGCCATGAAGGAAAAGATGGCAGCTTTGGAGCACAATTCCATGTGGGATCTTGTGTCTCTCCTAACAGGTAAGAAAGCAATTGGTTGTAAATGGATGTTTACTATTAAGATGAATTTTGATGGCACTGTTTCATGCTGAAAGGCTCGTCTCCTATTGCTAAGCTTGCTTAAACTTATAGAGTTGATTATTCAGATACTTTTTCTCCTCTTACTAAGCTAGCTTTAGTACGTTTGTTTGTTTCTCTTGTGGCATCTAAACATTATCCATTGCACCAATTAGATGTCAAAAATGCCTTTTTACATGATGAATTACTGGAAGAGGTATATATAGAGTAACCCCTTGTGATTTACTGGAAGAGGTATATATAGTGTAACTCCTTCATTTTGTTGCTCAGGGGGAGTCTAGGAAGGTATGTCACCTTCATAAATCCTTGTATGGACTGAAATAGTCTTCTTAAGCTTGTTTTGGTAGATTTAGTATGGTATTTATAAAGTTTGGTTTACGTCAAAGTGCATATGATCCCTCTGTGTTCTTTTATCAATTAGTTGTTGATTGCATTTTACTATTTGTGTATGTGGATGATATTTTTATTAGTGGGAATGATAGTAAAGGCATCGAGTGATTGAAATTCTTTTTTCAAAGCAAGTTTCAAACTAAGGATTTGGAAGATTTGAATTATTGTCTGCTATTAAAGTTACTAGATGTAGACAAGGAATATTTCTTTGCCAAAGAAAATATGTTCTTGATCTTCTCATAGATACACATATGCTTGGATCTCTATCAAGTGATGCTCTTCTGGTGCCTAATCTTAAACTTATGATTGAAGGTGGTGATCTATTAGATGATCCAGAACGACATAGAAGACCGGTGTGAAAACTCAATTATTTGGTTATGACATAGCCAAACATTGCTTTTCCTTTAAGTGTGGTTAGTCGATTTATGTTCTCACCACGGAGTATTCATTGGGAGGCAGTTATGCACATACTTTGATACTTGAAGGGAGCTTCAGGGCGTCGAGTACTTTATCGTGACCATGGTCATTTAAAAGTTGAAGGATTATGTGATGGAGATTGGTCTGGTTCTCCAGTTGATCGATGATCCACATCTGGCTACTATGCTTTTATGGGTGGCAATCTCATATCATGTAAAAGTAAGAAACAATTAGTGGTTGCATAGTGTAGTGCAAAAACAGAGTATCTTGTTATAGCACAAACTACATGTGAGTTGATGTGGGCGCATCAATTACTTACTAAAATTGGTTTTCCTAACTCAAGTCCTATGAACCTTTAGTTTGATAATCGAGTTGCTCTCCATATTGCTTCTAATTTAGTATTTTATAAGAGGACCAAGCATATTAAGGTGGATTGTCATTTTGTTAGGGAGAAATGGCAATAAGGATTGATCTTTACTAATTATATAAGAAGTAGGGATTAACTCGTAGATTTATTTACTAAGTCTTTATTTGGGAGTAAGGATGAAAGTACTTGTAACAACTTGGGCATGATTAACATATATGCTCTAGCTTAAGGGGGAGTATTAGAATATAATAGTATTTTAATAAGGGTATTTAAGTCTTTTATGTACTTTCTCTTATTTATAAATAGAAGATGACTAACCTAAGGCGGGTTAGGCCATCATATTATAAAATTCTCTTCTTCCTCTCTTTTTTTCATCTCCATCTCTCTCTCTACACCTTACATTTATATATAAAAATTACAATATTAATTATAATTGAATCCAATTAAATTATCGAATTTAAAAATATATATATTAAAATTATTTTACCAATGAACATAATGCTTTCTCTCAACAAAATTGATAATATGTCCATTCAACTACTACTACATTATCAAAACAATAATAAATAGCACCTTTGAATCCATTAACAATACCATAAAAGTCTTCCCAAATCAAATATATAACATGTGCATAAGCTACGAAAGCTACATGTACTTTATTTATGCCCATATTTGTTTATCTTGTTATAATATCATTATACAAATATTTAATTACTAGCTTAAATGCGATTGTAATCATTGCAGAATTCTAATCATTTACATATCATTGTAGTACCAAAAACTTTGATTGAATCTTGCCACTTACCTCATTTTTAGGAGAATTTGTGAAAAGAAAAATTGGATGACAATGTTTACCATATTTAAAGGTCATTGAAAAAGGAACGATCGTTTGAGGGACTAGAGACCTATTTTTCTAAGAAGAGCGTAACTAGATTTTACAATTATTACAGATTATTCCCAATACCAACACCAGATTTTTTAAAACACTAATAATAATGCTAGGACACCTATCTTCGTATTTTTTCGTGGAGAATTGGAGGATTCTTCATCAAAACGAATTTCTGAATCCTTATGCTCCTTAAGATAATTCTTAAAACACTACATATGTAAAACATCTAGAATCATAAGTAAAGCCTCCATTCACAAAGAAGCAAGAGATTTCATTATCTAGTTTGAAAAACCCATCTTCATATTACGAAACAATGGAACACCCTATCTACCTTGATTATCACCATCTTCTTCTGAAATGTTAAATAAGAACTTCAGAAGAGAAGCAATTCGAGGTAGTTGAAGCAATAAATCCCCAAAATATAATTTCCCATTTCCATCTAATTAAATAAGCGAGAGAAGCAAATACATTTAGTCCACAACCAAGATGAAATTCAAATTCAACAAAAAAAAAAAGATTCCTAGGTACTTAATACAACACAAAAACAAAAGAAAATTATGGATACCCATAATTCAAAAATTTGAAAAACAAATGACTTTACCTATTTTTCTTACCTAAAACGAAGGGCTGAGGGATCAGGAGAACAAACTAAAAGTGAAGAACTTATTGGTACGTTTTGATACGAGAGAGGCCTAGGATATTGAGAGAACAAACTAAAAATGAAGAGCTAAGAGATTAAACAAAGGGCTTGTTAGTGCAAGAGTAGCTTGGGGTGTCGGGAGAACAAATGTAAGCCTGAGGGATTAAACACCAGCAGAACAAACTAAGACGATACTAGATTGAGAGAACAAACATTGGGACGAGTAAACAACGTAAACAACATCAAAGGATTTATGGATTTTGTTTTTTTAAACGATGTCATTTTAGTTTTGTGGTTAAACAATATCATTTCATTAATCATCGCTTATGTGGCTAACGTGTATTAATAATAAGGATTTTGGAACACGTGGCAAGTCACATCAACAAAGTTAACAAAGACAATAATGTTAAGCTAGAATTGAAAAAACTGAAAGTTTGAGTATTTAATTGTCACTTTTTAAAGTTTGGACTATAATTGAAAAATTGACCAAATTTGCGGTTTTTTAATTAATCCTAAAATAAAATTTATTTGATTTATTTTTAATAAAAATAATTTATTTAAAATTTTATATAGTATGTAATTATTAGATATTTTTACAACCAAATAAGTTTTTTTTATTTCAAATATATACTTAAAAAGGAAACAAAAATTAAAAATTACAATAGAAAAATATAAGTGAAACTAAACGATCTCTAATAATCTTAGGGCTTGTTTGTTTTTATTTTTTTTTTTAGTTTTTGGTTTTAGTATCAAAATTAGATCTATCCATATCAGACTACCTCCCTCCCATAACTCATGCAAAGCCGTTTGAGTCACTTTGACCCAAATTTATGAATCTCTATTCATCAGACTTCGTCAACCTAGCTTTGATATCAATGAAGGGTTTTGAAAGAGCCTGAAGAGAAATTGGAGTGGATACAAATGAGCTCATATATAACTAGGACGTCATATCTCAACCAAAATCCTTAAGTCATTGGGTTATGAGTCATATCTTTGTATATAACTCACCATATCATATGTCTATTTTTGACGTGGGATGACTCCACTTGTGAATTTCCAACATCTCCCCTTCACAAGTGGATCTATCCATATCCGACTAGCTCCCTCTTAACTCATAGCTCATACAAAGTCATTTGAGTTGTCGTCGTCGTCATCATCATAATCATCATCATCACTAATATTCAGTTGAAATCTCACTGAGTCGTAGGGTTTGGGAAAGTCTGATAGTATACAGTTATTTTTGATAGACTTATATGTAATGTGGTATGACGATACTATAAAATTGTAAATGAATTAAAAAAGGGACTAAAAAATTTAAATGCAAAAAAATGCCAAACATACAAAAAATACAAAAAAAATAATAAAGGGCAACAAAAAAGGTAAGACAATACAAAATAACATATATACAGAATAAATCAATGATTGACTATAAATGATAAGATAGAAATGCAGACTAGAAAAGACCTGGATAAGAGTACTCCAACCAATGCTGTCACTACCTTAGTTACGCTACTTAGGAAACAAACTAGGCTAAAATAACTATGAGATAAATACTACACAGTAAAATGAAAATAATAGGGTTTAAAAAAACCTATAAGTAGGCGAATGTTCTTTTTACGAGAGATCCTTTACTCGTATTATAGTACACCAAAATTTTCTATTACGGGCTAAGTCCTCGATAAAATTTAATTTAGTCATAACATTCTTAATCACTTCCTCCCAGTTCTTTTTAAGCCTTTCTTTTTTCTTCTTATAGTATCTAAGTATTATTTTCTCCCATAAGCCATTTGAGCCTAGGGAGAAATTTGACTGGATTTAAGTGAACCTATATATAACTAAGATATCATATCTCATTATAAAACCTTAAGACATGGGTTATGATTCATATCTTTGTATATAACTCCCTTTATCCATATATCTCTTTCCGATGTAAGATGACACTACTTTTGAATTTTCAACATCTCGTTTGTACATAAATTTATGTAGATAACCATTGTCCTAATTTTCGGACCGATGATGCTTTAACATCAATCAATCAACTCTTATTTCGTTCCATTGAAATTGATTACACCAGCAATATTTGTTGGCTGAGAAACTAAAACATATAGTTGAATAACTCATTTCTAATGTCAGATATCTCATCTGTATGAGTGATTTTGTAACACCCACATACCCCCTGAAAGGATAGATGAATGCTACACAAAACAGTACAACAAATCAATGTAGGAAAATCCCGGTGGGCACATCACATGTACCCGGTGCAGAAAACAAAACTTTTTTATCCCGGGACCTTCCCGAAACCCAGGATCGTTGTGTCTATATAACTAAGTCAAACCAGAACGACCAACGTAG
>JANZLX010000001.1:21919253-21946806 GCA_025531955.1 Erythroxylum orinocense
CTAAGAGAATAAGCTACAACTTTGATGAAGACACCTTAGTCTAATTCGGCCCACATCAATACAGTTTATTCAATAACTATAGGACATGATTTCTGTCCCTGACAATGCTTCAGCTTAAGCTACAGCTCACTTTCATGCCAATTTTGAAAATCATAGAGTTAGAATTAAAATTTGAATTCTTCACAAAAGTTGTATAATTATGTCTCTACTTTAATTTAAAATAAGAATCATTTCATTTGGAAATCTATAGATCAAAATATAACTAAAATACTGAAGCATGTTTAGACTATTTTTTAAACTGTAACAGAATTCCTAACTCTACTTTAGGTCAGATTTTGAGATGCTTAGAGATAAAATTAACATTCGGTTTCTTCAAAAAAAAGTTGTAGAAATATGTGTCTATTTTAATCTAAATTAAAAATCAACTCATTTAGAAATGCACAGATCAAGTTATAACCAAATAACCAAGGCGTGTTCAGTGAAAATTTTCCAGTTCATAAGATTATAGCACACTTCTTCACCAATAACTCACATATGTCATTCCAATTAAGGCATAACTCTCACACTACGCAACATATCATAAAGATCAGATTGTCACTTACTTGTTAGGCTTTCAATCCATCTCAAACTCCAGATTAAATCAAGCCTCCATGCAAGCAAAATTCATTACCAACTTAGGATGAAAACAAGTTAATTTTGGACAGCAAGATGAAGGTAGTTCTTGGCTATTTTGTGTAAGGTAAAAAGTTAGATTATGGTGCAGCAATTTGGCTAGGGTTTAGGCAAATTAGAGAGGAGAAAGTTGGAGCAAATTTCGTGCAAAAGGTGAGAGAAATGGCAGAAGCATTGCTGCTGGAATTTGCACTATCACTATGCTAGGTGTCACCATTCAAGCACATCAACATGTTAGGTGTCACCATTCAAGCACAACACTTGTCCTAAGGCATGTCTTCCATTTGCCAACTCAAGATGCTGCCACTAATCCACTTTAGATGCTGCCATATGTCATCAACATGCTAGGTGTCACCATTCAAGCACATCAACATGCTAGGTGTCACCATTCAAGCACAACACTTGTCCTAAGGCATGTCTTACATTTGCCAACTCAAGATGCTGCCACTAATCCACTTTAGATGCTGCCATATGTCACCAATTAATCAGTCCAAATGTCTCCTAATTAGTGGTCCACTTGTCACACAATCATTGATCCATTTGTCACTTAATTACAAGTCCATTTGTCACCTATTTTATATATCTATCGTATTTTTTGAAAAATTTCTAAAATTCACCAAAAATTCCTAAATAATAATAATACTCTCCAAATAAATTTTCAGCTCAAAATAAATCACCAAAAATTTCAAAATATCCAAAATATACCAAAATTGCCAAATCATAATTAATACATTCCAATTTAATCCACAATTTTCACTTATAAATCAAATTTACCCGGAAATGCCAATGAATGCATGTACAATTATTTGTATAAGTCAAAATTCATATGCATATATTAGCGAATACTCAATTATACAAAGCATATGATGTATAGTAAATTCCTAAATTTTCTAACCCCTAACATGGGGTGTTACAGATTTAATTTTCACTAAACCAGTTATTACATATGCCAATGAATCTAACAGATTGAGAAACTGGGTCAGGATCTGATTCAAACTGCAGCGAAATAATTACAAAACTTTTTCAAAACCTTTGATTTGTCAAAAAACAAGATATCTTCAATTCTATAAAATGATTAACACAAATTATAATTTTTTACTTATTCCGAAGTTTGATCTTCATCTTATTGTATTTCTCGAATTGTTTCCGACAGTCACTGTAGCCGCAAAAGTGTCTGGCCTTTAACGGTATCTACATAACAGGTTGAGAGAACTTTTTAACTCTTATATAGAGGGTTAAGCAAGAAATTCTAACTCCATATAGCATAAGCCTATTTATAATAGGTTTTTGGACATTTTGGTAATTTCATCAATTGAACTTTAATTAGAATTATTTGTAATTATAATTAAACACCAATTGTGTCTACATATATCTCATATTTATCCTTATTTATTAAATATTTCATATTTAATCATAAAGTTTCTCAAACTTTATAATCAAGTTTAACTTAATTAAATTAACTTTGCTCTCTTCATCCCATTCTATATCTGAGACCCATTAGGTTCCCAAATATGTTGGCAATGATTATAAATTCTAATTCTAATTTATAACTAGAATTAGATATATTAAAACTCTTTTTAATTTATCTTTAATTATTCAATTAAACAATTTATAATCATAGATCACGACTGGCGTCTAGCAACGCGTCATGACCACCCAAATATTTAGGAATATAAAAGTGGTTTTGATTAACCTTTCCGTGCATGATTTTTTTCCATATAATTCAATCATTTTATCATACAATATTCCGATTAGACATAGAGCATGAAATTAATGTTTACTCTATTTTGAGTCTAATCATACAAGTTCTCTGCTATTAGCTATCGATTCAATTAATGATATTTGTAAACTATTTACAAAGCGTCATTTTACCTTGACCAAGGATTTTTTTTGAATCAATACTAATCGAGAATAATAAAACATTCTCCTTAATTACTTTAGGGTGATGAATTCTATCTTGATCACTTAATTACTTCCATATAGCTCATGCTACATCTAATGACTACCGATTAAATGACCCATGATTAAATAGATCATAAGTAGTATCAAAACATAGCAATTTCTATAAAAGATAACTTTGGTGACATCAAGTCAAAGGATCAGTTATACAATCATTATAATAAGAATTACATAGACATACAAGCAATGTTTCAAATGAATTTCTCATGTCAGATCTATTCAGTGAACTTGTTCGTTAACAAACACTCAAGCGTTTGTTTAAGTATCTTTATATTTTAATCTATGAGATAAACTACTTATTTCAAAAGAGAAACAATATGTGCTAATCTTTTTGTATTTTATTAATGTTCAATCTTAATAGAGCAATAACTAGGAACAATTTAGAAATAATACATAAATACAATATAAATTTTATAATTATGATCTCAATATAATTTTATTTATAATTTACAATTATCCTATAAATTTTATCATATACATATAAATATGTATAAAATAAATAACACTTTTAAATAATTATCATTAAATTACAACTAAATCGATTAATTGTTGGCATAAACCAAAATTTCCCACACTTTAATACCATTCCCAAATTTACCTACAGAAAACCATTAGCGGCTACACCTTTTTGGGTATATATTTTAGCGGCAGACTCGTGCCCATAGGATCAAAGTCGATCCAAAGTCGTATCACTTCAATCCAAAACAGCTTTTGCATTAACACCTATGCTGGTCTGTTCTCATTTACCACCCGCACGACACGAGGATAAGAAACCACTCTCCAACTCTTACCTCAAGCATCTTCAAGTAGGTGCTAACATGGGATTGGGAGATGAGATTGACAGTAATGTCTCTTTGGTTTGGTGGCCCTCTCAGCAATACAAGCAAAGACATGGAGACGGTCCATGGTTTTTAAGTGATAAATAATTAGTTTGGTCTCGGTGGCCCCACGTCACATGGCCAGTGATCAACGTGTTCATCCCTCAAAGGCCGTCAGCCGTAGTGTACTTTGGACACCTCATTAGCAACAGCAACATCATGTAATATTTTAATGATCTTTTGTCTTTTAGTTAATCAACGGCTCAGATTTCATCCTGTGCCGCTTCTTTCAACTTTGCTGTTACTATAAAAACATACTTCGGCTCTTCTTCTACTTTTATCTTCTAATGTTCTTTGACCCCGTCTTTCACATGTCCTTTTGGACGCCATTATTTTACCTAGACGCTGTGAATATGTAGGCTGATTAGTCGCGTACATAGCTGTACTGGAAGTCACTTTACCTAAAAATATTCCAAGTGCTTTCGATATTGCTCTCTTCAAGATCAGTGCTATAACAAACATGCTCCTAAGGACTTCATCAACACCAATCTTAAACTCATGGCTGCCTCACTCTAAAGACTCCTCTCCTGAGCCAGATTTCCAAGCCATCCAGAGAACCAAATCAATAGCCTTAACCAGATGCTTACACTCTCTACCTTCCTTTGATGAGCCAACCAAAAAGGCCACCTACCAAAGCTTGCAAGAAAACCGCTTCCAAAGTACCAAGAAGAACAGACATGTGCTACCACCTCATAGCAACAAACAGGAATCAAAGAAACACGACGATGATCAAGAAAATGAAGAAATTCCTAGTTCAAGGATCCAAAGATTGCTTTCAAGTTCAGGGTTGGCAGAGAAGGTGGTAAAGACAGATGATGAAGGGGAAGGCTGTGCACTGCAAACACTGATAGACGATGGAGCTGGAAGTGGAGGTTGTGGCATAGGTTCGAACCGTGGTGGTCGTTTTGGTGGCGATGAATCAGAGTTGTACGGGCGTGATAGTACGGATGCATATTACCAGAAAATGATTGAAGCAAACCCTGACAACGCACTTTTACTTGGAAACTATGCCAAGTTCTTAAAAGAGGTATGAAGATATTAGCCACCCAAAAGCATCAACTTTCTTGTCGCTGACTGTATGTATTTGCAAGTTTTATCTTCTCAGTTGTACGATTGTCATATTAAAAGTTTGATTAACCTGACAACCTTACTAATTACTGGTTAGAAGTTGATCAACCAAATTTTCACATATCCTTGAGTAGTTTAGATAACCTCTTCAACTCATACGAATATACGATCGTAATCTGGCACTCATTGAAAATTAGTTGGCCTTCTTAATATAGGTTCAAGGAGATTTAGCTAAAGCAGAGGAGTTCTTTGGGAGAGCAATATTGGCTAATCCAAATGATGGACACACTTTGTCGCTCTATGCCGATCTCATATGGGAATCACAGAAGGATGCTCAACGAGCTGAGAGTTACTTTGATCAAGCTGTAAAAACTGACCCAGATGATTGGTACGGCGTCATGTTTCCATAATTGATCGAGCATCCTTATTCTGTTTCTTGTTCTGTCCTTTTCAGTAGATTGAGTTTAGGTGTTCTTGTTGTCCAATTAAATTGTAGTTATGCTCGTGTCTTATTATCTTATGTTTCTTCATGTAATAATGACTCTCTCAAAATTTCCGATGTAATTAAGAACATCAAGATTAAGTGCATTTTTTGATGAGCTCAATTCCTTTCTGGCAAAGCTTAATTCCTGGTAACTGCATAACAGGATCATTAAGTTGAGCATGACATAGGTAGAACCTTTTAATTTACATATCTCAAATTTGGACATATCTCAAATTTGGAAATCTAAGAAATTTGCTAGAGTGAATTGACTGAGGTTTTCCCTCTGAATTTGTGCTTGCAGCTATGTTCTGGCTTCATATGCTAGATTTCTGTGGGATGCTGAAGAAGAAGAAGAAGAAGAAGAAGAAGATGATGAAGCTCCCAAGCATAAAACTGATCCCGACAATCGAACTCCACCAACTATTTTTGATGAGCATCATCCTCACTATCCAGCTATAGCTGCAGCTTCTTGATGTCAATTCCAAGGAATTTAGAAGAAGAAGAAGAAGAAAATGAAGATCCCAAGCATAAAACTGACCCGACAATCGAACTCCGCCAACTGTTTTTGATGAGCATCATCCTCACTATCCTGCTATAGCTGCAGCTTCTTAATGTCAATTCCAAGGAATTTAGTGCCACTTTTCTAATATGAACTGAGTAGTGTTATTGCACCATATAAAAGTAGCTTCTTTTTCTACTCTTTTTTCTTTTACCGCGGTGTTGGATTGAGTGATGACTTTCGAGCCGTAGAGAAAGAGTGAAATAGAGCTCTGACTTTGCCTTAGTGGCATATAACTTGGCAGGAGTATCGGAGACCAGGATTCAGATGAGTTCTTTATTTCATCCTCGTATTTCTCCTTGTGTGGTCTAACGCAGGGAAGCTAGCAATCATGTAAGAAACCAAGTGTTGTTTTGGTGCCTATCATAAGTTCTTGTCTACTCTATCTATTGCTTGAAAAGTCCAATTAAAGTATCGAAGTAGGTTATTGATACATGACTTAACAAAAATCAGGAAAGCAAAATTGTCTAAGATATTTATACCCAAATTGTGCTTTGACAATATGCACATTGTTTATGAGTGGAGATGACAGTTTCCGAGTCATGCAGTTCATGAAGTGGGCTAATTCCTTTTGGTTTGTCCTCCCATTTCATGATTTGAGGGGTTCAATTTAACCGAACGTGGCGCCTGCAAACCGGACAAGCCAGTGGCCCAAGCACAGACACTGTTCTTTAGACACGCTCGGGCTGAACTTTGTTGATATTCTTTCATTGTGGCTGAAGTGATTGGTTTGGTTCACTAGATTTTTCCAAGCTGTCAATGATGTGTTTATTATTATTGGGTATGGGGCTTCGGCTTCAATGCGTCATTGTCCTACTTCGGAGATACAATATTAAATAACATGGATGGAAGTGGTGTACATATTGATGGGATCATACCCAAACTTATCTTTTGTTTCATTTTGTTCACTTGTTTAAATTGGACTGTTAGCTTTATGAGATGGAAAATTGAGTAGAAAACGAGAAACGAAAGACTTCTAGGATATTCTTTCTTTAATCCTCATGAGCAAGGTTAAAATACTAACAGCATGAAGCATCTCTGTTCACTTGCCTAGCGAGAGGTTTTGGTCTTTTGTCCTTGCTAATCATTCATGTGTTATCTTGATAACATAAATTAATGTTTGATAATGTCTTGACACTGACATATTGTCTGCTTTTGAATCGTTGGTCTCAATGTTTAATGAATAAGCAAAGCGCAATGAAGTTTACAGCATGTAAGATACAACTATACAGAAATGCAATTCTTTGTTCTGTTTCTGGCGATCTAAAGTAAAAATATCTGAATAATTGTTTCAAAAATTAAGTCAATATCTGATGATTCAGATGTTGGTTGTATCATGATATAAACTAAATTAATGATTCAATTATCAAAGTGTCACTATTATCTTATTATAATTAATGGCAACACAAAGAGTTACCTATAATTTTAAAAGAACATTTAGGTATGTTGAAAACTTGAGTAGGAATTTTACTACTTTGATTAATTGCACAATTGTTTTTTCACGTTCAATTTATTTTTTCCTTTTAGGGAAGTAAAGAATTCATAGACATAAGAGTCTTTTAGTTGGTACAAAAATTTATATAATTTTCTCTCGTAATTGATTGTCATAAATTTCTAGTAATTTTACAGGTAAATATTATTAAATACAAAAATTTTATAAAAGTAATATTTTATTATTAATAATTACTAATAGTCATTATCAATGGTGATAAAATTGTTTCCTTCCATGGTATTTGTTAAAGTTTAGAAGTAGAGTAAAACTTAAACATGCCCAAAATACACCATCATGAAACCAAATAAGTCGAGTTTACAAAAGTTAGATTTTTGGTATCAGGAAAGTCACTTTAGAAGTTGGAAATTAAGAAAGTGATTTATGTTAGATATACACGAATCTTAGTGATTGGCCTAAGATCAAATATGAACTTATATAAACAAAAATAATATGAAAAATTACATGTTTTGTTGTCTATTTCCCGATAAATAAGCCACTAGAAACTCCCTATCAATGAACAAGCTATTGAAACTTTCAAACGATCCTTAAGAAAGTCGTATAACTTTATATCGTTAACATTTTTTTTGTGTTTTTTCTTAAAGCGTGGTCCTCTTGACGAGTTAAAAACTATGCCCATCCACAAACTTACTTAAGCACGCAAGAAACCTTAACAACTATTTATAATATTCTTATCAGGTCTTTCCATCACAGGCCTAATAAATAACTAACTCACACTGATAGGAGCCCATTTTCTCACTAAACTTTAGTCTATTTAACTAAATTATTTATTATACTTTTTTATTATCTTTAATTAGGATCAAATTCAAATTCTTAGCCTTAATTTTTACAAAATCCATAATTAACAATTATCTAGAAGGAATTTAGAAATTCCTAACATTTTGTCCTTTAGACAAATATTAATTAGAACATTTATAATGAAAGTAGAAAATAGTAAGAGTGGCTAAGAAAATCAATATTATAGTTGACCGATATAAAAATATTTGACCTAAAGATAACGAAAAATCATGATTTGATTTTGTAAGGTTTCCAACACCAGAAAAATATTAAATACATATGTCATATATCTAAGACACGTATAGATGCTTTGATAAATCCATGGATTTATGGAACATAAGGGGATATAAGGGTTTAATCTCATATAGTTTTTCTCTAATGTAGTTTAGTGTCTAATAAGAGATCTAGGAGTAAAGTTATTATGTTTATTTGCCTAATGATGATTAATATACTTAAGATTGACATAAATTGAAGATTTTAACTTGTATTATGATAATGCATAATTAACTAGATTACTGATAAAATGACGATATATATAAAAAAAGTACTCTCATAATACGTAAAATCCAATAATTGTATCATAAATAAAATAAAAATGATTTATAACTAGTAGCGTCTAAAGATTTCAACAAACATGTACAGTATACATGTCTCTTAAAAATAATTGGTTGAAGTCCTTATATTAGCTAATCAACTAATATGTGCTCAGTCTCAGTGTGTTCCACTGCAATGTCACCTTTATGTATCAATTCCTTTATGGTCAAATACTTGACCTCCAAATACTTAGATCTTGTGATATTCATATTATCATTATTGATATAACTGAATGGGCCTAGCAACTGAATCAACCATAAACAACTCATAAATCAAGTTTTTTAAGCTAAACCACCTGTGAAGTAGCCCTATAGCATACCACAATCTTTATATGCATAGTCAAGGAAATCACTAGTTTATACTCTTTTACGAGGTAGTGTCATCTGCTCATATGAAAGTATATATGATTGACCTATTTGTGAGTTGGTCAATTATGTAATAACTGTAAGTATAGGGCGTAGCTGTAGCTAGTATTGGTAAAAACAAGTCGATCCCACGAAGACTATGCATACTAGTACTTCCCGTTCCCTTATTATCTAGCCTAAGGATTCATTTTAGATTCTTAATGAGAAGAAATTAAAACTAAAACAAATAAAATAAAATATGAAATAATAATGAACACAAATATAATGGAATTCACTTAGAAAGCAATCGTTATAAAAAATTAGTGTCTAGGTTTGAATCCCCCTAAACCCTTAACAGATTGATCTTTTATCATGCAATTGTTTTGTTGATGTATTAGACCATGGAGACTCCTATGATATGTAGTAGCTAACCTTGAGTCTACTAACAACTAATCTTAAGGTCTTTAACCAAACTACTCAAGTCAAATCTTATAGGATTTTGTTAACAATTTTGAATCCCTCTATTAGGTTTAAACCTAATTTAGAGGATTTATTTTATCTTTTCTCTATGGTTGTAATCAACTCCTTCTAATTACAGTAGATTTATTCATACTTAGATTTATCAATCTCTACGTATGAAATCATGTTATCAATAAAACACATAATTAGATCACAATAATTAATCAAATCAATTTCATTAATAAAGAAATCAAATCATATCAAAGTATTAACATAAGATTCATCTAACCTAAATACTAACTGGACATTTAGTTGCATATGATCGAATGCAAAATCAAACATAAATCGAAAGAATAACAAATAAAAAACAACGATTCATAATTCTAAATCTCCTTGATTGTCTTCTATCAAGTATACTTGCAATATAGAGGTATGATCTTGTGTTCCGATGGATCTGACAATGATTTCTTTATGTTTTCCACTTTTCTAGACCAAAATTGTAGCTAGCGAATGAGTCCACGTTTGGAAATCACCTCCCAAAGTCTCTTCTTTTCATTAGCCGCCGAAAACATCTTTTATATTAAAAATTAGGGTTTCTAGCGTGTACCGGATTGTGTATGTCCAAAAACACCTAAAATCGTGAAAGTGCACTAGTGTGCAAAAGTGCACGGTTATGCACTCCTTCCAGATTACTTATTTTTTGTTTTACGTCTTGTTTTCATTCGAATTTCTCTCATGTAAATCTATAAAGGCAATTATCATTTATAAACACACTTGAATCATATTAAGCACCAAATATACAAAAAAAGTATAAAATATCAAGAAAAACTCATCAAATATGGGTGGTAAAATATAGTCAAATATCCATCTATCAAACATCCCCACACTTAAGCTTTTGCTTGTCCTGAAGTAAATTATAATCAAAATTATAAAATTTACAACATCAATTCTTCATCAATCTTAACTTGTCCATTCATACTATACATCAACATATCCTATTGAATCAAATTAACACACAATCAGAGTCAGGTTGGCCTAAATTAACTTCCTAAGTAATATTAATAATAATCACATCAACAATCGCATTGAAATAAAAAACATATCTCTTTACACCCTCACCAAGATTTCACTCAATACACTTAAGTGCTTAGGGTGAAAACTATCAAAAGTCTCAATCAATGCATAGTAGAATTCTTACCATAGGATTGTAGTTAAATCACATCTCCATTACTTATATACAAACTAGAAACCAAAATCAAAAGGTCTTTATATAGGTTGTAATGGGGCTTATGTAAGGTATGAATAGGTTGATAAGATGCATTAAAAGTGAAGGAAATTTACTCACGAAATATTTCAAGACTTGTTACAAATACACATAGGTCCTTTCAATGCTACTCTACTGGTACCACTTACTTATTCTTTTCTTTGACAATATTCCAATCGGTACCATAATTCATCAAATATTGGACCCTTCATAAATTTCAAATCTTGAAAAATGAATGATGAAAATAATCTTCAAAATTTAACACAATAAAAAGTTCTTCAAAGAAAGATAGGATTAACGTTAATATATGGGTTTAATAAAAAAAAAGGCTAAGGCTTAACTTGATTCTTCTTAAAGGCAAATTTTTAAGTATGATAATGTCAACAAAATAGGTTAAAACAAATTGGTTACTCTAATTGCATTTATGATATTAATGCTTCTAATTTAACAAATATGGTCTCAACATGCAAAATAAAGCAAGTTCTAGAAATATCTTTGTAATAGTCAGTTTAAAAACTACTGAGGGTTAGAGTGTTATAATACCGAGTCACATGAGTTACATCATTATAGAATTAATTTGGTGCATTTAGGAGATAATTTTATGAATTTATTAACATGCATAATATTAGCATACACATATTAAATATGATTTAGAAAAAAATGCAAAGATTTTATATGCACTCAATTGACATGTTCCGGGGCATGAAAGCTTGAAAATGATTGTGACATGATTCTGCAGTTCTAATATCTTGTATTTTGGTTTACCAATAAAAAGAATTGATGGATTACAATTAGGAATATGGAGTTTATTTGTCAAAATTGGAAGATTGATGGATTAATATGTACATTTAGCCTAGGAAAAATTTCAAGAAGCAACACAAGTTGACATGTGGATATTTAGGATGACTAAGCTTATAAAATGAGTGACAAATGGCTTAGGAATTAAGTGACATTTGGTAGCCAAAAAAGAGGACATGTATCTTGTTTAATTACGTGACAAGTGTCCTTAAAGAAAGAATACTCATCTTACACCATATGAATTAAAGCATTGTATGGTCATCTTCTTTGCTATTTTTGTCATATACTCACTCCTCCTCCCTCTCATTGCTGAAACCCACCCATAACCTACGTCTTTGATTTTCTGCCTCAGTTCTGTACATCACCACCCAAAACCAATGCAAAATCCTTTATAAAGATAGCTATAGAGGTTGAACATTGTGACATATATTGGTGTCTTCATTTTCTGGTCATGGTCAAACCATCACACCCTCCCTCAATGTTCTTGAATGCCACCTCAAGCTTGACATTTGAGGTTGCATTCAAGCCAATCAAGTAAGTGAAATACTGACCTATTGTGGTATATGTTAGTAGAGTTTTTGTTATGGCTAATTAAGGATGGATTGAATGTGGTGTTGGTGTTAAAGATGTGCTAGAAAATTAAGAATAAATGATAACTTTTCTGTTCTATTTTTACATGTACAAAAACAGTAGTTTATGGGCTGTTGTATGGATGATTTAAATTGGGACATGAAGTATAATTGATTAGGAATTCATGCTAAAGATAGATGTTATTAAGGTGTTTTCGAATATGGAAAATTAGAGCTATAGGTGTGTTTGTAAAAAGTGACTGTTAATAACTTAAGTGAGCAAAATTTTGTAAGCCTTAGTGTAACCAATATGGAAGTTAAATTAACCTGAAATGAATTAACCTTAAAGGAGATGAAATCTAGAAAATTTCAGGTGCTAGTGATGTCCCTATGCTTGTAAAATTCATGAAGTATTGAAGGTAGTAAAGTTACACACGTTAGTGATGTTGATGACAAATTTTGGAATTTTAATTTCAGCCTTGTGTACATGTCGAACCAGCTGAGAAAAATCAATCTAAATTGGTATATTTGGACTTGATTAAGGCTAGGAATGAGCCTAGATTGTTTCTTGATTAATTAGTTAAGAGCTTGATAAGTTTATGTAGTTAATTGATGTCATAACCTAAATAATGGACTATTTTGATGTAGTTGTGTTCAAAGATGAAAATTATGATTTGTTAAAGGAAGAAATGAGTTCTTTTAATGCAACTATGATCCTAAGGACTTGATTAATGTGTATAAGGTATGAATGAATGAGCATTGAAAAACATAGGGTAATTATGAATGAGAATTGGGTAAATATATGAATCTATATTGTTGGAAAAAAAGTTTGGTGAATGTATAAATCTAGCTTGCTGAAATTCTAGATTTAAAGTAACAATTGTGTGTGTGTTATAAGAGGATTTTGATAATGAAAAGGTACACAGATAAGTGTAATGTATGGTTGATGAATTTGGAGTAAATCAAGCTTAGTTAAATGTATAAATCTGATTGCAAAATGGTAGTATACAATATTTGAATGGTCTTAAGGTGTATAAGCACAAATTGAACAGTCAAGGTCTATGCATAAGAATACATACCCGAAAAGTCAATTGATCATGCATTGAAACATGACAAATATACATGTGCATGATTGTATATTCATATGATTAAACAAATTAGTGATCTGTGAACTATGTGTGTATGTATCGCATGACGATAAATGCGTAAGGTGATCGTCAACATCCAGACATTACTGGAATATCGAGGCAATAACATTTCTAGAGTGTACTGTGAGTCAATTTAGATGTGCAAACTAACTTATATGTGCTTCTGTTTGAATTGTATGTTTAATATGAAATACGTGTACAATTGATTGCTAAATGTCGGAATTAGGTTCGAGGAGTTAGTTATATGGCATGAACATACCGAAATGAAAGGTAACAAAAGCATAACATATGAAATGATGCATCTCATTATATTAAAATGCATGATCAAATAAATGACTTATGACCAGAGTGACCGATATGCAGAAAAGAGATTTGAGCTCAGAATTATGAACAAGAGCCTCAGGCTCTAATAGTATAGACTCTGTATCCATAATGGGTACGGGCCAACCATGAACTTGGTACTCACAATGGGTACAGGACAACAAAATTATGTTAATAGGCATTTAGTCACAACAAAGCAAAACGAAAATGCAAACACATAAGCATTTGCATATGCATCCCTACATACATCATATGATTGAATTGAAATGATTTATTGAATTGGTTTGAAATAGTGAAATACAACTAAAGTCAATGGAGAATGTGATGTGATATGCAATATTGGCTTATATGATATACTTGTTGAAGTGTGATAAATTGTGATATAACTTATGTTTATGATTTGACTTTGTGAGTACATCAATGATGGTTCACTCACTAAGTTCGCAAACTCATTAAAACTTTATCATTTTTTCCAGGTTTGGGGGATTTCTAGCTAATAAGCAATCTAGTAGAAGTTTAATACTTACATTTTAGGGATGGAAATGGCTCAAAGGTCTGATCAGCTGAATCTGCAAAGTCTAGTTAGATTCTTTTGCATTAGCATCCCATATCATGACACATTTATGAACTAAGATTAAATTCTCAATTGTTGTGTAATGTATTTGTGGACTCTTAATTATAAGGACATATGTGACTTTATATGTTTGTGGAAGAAATGGGAAGAAATGAATGTTTTGAATGCTTATAATATGTTTGACGATTCGAATTGAGTTAATTTGATTATCCTAATGTATCATTTTCGTAGAGTATGTTCTTGAATATCATCTGGTATGTTCGGGCTTATGCTCTAGGGATTGTTTTGTTACAATCCTACTATACATGAAATCAAACATATGAAAGAATAACAAAAGCTTTAAAAATTTTGAAAATTTGCTCTTTATGCTCAACAACTCATGAAAAAATGTATATATATGTGTGTAAATAATATGCAATTTTCATTCAACCTGAAAATTTCAATGATTACAAAAAATATAACTTAGAATGCTAATTTCATTCTAACCATCATCTTTTTGCACACCAATTAAAGTCAATATTCAATAAAAAGTATAGTATATTTATGGACAGATTCAACCAATTCAAGATATCAGGTAATAAAAATTATAATCACGATTATAATAAGCTTGAAGAAATCAGTTGAAGGTTTATAAAACCCATCATCACACTTAAATTGTACATTGTCTTTAATGTACATAATACAAGCATTTATGAAAAAGTGAGAGGGTTGTTGGTACTTTCCTGATTATAACGATTTCTCTTATTCTGATCCATCCAATATGAAGTTAACATCCTTGAAAAAAGAGGATAAAAAGAAACAAAAGAAATAAAATAATAGAAAATAAATTCCTATATTAAGATGGAAGTAAACGAAAGATAATATCAAAATTGAAATAAAATTAAAACTAACTTATGGGTTGCCTCCAATGCAACGTTTCTTTAACGTCGGTAGCTTAATGTAACCTGCACGTTTTCATCACCCAAGGTCTATGATCAATGACTTGTTTCCACCCATTTCTCCATAAAGCAATTTTGTAGCCTATAAGCAAGCCACCTGTTGTAAGATGATCCAAAGCACATAATTGATTAGATTAATAAAACCAATAAACTCCATTAATGCCTTTTTTAATGATAAACTATTAAAAAAGTAAGGAAAAACAAAAGTCCTTGTATCATCCGCCAGCTTGAAAAGTTTGTCCTTGAGGAAGTGGGAACCCTTCATACTTGGTCACTAACAACACTTCATCAGTATTTCCTTACTTGGTTCCTCTGCCAGTTCTTCCTCAACCACCTCTATTTGCTCTTCTTCTTCTTCTTGGATTGAGGTTTTTAGCTTATCTTCAATTACCTTATGTCGCTCCTTTACTTTCTCTTCTTATATGGAGACTTCTTCTTCGTCCTAAAGTTGTTTTTTGTAATGTCACTCTAATCTGAAGCCAACACTGGCCTTTTCTTCTCTCTTGAATTCTCGTTGCTCAACTTTCATATCAACAAGGAGTTCCATTAATTTTTTGTAATATTTGCTTCCTCTTCTTCTTATGAGAGCTCATCTTCACTACTAAAGGTGATTGTCATTCCAAATTCATTAGGATATGTTTCATTAGGACTAGGCAAACTCCCTAGTTATTTGTTGAATAATATCTCCACTAACTGATCGATTTATTTCACCATGTTCTATATACGAGCCTCTCTTTCTTCATTCCTTATGTTTGGATCTTTAATGAACTCGATCATCATATCTTGAAATGTATGTTAATTCATGAGATTGATTGTTGCCTCTTCTTCACTCTGAGACAGTTGGGGGCTTAAATCATAATCATCATATGTAGGTGAAGAAATTCTCTCATCAAATTCATGTTGACTAGCTACTATCTCGACAAGGCATTCCATTAGTCAATATGTAATACTTTCTTTTTTCCTCCAGAAACTCCTTTTGAATTGCCCCTCCATTCATAAAGCTAATCTTTGTCTTTTCTTCACTCTCAAAATTGTGTCAATCAGTTTCATTTCAGCAAGGATTTCCATTAATTTGTCCCTTAGAGTTGGCTTGTTAATCGGAGGTGCTTGGTGTTGTAAGTGTTTAGCTAGAGCGTGATTATTCCATCCATAAGCATAAGAATTGCTTCACTGTAAATTGTAGTTGTTCCCATATACTGCACCAAGTGGTTGATAGCACACATTCATTCACTCCCTTATATGTGTTGGTTCTTGACATTTATGATTATAGGGATAACTCCCACTAATGTTATGACACGACCTAAACATCAATTGCACTTCTGAAAATATACAAGAACACCCTCTCTCTAATATGGTGATGATATAGATCGCGAAAACATATTCTAACTCCCATAAAAGTCCTGTCTACTCCATCCTTTATTGTGAGCTGTGGCTGTGACAATGAATCGTAATTCCTATAACAAACCACAAACTCAAGATCAAGTAGAGAAATTCAAAAGATAATTAAATTAATAAGTCACAAATACAATAAGTCACAATAAAATAAAATAAATACAAAAGGAAAATTAAAATAAAAGAAATAAAAATAAAGATAAAATAAAATAAAATAAAAATGGCTAGAGTAATAGCATTCAGGCTTTCCTAATATCAAAGTCCCCATCAACAATGTCAAAAAATTGATTGACCTCTTTGTGAGTTGCTCATTTATGTAATAATCACAAATGCATGACGTAGTTGTAGCTAGTACCGACAAGTACGGGTCGATCCTATGAAGACTATGAATGCTAATACTTAGCCTTCCCCTCTCATCTAGCCTAAGGATTGATTTTATATTTTTAATAAAAAGAAATTAAAACTAAAAAAATGAAATGAAATAGGAAACAATAATGAATATAGAAATAGAATTCACTTAGAAAGCTATTGTTATCAGAAATTAGTATCTAGGTTCGAATCCCCCTAAACCCTTAACAGATTGATCTTTTATTAGCAATTGTTTTGTTGATATATTAGATCATCGAGACTCCTATGGTATGCTGTAGCTGACCTTGAATCTACTAACAACTAATCTTAAGGTCTCTAATTAAATTGCTCAGGTTAAATCTTATAGGATTGCGATGCCGATTATGAGTCCCTCTACTAGGATTGACCCTAATCCGGAGGATTTATGTCATCCTATCTTTAGGGTTGCAATCAAATCCTTCTAATTACGATATATATATTCACACTAGGATTTCTCAATCTCTACTTATGAAATAAGATTATTAATAAAACATATAATTAGATCACAACAATTAATCAAACCAATTGCATTAATAAAGGAATCAATTCATATCAAAGTATTAACATAAGGTTCATCTAACCTAAATACTAACTGGATGTTTGGTTTCACATGGTCGAATACGTAATCAAAAGAAAAACAAATAAAAAACAACGGGTTCATAATTCTAGATCTCCCTAATTTTCTTCTATCGAGTATTCTTGCGATGTAGAGATATGATCTTGTATTCTGATGGATCTAATGATGATTTCTTCGTGTTTTCCACTTCTTTGGACCAAAATTGCACCTAAAGAACAACCCCACATTTTGAAATTGCCTCCCAAAGTCTCTTATTTTTATTAGCCACCGAAAATGTCTTTTTATATTAAAAACTAGGGTTTTTGGGACTTACACGATCTGGTACACGACAGATTGTTGATTTTCTATTTTACGTTATGTTTTCATCTGAATTCCTCTCCTTTAAATCCATGAAGGCAATTATTACCTGTAAACACACTTGAAGTATATTAAACACCAAATATACAACAAAAGTATAAAATATCGAGCAAAATACATCAAATATGGCTGGTAAAATATAGGTAAATATCCATCTATCAATATACTAATGTCGGCTTTCTATTATCTAGACATATAAAAATCCAAAATTGTATAACCAAAAATGTATAAATTGTCGACTTTTATGAATATCAATATATAATCCTCAATTCCTTTAAGATATCTCAAAACTCATTTAACCTCGTCTGTATATGGGTTAGCTAGATACCTACCTGACAGTATAACAACGAATGCAATGTCTAATCTAGTGCATCCTTAAACATATATTATGCTACTTACCACACCAGAATAAGAGACATCTTTCATGGCCTTTCTCTCTATATATCATTGTTTAGACATTATATTAAAGACAACATCTCACTATGAGAGATAGGTGTTATAATTAGTTTATAATCAATCATATGTAAATTTTTTTAATACATGCTCAATGTATACACTTTGTGAGAGATCGAACAAGTTTTAGATCTGTCCCGGTAAATCTAAACATCAACAACAAAATATTCCTCACCAAATTCCTTCATTTTAAAATACTTAGCCAAAAGCTATTTAGTTTCATGCAACGTAGTCAAGTTATATGATGTAAGTAAGATATTATCCACATATAATAGTAGAGAGATAACTTAGCTTCACCTTACTTTGTAATATAAGAAATTTTCAACCTTATTTTTTATAAAGTCAAATGAGGTAATAACCTCATCTAACTTCAGGTAACGTTGTCTGAAAGCTTATTTCAAATAATATATGGATTTTCTTAATTTATAGATAGACTATATTAATCTTATTTTGATCTTAAAACCTTTAAGTTACTTCATAAAGACCTCCACATAAAGATATCAATTTAAGAAAGTAATCTTAATGTTTATATGATGTAGTTCTCTATAATAATTAGCTACTATTGTTATGATCACTCTAAATGTGTCCTTAGAAGATATAGGAGAAAGCTGAAATTAAAGTTAATAACTTCTCTTTGATTGAATCATCTAGTAATTAATTAGGCCTTGCATTGCTCATCTTTACACTAAGAGTCCTTTTAGTCTTGTAAACTGATTTCCAGCTGATAGGCTTATAAACTACGAGGTAAATCTACAAGCTTCCACACGTAATTATGCTTTACAGACTACACTTTTTCCCTTATAACATCCTACCACAAGTCTGCATAAGGTTTTGAAACAAGTTTTGTAAAAGTAATTATATCCACTGTATGTTCCATATCGCTTCTTGTTCTCTTAAATGGACTATATAGTCAAATCTCTTAAATGGACTATATAGTTAAATGATATCACAGGTCTCCTTACTCAAATGGATCTTCTAAACTGAATTTGTTTAGTATAATCATATTCTTTAAGAACCTCAATTTGTACCTATATGAGTTTTTTTTCTTGTATCATTATGATACTCAGATTCGAATCAATTGGTCCTAGCTGAGTGAGTGATGGGTATGATATAATAGTTGTGTCCACCCTTCTATCTTTTGAAAGATGAGAGGGACCACTGTCATCATAGACATTATGTTATAAAAACTTAGCTACTTGTGATTCTCCTATTTAAAATCCTCCTTCTGTATAATAAAATAAGCATCCCTTATAGTGGTTATGATATCCTAAAAAATAATGAGAAGTGGACTGAGCATTTAGTTGATCCGTACAAGGATTATATAGTGCACCTTAACAAGGTAGCTCGATACATATAGATGAGTAAGGCCAGGTTTCTACCCTTTTCAAAGCTCAAAATATGTCTTTGATATTAACTTGCTTAAGATTTTGTTAAGTATATAGATAGAAACCTTTATGCCTTCGCACCAAAGGTAACCTAATAGGTTAATCCTACTTTATAATGATCTCATCATATACTTTAAGGAGCAACTTTTCCTTTTGACTACATCATTTTACCTAAGACTGCCTAGCAATTAAGCCATTATCACAAATAATTGTAAGTATTTAGAAAATGGACTCTTTTCTTTTCCAAAAATCCTATGTCTACCATAATACTCACCTCCACGATTAGATGAACAATCTTAAATGAATTTTCGAATTAGTTTTTAAACTTAGTCCTAGTGATCTTGCATTTACCAATTCCAAACTTTTCTTTAAGAAAGAACATATAATTGTAACATGAATAGTCAGCGATAAATGTCAAAAAATATTTTGAAATACATATTGTATCTATTAAGGCCTTATATATCGATATGTATGATTTCTAAAAGGATATAAATATGACTTGACCCATTTTTCTATGGTTTTGTTAACTTTCCCCAAGAACAATCAACACATGTTTCTAGGCTATTAAAATCTCAAAGCTGGAAGAATGTTATCTTTTATCAATCTCTCATCTCTATCTCTAGCAATATTGCCCAATCTCTTATGCCATATCATATATGAATTTTCCTTTATCAGGGGACGTATACTGGTAACTTATTTAGCAACATATGAAGAAGTATATATCTCACTAGAAGTTAGACATATTCTAAAGTTAGACATATTCTATATAGACTATATGATAAGAAGGTTGTACTAATATGTTTTGCATTGAAAGATAACTGTTAAACAGAATTTTCAATTAGAAATTGTAGCCCTCTTTATCCAAAATAGGAATTGAAATCAAATTCTTTCTAAAATTTGATATATAGAAAGTGTCATATAATACAAGTTTGAGGCCTGTATCCAAGTTCAAACAAACATCTCCCCCTTGAGACCACATCTACTTGTTTATTACTCCCCAACATCAGTTTTGTCTTCTCTCTATGTAGCTTTCTCTTTAGTATGAATCCTTACATTGTGGAGGCAACATGGTTAGAAGTCATGGAGCTACCTAATAGTTCTTGTCTTTCCTTTTAGGTTTCGTATTTTTGGCATTCCAAATTCTTATGTCCTTCCATTTTATTAAAGGAACATCTTATACTCATACTTCTCATAATTTCTATAGGCCCCCTAATTGTATCAAACTAACTAATATCTTTAGGTGGGGAAATTTAGAATGCTTACCTTTGAACTTTACGGGCTTAACTGTTGTTTTCCCTTTGTTTGCTATCAAAACTATTTGACTTGTATTTTTTAGCTTCACCTCCTTAATAATACAATAGATAATCATAGAATTTATATCCCAAGCCTCATCTTAGGAATTGTATAGTGTAACCAAAATATCAAACTCTAAATGAAGAGTATTCAGAGCTTGGTGTACTATACAAGCATCGGGGAAAAAAATATTCAATGCTTTTATCTTATTTTAGACATGGATTATCCTAATGATGTATCACCCCCTATTCTTATATATCTTATAGAGGGTAATTCTTTTATTAAGCTACCTATATTAACATTAAAAGATGCCATGAACCCTTAAGACACATTGTTAAGGAAATCTTTGGCTATACATGATTTTAGAAGTCCACTTAACAAATGGTCTAGGATCAATCTCTTTACAGTCAATTAACATATTATGATTAAGCCTATGCCTTTATATTAATGGATGTAGGTAGTGACAGTCTATCTTTCATTATGACCGTAGTAATATTCACATCTTTAATATAAACTCCAATTCTTATTTACATTTCTTAAGTTAAAACTGGCAAGGGCTTTAATAGTAACTTTATTATTATGTATATAACAGGGGACTATAAAATGGATAATGTAAATCATCAGCACAAATGTGGAATAACAATGATACTTAAGGCCGCAAAACAGTATTTATAATGAGTAACTTATCACATACATCATGAAACACTTGTAGGCTATATGCATAATACATATAGATAAGACCTCCATATAAAAGCGATAAGAGCATATATCATCAACTCTCATGATTCTACCATCTAGGGGTGAATAAATTACTTAAGCAATAGTTATCCCTTACCAAATGCCTTTATATGCAACTCAAAATCTCATATAAGAACATTTATGGGAAAAATAAACAAATACAAGACTAGAGACATCTCCTAATGTGCAAGCAAAACAATCTAAATATTTACGTAAAAGGCTGATGAGGTGGTTATATTCTCATTAATACCTAAACTGTTCCACAAACACTAAGGATACACCTATAAGTTATCCTTACATTTATATGATTGGGCATAAACATGTGACAACTTACTACTAATTAATGTAAAATCCTCATGTATATTCTCATTGCCATATATCATTGGTTTAAAATATTATAAACAAACCTTATTTGAGAATTCATTATATAAAAATCTTAATAAAGAGATAAACAATAATAAATCAACCATATGAGATAACATATCAATATGTATCTCCCATATTTCAAGTCAATTGCATGAAAATTCACTTAATTATAACTCTGTTAAATAAAATTAAAATTATTTTGAAGTTAAAATTTATTTATTAGCAATGTAATAAATCTATAAAAATTGAATAAAATCACGTTATTAATTCACATGACTCAAAATCTGACCTAAAATGACTTGAGGGACCAATTGTGAATTTTAAAAAAATTGAGTTTTTTTTGGTCTTAGGATATCTTCATTTTTTTATTCACAATTTGGGTTGCTGAATTTAATTAGATGGTTATATGAGTGAAAGAAAACAACTTCTAAATGTGTAGTAAAAAAATGGAGGCTCATTTCTTACGTACAAGAGTAAAACATAAATAAACATAAGAAAACTAGCAAATGCATGAGGTGCATGTAGGTGGCTTTCACACCTGCAGATGCGCAAATGCGCCCACCGCCTTCTTACGCACTAGACATGTGTCTAACACTAGCCAATTGTATGCACCAATTGTTATGCACACATCATGAAGCAACTCCCTCGTGGGAGCTACTTGTTCATCCCAACCACTGAAACAATTGATTTTTTTTACAACTATTTTGGGTGATTTTCATCAGATTTTGGTTGACTTTTTGCTAAAAAATCACTTCTAACACCATTTTCACTTTTTTTTCCCTATAATGCTTGTACAAAAACCAATCTAAGCAATATATATGCAATTTATACAACTAAAATGTATTAATATATCCAATTTCCTTATAAAGAAACTTGATAATCACCATTCAAATTCATACAATCATGGAACCACTTTAATATCAAGTGTTATATACAATACAAATCTTAGTGATCTACCTATGATCAACTATGAACTTGCATATACAAAGATAACTCAAAAAATTACTTATTCTACTATCCATTTCTTCATGAATAAGTTGTCGATCAACTTGAGCAAGCTACTAGATTGTTTGAACAAGCTCCTTATTGGATGACCAATTTGATGAAACGTTCAAATAACCTTTACGAAAGTCGTATAACTTTATGCTATTAACATCTTTCTATGCCTTTTTTTATATATAAACCCTTAATAGATTAGAGAATTTGTACATCCATGAACTTATTTAAGCGGCAACAAAAGACCATAGTAATTATTTTAGTAACCTTATTCGGCCTCCTTAACATATGCTCAATAAATAATAAGTTCACAGTAATAAGGACTCATTTTTGTTATTAGACTTCAGCCTATTTAACCATATCCTTTATTGGACTTTTTTAATTATCATTAACCCCGGGCGCATTTGATTTTCTTAATCTTAATTTTTACAAAACCATAATTAATAATGGTTTAGAAGGAATTTAAAATTTCCAATAATTTAAATTCTAAAGAGTTAGGGCAGATGGTTGAATTTAAATTTTTGATGTCAAATATGATATACTTCATTTGAAATGTTAAGATCTTAATGATATCTCTCAAGCAAATGTTGGAAACTCCACATGTATTATGATGCATTAAGTCGCAGTAACAATATGAGTACAATTAACATTTTAAAGCAAACTTGGAACCTTTATGAATTTAAAGTTGGTCTATCATAAAGCAAAATAATAATTATAAGGGTTAATTACAAAAAAAATCTCAAATTTTACTCAATTTTGCAATTATAGCCTGAACATAAGAAAATGGCAATTAAATACTCAAACTTCTAATTTTTTTTAATTCTAACTAGACGTTAGTATTTCTGTTAACGTTGCTAACATGACTTGTTACATAGGACAAATATCCTCAACACTTATACACGTTAGACTTAATTAAACTAACTAATTAAGTTTCATTTTGTTGTTTAACTAAACGACATCATTTTGGAATTGAAAAATCTTAAATCAAGCTTTGCCGTTTTGGAATCAAATGAAAGATGTGAAACGCTTACTGCAACAAACATAATTATAGCGCTTGTGTAAGAAGAATCTTTCATGCAAAGTATTTCATGACAACACTTAATCATGCTTGTTCAAGACGACAATGACACTCCTTTATGATGGTGCAAGATGACAACGAAAAAGGTTTTAACAATTTGAATGAAATCCCAATTTGCCACCCTAGCCCTTTTTTCTGTGCGAGAACAAACTAATTTAAGGTTTTATATTCCAATGATTTAGGCAGCGAGTTTCATTAAGTTTTTTCAATTTCATAACAACGTAGATTAGTAAACAACTTAATGAAACTTAATTAGTTAGTTTAATTAAGTCTGATGTGTATAAGTGTTAAGGGTATCTACCTTATACGGCAAGTCAAGTTAGCAACGTTAACAAAGATACTGACATCAGGCTATAATTGAAAATTTTGGAATTTTGAATATTTAATTGTCATTTTAAAGTTTAGGCTATAATTGCGAAATTGAGTAAAGTTTAAGATTTTTTTAATTAACCCTTATTATAATAAGGAACTTTTTTGTAAAATTACGACCATAGTCAAGTTTGTAATTACATCAATATTAATTTATAATTATATTAACACATTCGAGTGATCAACTCAAATATAATTTAGCAAGCTAGAACTTAAAACTAATGATTAAAAAAATCAATCGGTTCAGTCAGTTTAACAGTAAAAACCTTGAACTGTTCAATTTCCAATTTGATTTACTTTAATAAGTCTTGTTTTTAAAAATAAAAAAATGTCTATTTAATTAGTCAATTTTTGTAATTAATAAGTTGTTATAAACTAAAATAAATCAATTAATTTTATTCAACAATCTCTTTTTTTAATTAAACTTCAAATTCTTTGATAGGTAAGGACAATCTCTTTCAATCATATTTTAAAATAGAAATTTTATTTAGTTTTTAGCTAGTTTTGTGATGATTTAATTGAAGTAAATTACTTGTTAATATAGGAATCACGTAAAGTATATAAAATACATAAGAGAGGGGGTTGAATTGTGAATCTTTTTGAAAATATTAATCTTTTAAGATTTCTTGAAATAATTTATAATTATCAGACGAATATCAAAGATACTTTACTAAAGTTGATAAGTATTGGAATCACAAGTAATTTTATTTATTCGTCTAAGAACAAGAAAATTAAAATGCAAGGATTAGTGAATAGACGACGCAATTTTATATTGGTTCACCCCAAACCTTGGGCTATGTCTAGTCCTCAGAGTTTGTCTGAGATTTCACTATACTCTTCAACTTTACAAGTATTCTTTTCGCCTTTCTAGAGCCTCTTTAGGTCTCTTTCACAAAGTATTCTTTCTGCTATCTTAGCCTCTCCAGACTCTAGCCTTTTCTTTCTCTCTCTAAGAAAGATAGTTTGAGCTTTATGTTATAGTAGTATTTGCTCTCTTGTTTCGCACTTTGAATATAATTTTTTTTCTAAGTATTGTACAATTAGAATTTTCTCTCTTGAAAAAGAATGTTATATTAGCCTTGGACTAGGACTAGTATTTATATCTAAAGTCTCCAACTGTCTTTTTGAGAAACTGCTTCTTTAATCTTCTAGAAACTATTATTTAGTGAGTCCTATAACTAACTCCAACTAACTTGATGTTTGACGTTCTAGAGTATCTTCTTTTTTGTACCGTCTAATATTGTCGTTTCATCTGTTGTTTAGTGCTTTGTCTGTTATCTTCGCTTCGTCTATTGTTTGCGCTTCGTTTGTTATTTGTGCTTAGTCTGTTATGACTAAGTGTAACTTACATTTTTCTGCACACTTAACAAACTTATCAAAACAGTTCATACATTTCCAAGATTATTATTATTTGATTGTCACCAAAATTAATAAAAGGAAAGTCTTCTTGACTTAACACTAAGTTCCAACCATTCACAATCACAAATGCAATTAACAATTCAATTCGAAGTTCCATTCACAATCACAAATGCAATTCAGGAGCAGAAAAAGTCAATTGAAAACACACCCAAAAAAATCACATTGTTAACTTCGGTTGGTCGGGTCAGGTTAGTTATGAAAAATTAGATATAAAAAATTTGATTTTAGATCTAGGTCGGCAGCGATGGTGGTGGACCATAAAGGAGAGGAGGGAGAGGCGGTGAGTAGCAGGCAAAGCTATGGAGGGAGGAGGCTCATGTCTGGAAACTAGAGATGCAGATCGTAAGTGGAAGGAGGGGGCTCTGGTAGGGAGGCGTGCTCGAGAGGCATCGACAACCACAAGGAGGGTGACTAGCGAGAAGAATGGCGGTGAGGGAGAGGGAGAGAAAAAGAGAGAGTGAGAGTCTTGAGAGAGATGAGAGTGAGACTATTGTTAGGGAATTTTGTTAATTTTTTTATCAATTTAGTCCTTGTATTTGTCAATTGTATCGATTGGTATTTGATTAGCATTTTAAATACCGTCTAGTACTAGCCAAAACTAGCAGTAGGGCCAGTATTGAAGGCTGGTAAATAGAATGGTATCTGTAACACTATGTGAAAACCCCATGCTTTTATCCTTATACAATTTAAAAAGCAAAATTTTGTTAGTTTTGCCATGGAAAAGTGTAATTGGTTACATTTATATACTTTTTTATATGGACAATAAGTGAAGTTGATAAATATTTTTATTTTTAATATCTTTATTTCAACATTCTTTCGATAAAACTTAAATTTTTTATTTGTATTATATATTTTTGTATTATAAGTAATATTAAAACCAATTAACATTTTTGAGAGGTTAAAAATTTTCATTGATAAAAATAGTATAAATGAGTGCAAACTTCTTACTAAGCTTTTAAGCCATAAATAGATCCTAAAAAAGGAAAAACATATAGTTTTCTCATATAAAATAATACTAAAGAAGACAGTTGGTAGATAATAGGTTATAGGAGCTGATATATATCTATATATATACCTTATATTTGATGCATTTTTGCTTGATAATTTATACTTTTATTGTATATTTGGTACTTAATTTGCTCCAAATGCATTCATAGGTAATAATTGCCTTGATGGACCAAAAGGAGAGTAATTTAGGTGAAAACACGATATAAAACAAAGATTTGAAGCAGAGAAGGGATACACGATTGTGTATTTGATCATGTAAGTTCCTCAGGCTGTGTAAAATCGTGAGTTCTGGAGATTTTGGGTTATCCACAATCTAATGCACGCCTATGTAATAGACCGGGTGTAGCACCCCACTCTCACAAGACATGTACCTGACATCCATAGTGATATCCGAGTACGTACCCCCGCAGGGTGGCATGCTAGAACGATCATTCAGTCAAAATTCATTACAAACTTTTGTTTCTTTAAAAAGAAAGGTACGCGTAAGCGGAAATCACTAATCCAATTGGAGCCATGTCATTTAAAAATATTTCCATTTACAAGTTACAATTATTTCAAACATTAGTATTTAACAATAACTTGGGCCCATTTCAGATACAAAACACTTGAAACCATAAAGTCATTTCATTACCAAATCATTTACAAATATTTTGTACAATTTTTGCTGAACATAATTCAAAAATAAAAATACACTGAAGACATATGCAGGTGCAAACTGATCCTGACCCCTAATCCGTATCAAACCTCAGTGGCTATACTCCATTTAGCCTAGCTGAATAATTCCTCAGAACCTGAAAAGCCACATTGCAATTTTTGATG
>JANZLX010000001.1:21947368-21960590 GCA_025531955.1 Erythroxylum orinocense
AATTAATTACATTATAATTAATTAAAAAATAATTAATTATTTACAGTAAAATTAATTGAAATATAATTTATTCATTAATTAAAATACTCTAATTAATTAATTACAATATTTTAATTAATTTAAATATTGTAATTAATTAATTACATTATTTTTTTACAAACCAACCACTGTTAGTGATAATGGTAATCATTCCTTCCTCTTAACCAACCATCATAATTATAATGATAATATCAATTCTCATTCCTCAGTATATTTATTCACATTCGTATTACCATTCCTCCGTACAAACCAAGCGCCCCCTTAAATCTCTGAAAATTGCAAATCTGCATAACCTGGAAAAAGTGCACGGGCTGATGCACGGTCATGCATCCCTTCTGTGCTTCAAATATTCTTTTTATGCCTTGTTTTCCTTCAAATTCTTCTCTTTTAAGTTCATGAAGGCAATTGTACTATGTAAACACACTTGGAGCTAATTAAGTACCAAATATATGATAAAAGAATATTTTGTCAAGAAAAAATACATCAGATATGAGGTATAAATATGATCTATTGCATCTATTAAACATTCCCACATTTAAGCTTTTGTTTATCCTCAAGTAAGTCATAACAAAATTATAAATCTTACATATTAATCCCTCATCTATTTCTATTTGTCCATTCATATTATACATCATCATATCCTATTGAATCAAATTAACATACAAGTAGAATCAAATTATCTTAAAATTAACTTTCTAAGTTAATATAAATAATAATCACATCAATAATCGCATTTAAATCAAAAGAATTAATCTTTACACCCTCACTAAGATTTCACTCAATGCACTCAAGTGTTTAGGGTGAAAAGTATCAAAAATTCTCAATCAATGTATAGTAGAACTCTTACTATGCGCTTGCAGTAATATCACATCTCCATCACTTATATATAAACTAAAACAAAAATTTGAAGGTCTTTATACAAGTTGTAACAGGGTTTAGGTATAGTATGATTAGGATCATAAAAAGGGTTAAATTGAAGGAAATTTAATATATAATACATGTCAAGATTTGTTTACAAATATACATAAGTCATTTCAATGTAACTATAATGATACCATAAACTTATTCACAATTTTTTTCACAATAATTGAGTATTTCATACCATAATTAAAGAAATAATGGACCTTTCAAGAATTTCAAGTCTCAACAAGTAAATAATGCAAATAACCTCCAAGGTTCAAAACAATAAAAAGGTCTTCAATGAAAAATAAGATAAAGGATTATATGTGGTTATAATCAATGAACAAGGCTAAGGCTCAACTTGGTTATTCCTAAAGGTAAATTTAAAGATGTGGTAATTATCAAAGAAACAGGCTTAAACAAGTTGTTGAATCTAAATGCCTTCATCATTTCAATGTTTCTAATTTAACAAATACAGTCTCAATATGAATAATAAAAGCATTTTCTAGAATCATTCTACTACACATAATAACACACATGAAAGAATAACAAGAGCTTAAAATTTTTGAAATTTTGCTCTTTGGCTCAAAAGCTCATAAAAAAGATAGGTATTTTGTATATAAATATCATGAAACATCATTTAACTTGAATATTTCAACAATTACTAAAAATGTGACTTAGAAAAACTAATTTTATTCTAACTCTTATCCTTTTGCATAGCAATTCAATCAATATTCAACAATGAAACACAGTGTGGGTAGATTTCAACCAATTCAAAATATTGGTTAAAAGAATTTTATAATCATTATTATAATAAGCTTAAAGAAATTGGTAAACATTCATTAAACCCCTACCCACACTTAAAGTTGTACATTGCCCTTAATATACACATTAGAAGCATACATGAAAGTGAGAGGGTTTTTTTTCATACTTTCCTAATTGTGATGATTTTTTTATTTCAGATCCATTTAATGTAAGCTACATCCTTGTAAAATATGAAAGACAAAAGAAGTAAAAATAACACAATTGAAAACAAGAATAATAACATCATTAAAAACAAGAAATAATTACGAAATAAATACAAAATTGACATAACAAAAGGAAATCCTAATTCTTAGGTTGCCTCCTAAGTAGCGCTTAGTTAATGCCTTTACCTCAACTTATCTTTTATGCTCACAATGGCTTGGTTAAATTGATATTCTCTTTATTATATTAAAGCTCACCTAGATATAACTTTACTCAATGGCCATTAATCTTAAAAGTAACCTTGTGCAGATGACTCACTGCGATTACACCATATGGAAATACTTTCTCTACAACGAATGATTTATACCATCTTAATTTAAGCTTACTAGGAAATAATCTTAAGCAAGAGTTGTACAAGAGAACTTGATCTCCCTTCTTGAATTCTCAAGATTGCTTAATCATTTAATAATGATAACTTTTGGCTCTTTCCTTATAGATTTTAGAATTTTCATATGCCCTAAGTAGCAATTCGTCTAGTTCTCTAATTTGGAAGTTCCTCCTTTCACCTACACTTTAAAGGTCGAAATTCATGAGTTTAATAGCCCAATATGCTTTATGTTCTAACTCAATAGGAAGATGACATGCTTTTCCATGGACCAAACTATAGGGCGTAGTACCAATAGGGGTTTTATATACTGTCTTATAAGCTTATAAAGCATCGTCTAATTTAATTGACTAGTCCTTCCTCTGACACTCTACAGTATTCTCCAAAATTCTTTTTAAATCCCTATTGGATACTTCTACTTGGTCACTAGTTTGAGGGTTATAAAAATTGAAAATTTTGTGATTAATTCTATATCTTTTAAGCACTTTTTCAAACTGTACATTACAAAAATGTGTTCCCTTATCACTGATAATAGGTGTGCCAAAACGAGAAAATAACCCTTTAAGGAATTTCACGACATCTCTAGCATCATTTGTGGGTATAACTTGTGCTTCCAACCATTTAAACACAAAATCAATAGCTACTAATGTATATTTATTACCAAACAAGCTCGAAATTGGACCCATGAAATCAATCCTTTATACATTAAATATTTTACAAACAAGAATGAAGTTTTGGGTAATTCATCCTAGCAAGAGACATTCCATGATCTTTGACATCTATCATATGAGGTGTCATACCGGTGGGCGTCTTTGAAAATTGATGGTCAATAAAAACTTGACTTTTGGATCTTCTAGGTCGTCCTATTTGTACTAAGGTGCCTTTTGATAGGTACAGCATGACAGTGTTGTAGAATCTTCCACCCCTCATAATGAGGAATATAGCTCCTTAATATGTGGTTTTCACAAATGCGAAATAAATACAGATCTTCCCAGAAATAATCCTATAAATCAGTAACGAATTTCTTCTTTTGTTGATAAGACAAACCTTTTGATTATATCCTAGATACCAAATAATTTGGAATGTCTGTAAATCAAGGGGTCTCAACTTTACTTACCTTCTCCATATTATAAATGTGTTCTTTTGGGAAAGTATCATTAATACCTTCTTCAATCAATTCTTCCAAATTCATATTTCTAGGCGAGATAGATGGTCCGCTATTAGGTTTTCAACCCCTTTCTTATATTTGATCTCTAAATCAAATTCTTGCAATATTATAATTCATCTAATCAACCAAGGTTTAGCATTCGGTTTATTCAATAAGTATTTCAGTGTCGAGTGCTTAGTATATACAATAACTTTAGATAAATAAGATCGAAATTTATCAAAGGCAAAAACCACAACTAGCAACTCATTTTTTATCATCGTGTAATTCTCTTGAGCATCTATCAAAGGTTTGTTAGCTTAATAGATTGGTTGAAAGTGTTTGTCCTTCTGTTATCCAAATATGACTCCTACTGCAAAGTCACTTACATCACATATTAACTTAAAAGGTATTTTCCAATCTAGTGCAACCATAATTGGGACCTCAGTCAAATTTTCTTTTAGAATGTTAAAAGCATCTAAATATTCTTTGGTAAAAGTGAATGGTATGTCCTTTTCAAATAACTTGGTTAAAGACTTAGCAATTTTTGAAAATTCTTTAATGAATCTTCTATAAACCCGCATGATCTAAGAAACTTCTTCTTGCCTTAAGTAAGAAATGGGTGGTAGCTTCTCTATGGCGTAAGACTATACCTTCTTATACCATAAAGTGACATTTTTCTCAATTTAACATTAGATTTGTCTTCTCACATCTTTCCAATAATTTCTCTAGATTATAGAGGCATAATTCAAATAAATCTCCAAAAATAAAGAAATCATCTATAAATACCTCTATAATATTTTCAACTAGATCATCAAAGATGGCCATTATGCACTTCTAAAATGTAGAAGGTGTGTTACAAAACCTAACCGACATCCTTATGTAGGCAAATGTATAATAAGGACATGCTTATAGGGAAATGGGGATCAAAAGGTAGTCCGAAAGTCCATCAAAGAAACAGTGATACATGTGTCCCGCTAGTAGTTCCAACATTTGTTCTATGAAGGGTAAAGGGAAGTGGTCCTTTCTAGTTGCATCATTCAGCTTCCTAAAATTGGTGCATACTCTCCAACTAGTGGCGATTCTTGTAAGGATTATATAATTGTTTTCACTGGAGATAACCATCATTCCTCCTTTCTTAGGCATAACCTGTACCGGACTCACCCAAGGACTATCAAAAATGGAGTAAATCACTATAATATCTAGGAGTTTAATTACCTTGTCTTTTACCACATCCTCTATATTCAGATTCAATCTCCTTTGTGGTTGTACCACAAGTTTAAACTCCTCCTCCACTAAGATGTTGTTTGTACAAAAATACAGGTTGATCCCTTTAATGTTGGAGATCTTCTAAGCAGTGTCCCTTTAATGTTCCTTAAGCACATCTTGCAACTTTTCCTTTTACGCCACATTTAGAGTTGAAGCGATAATTACTAGTAATTTTGAATTCGTCTTAAGAATCCATATTTCAAAAGATCAGGGAGTGCCTTCAACTCTAAATTTAGTGATTCTTTAATGGAGGGTTTTAACCTTGTCTTTGTATTTCTGTGTATTTTCCCAATTTCTTTAATTCTTGTGAAGAGTTAATTATCTTCATGTTCGTCCTTATCTTGAGTCATAGACAATTCTTTCATGTCATTAAGCATAATTTCTTGCATAATGTCTTAAGTCACATAACTATTAACATCAATAAAGTAACAAGAATCATCACACTCGAGAGCATATCTCGTAACATCGGATATCGTAAAAGTTACCTTTTCTTCTTACACCCTGAGAACTAGTCTACCATCACTAACATTATTAATGACTCTAGTTGTAGCTAGGAAGGGACGTCCTAAAATTAAAATTACTTCTACGTCTTTATCCATATAGAGTACAACAAAGTCAACCAGAAAGATGAACCTATCGACCTTTACTAACACATCCTTAACGATTCCACTAGGATATTTAATGGATATATTAGCTAATTGAATGCTCATCCTAGTAGGTTAATGTTCTCCTAATCCCAATTTCTTAAAAACTTATAAGGCATTAAGTTAATGCTAGCCCCCAAATCAGCTAAAGCTTTCTGAACTAATAAACTACCAATAACACAAGGGATAGTGAAACTCCCTGGATCTTTAAGCTTTTTTGGTAACTTGTTTTGTGGGATCATTGAGCATTTCTCACTTAGTGGTTTTGTAGCTAATTGTTCCAACTTCTTTTTGTTAAAAAATAACTCCTTTAGAAATTTTACATATTTGGGCATCTGTGTTAAAGCGTCAAAAAGAGGTAGATTAATATGAATTTGTTTAAATAACTCAAAGAATTTACCGAATTTCTCGTCTATGCAATCTTTCTTTAACTTTGTCGGGTATGGTATGGTGGGTAATGCCTTCACTTTAGGAGGAGTCTTTACGTCTTTGTTCTTTTCTTGACTCTTCTTGTGATTATCCTCTTCATTTTGGGGTTTAGCATCTGGTTGTAACTCCTTTCCATTTCTCAGTGTGGCCTCAGTCACATGATCATTAGGGTTTAGTTCAGTGGTATTTAAAAAATTTCTTATTTTCCTTTCAGTTAGTTTTGTTTTATATTAGTTAAATTGCACCCCCAAGTTACATATAGACATCTATTGTCTCTAATGTTTCGCTATTGATTCCTGAATAAATTCCAGTATCATTTTGTCCATACTCAAATTTTTGGGTTATGATGCTTACTGTTATAATCTAATTAGAGGCTTGTTTCTTTATTGTCCTTGGTTACCCTATGAGAAGTTTGGGTGGTCCTCTAACCAGGATTGTACGTATTACTATACGGATTATTTTAGGTCTCAAAAAATTTCCAAAATATTCCATATTTTAGGGTTACGCTGATTGACATTCCTATCCTTGATGGTCTAACCCACACACTTCACACTACATCACCTTTCCTTATGGAGGTTATTCTGTCTATATTCTTACTCAAGACCTCCATTTGACTACCCAATTGTGCCATCACATCTACTTCATATACTCCTATTGGCCTATTGGTATGTGCTCTAGCTAAGCACCAGTGGTAGTTATTTATGGCCATATTTTTTATCAACTCTTAGGTCGCTTTAGATATTTATTATTCAGCATCCCTCCAATTTCTGCATCTATCTATTGCATCGTACTTTGACTTAGCCTATTATAAAAAGTTTAGGTTTGCATCCAGAGTGTTAATCCATGATTAGAGCGTAGTTTAAGCATCTCCTTAGATCTCTCGTATGTGTCGTATAATGACTCACCTTCAGTTTAGGAGTATGACAAGATGCCATTTCTCAACTTCGCAATTTTTACAAAGGGCAAGTACTTTAGCAAGAATTTTTCAGCCATTGTTCCCAGGTGGTAAGCGACGAATGTGGCATCGAGTTCAGCCATTGTTTAGCCTTCCTTTTTAAGGAGAATGGAAATAGATCCAGTCTAATGAAATCATCATTTGCTCTATTAATTTAAAAAATATGAAGATCTCTAAAAACTTGGAGATATGTGTGTTAGGATCTTCGTCTCAGAGTCCATCAAACCAGACTAATTGTTGCACCATTTGAATGATGCTTGACTTGATCTAAAAAATGTTCGCTTGAACAGTCAATCTTAATATGATGGATTTCGCACTAGTCAGGTCTGGCTTAGCATATTCAAACATTTTCTATGGTTAGTTCACCATATTTTAAGATTCTTTAGTGTCCATATAACCTTTCAAGTTTTCTATCTACCTATCTGGCTTAAACTTTCATAGATCTATCCTACGAAGATTCCTTCAACTAGTTCTTTCTATTTCAGGATTTGCATCTCGTATGTTCTCAGATGTACTTTGGGTCATAAACTGACCTAGAGTTTAAGTCTAAAACTAAAGAAAATAAACAACTAAACAACTAAAAAATTAAATTAACATAAAGCAAAAACAAAAATTAAAAAAATAAAAGAAACTACAGTAATGACTAGATTAATAAAGCTAGAGTTTTCCTAATATCATCGTCCTCGAAAATGACACCAAAAACTTGATTGTCTTAAGATGAGTGTGTCAATTAAGAATTTTTACAAGTGCATGGCATAGCTGTAGCTAGTACCAGCAAATATGAGTTGATCTTATAAGGATAGTGTTTATTAGTAGTTACCATTTTTCTATCATCTAGTCTATCAATTCTTTATAATTTTTAATTAAAGAAAATAAAACTAGAGCAGGTAAAATAAATGAACAACAAGTTGAATCACATAATTAAGGAAACACTAAGAAAATTATCGATATTAAAATATTAGTATCTAGGATTTGAATCCCCCCAAACCCTTAATAGATGCTCTTTTATTATGCAATTGTTTTGATGATTTATTGGATCGTAGAGGCTCCTATGGTATGGTAATAACTAAACCTTGAGTTTATTAACAACTAATCCTAAGGTTTTAAATCAAATTATGAGCTTAAAGTTTATAGGATTTCTTTACCGAATTGTGAATCCCTCTATTAGGTTTGATCCTAATATGGAACATTTATGTCATCTTATCTCTAGGGTTGCAATCAACTCCTTCTAATTACAGTATATCTATTCATAAATAGGATTTCTCAATCTCTATGTATGAAATCAAGTTATGATCTAATATTTATATTAGAACATTAAAAAAAGCAATCAGATCACAATATATCAATCAATCCAATTGCATTAATAAAAGAATAAAATCGTATCAAAGCACCAACATAGGATTCATCTAACTTAAATACTAACAAGATGTTTAATTACACATGATTGAACACAAAATCAAACTTAAATAGAAATAAAAATGAATTGAAAATAATGGGTTCATAATTCTAAATCTTACTAGTTATCTTCTATTGAGTATTTTTTGCAATGTAGAGGTTTGATCTTGTATTCTGATATATTTTTCATCGAATTCTTTGTGTTTTCCCACTTCTCTTGATCAAAACAACACCTTAAGCCACCTATGAGAGTTTCAAAGCACCTATGTACGTCTCCCCCTTTTTTTGCCTTTAAAAAACATCTTTTATATTGAATTATAGGGTTTTGGCTTATGCACGGGTTGATGCACGTTTATGCATAACCAAAATCTTTGAAAATCTCAAACTTACATGGCCTGGACGAATTGCACAGGCTAATGCACAGTCATGCATCCCTTTTGTGCTTCGAATCTTCTTTTTATGTCATGTTTTCCTCTGAATTCTTCTCTTTTAAGTCCGTGAAGGTTATTGTACAATATAAACACACTTGGAATGAATTAAGTACCAAATATACGATAAAATAATAATTTATCAAGAAAAAATATCAAATATGAGGTATAAACATGATCAATTATGCATCTATCACCAACCCTTAAAAAAGCAATACCTTGCTATACTATTTTATACATGTTATATATTTGCAGTATAGCAACTTCAATTAATTTTAAAACTTTGAGCTAAACAAAAAGGAGTTGTTTGAGCTAAACACGAAGGAATTATAAAGTTTTTGGCATCGTTTCCAGAGATTACACCTAGCTTCAAGTTTGATTTAAATTGTTTTAATTTAAGTTTTCTTTTTATTTTTATTTGATACTCTTTTCTTGTGTGTAATAGGTGTATGCAAATGAGAAGTTCCAAAATTGTCATCACATTAAGTTAACTTGACATCACCAAACTTGAAAGGGAATTGACAAAAGCAAGGTGTCAAGACAAAATCGAAAAGATAATGACAGATCAAAGAGATCAAGGTAGTAACCAAAGAACATTAATGGATTTTATGCAACTCGGGTTCAATCCGAACAAACAAGGGATCTCTAAGCCCCTTGTTAATGCCAACAATTTTGAAATCAACCCTTGTTTATTGAATATTTTGCAAACTAGTGCTCAATTTTATAGTTACCACATAAGGATCGAAATGCTCACCTTGCTAATTTTTTGGAAATTTGTAGTACATTTAGGTATAATAGATTATTCGAGGGGCAAAAAGAACAAGGTTCTTTCCCTTCACACTAAATAAATAACTATTCCACTGACTTGAAAGGTTAAGAATAGAGCTAGTAGCTAGTTGTGAGTAGTGATATAGTTAAGTAATCAGGGACATTCATCACAAATGTTTGTTTTCATGTCAAAGGATAAAATGACTGTCTAACCAAGTTGAATAAAAATGCAACCTAGATAAGTAAGTAGGAGACATTCACCATAATTGTTTACCTTCACATTAAAAGACTAGGTTAGCATTAAAAAACTTGAAACAGTGACATTTGTACAAAAACCTACTAATTTTTTAAAAATAAAAATAATTTTCATGGGAAGATAATTAGTGATAGTTAACCTTTTTAATTGATCAATAATAGTAAGCGTGTGTTTGTAAGTCTCGTAAGTGTAACACTAAGTTGTTTATATCTTGATTGATATGTATGTTTATATTAAAGTGCTTAACATGATGGAATTGGTTGATATATTGAACTTGTTGAATAATTGTTGTTTAAGACCAAGTTAACTTCATAATGTTGAGGCCATTGAACCATTAACTTTTTTGTTCCATGTGTGCATGATTGCGTGAATTTGTGTTTATGTTTGATTTTGCTTGAGGACAAATAAAAGTGTAAGTATGGGGGAGTTGATAAGTGATATTTGTTATAGGATTGTCTAAGTTATTTTATATGATAATGTGTATATTTAGTATACATACTAGGATGTTTAGCCTAGTTTTTGTGTTATTTTCAAATAACTTGCATATGTATGTGATTGTATATGATAAATTACATGTGAGGTTATAAATGAAGGTTTTTAAGCTTGGGTTTTGCATGCTTTTCATGTGTTTTGATGTACATATATTTTGCATGGTTATCTGTCAATGTTTAAGATGGATTTAGACCTTATTTGTGTTGATTATCAACTAACTTACATATAGACTTGTAGGTATCAAAGGAGAAACAACGAAAGAAAATAAGGTTGGAAAACAAGTAGTCATGATCGTGACCCAGGAAGTTGGAATTTTTTAGTTAGTGTATCGTAAGTCAGTTTAAGCACCTAAAGGATATAGAAACCCCATTTTAAACCCTAGAAAAGGAAGAGGGTCAACACAACCAAAGGAGGATGATAGACACATTTTTTGGTCAATTTTCAAGGAGATTCAAGAGATCTCAAAGCTGCCACACCAAGTTCCAATTTTGTTCTTCAACTCATAAGCCTTATATTCTCTCTTATCTCATTTGGTTTTGCTTATTTATTATATGGAGAAGATGTATGGAATTGTTGTGAGGATGTTATTGATGATTATAATGGATTTCTATGTAGATTTTAGGGTTGTTCTTACCATAATTATGTAAGAAGTCACTTTGGTTCAATTTATGGTTTGCTTTAATGCTGATAATGTGTGGACTTTATATGCCTTCCTTACAATAAGGAATAGAGTTACGAAATCCGTTTTGATGTACCATGTTTAACATCCCACTTCCATAGAGCACATCTCGACATTCTAGAGAACATTCGAGCACATAACCTGCAGAAGCGGCAAATTAGAGTAGTCATATCACTTATCGTGGCATCATATAAAACATAAACATTTCACAAAAACTAAGTTCTCTCATTTCATTCATGAAAATAAGCATACATTGTCATTTCATTCCTTGCATTTGATTCATAAACATAAATATCCATTGTGTTATTACACTCATAACTCCTGTTTTTACAATACATGACATGTCAAAGTTCGCAACTTTATACAATATGTATAACATAAAACTAGGTACTGGACCAAAATATTGTATGTAGATGCTTCAATATCATAACTTCTCACTATCCCATATTGGGGGCTAGGACCCTAGAAAAGAGTATATGAGAGTATATTGAGAAATTAAAAGTGCATTTCATGCTCATGCATAATTGAGTATACACATACACATGAATAATTATTTTTTATACATTAAAATAATTGTACATGCAGTCATTGACATTTTCTGGGTCTATTTGACTTATAAATGCGATTAAAATGTGAATCGTGGATTATTTGTGTCGAAAATTTATTTGGAACATATTATGATTATTTTGGAAATTTTAGTGAATTTTAGGAAATTTCTGAAACTTTAGGGTATTTTGAACTAGAAAAAAATAGATGAATGACATTGTGACATGTAGAAGCCTTATATGGATGACAAATAGCCCACATGCATTGGAGCCATGTGTCAAAGTGAAATTAACACACATAAGTATGTGTGTTGGAAGGCAAAGTACTGTAGCTCATTGTTTGTTTTTCGGATTGCTTGGTCTTCACCGAAAGCCACTGAACCCTCATCTCCAAAATGCTAGTTTTGACCCTTACATTAGTGTTATCCTTTGCATGCAAATATTTCAACCCAGTTAGTGTTTGTTTCTACCTATTCTTGTTGTTTTCCTTCCCCATCCACTGAAACCCTGCTCTTCACTCTCATTACTGGGAATTTTTCTTAAACAAGTAAGTTGTGTTTTAAGCTTTTTTGGATAATGTAAATGAGTTTGATATATTCATGCATAAGTTGTGTAAGATGGATAGCTTCGGTGATGTTAAGAATGAGTTAAATGAGAATTTAGTAAAGGCCCCGTTTCTGAAGCCTAAAAAACACTCCGAAGTCATAAAGGATGAACATATCACCTTATAGGGTTATTTCAATTAACCCTCCTTAGCCATCATCAATTCATTTTCATTCTCATAACGTCCCAAAAATTCACTCACAATTTGCTTAATGGCGTGTCCATACCAATTAATCACCATAATCAAACTCATTTCTTTTAATTCAGAACAGATTTAGGGAAACTTCAACCCATAATTTCAATTTCACTTCTTCAAAGAAATCAAAGCTTTAGGTCTCTTGTTTGTTTTGAAGCAAAAATCATCTTAATCGGAGCTCTATAGATCAAGATATGCTTAAAACGCTAAAGCATGTACATACCCTAATCATGCTCTCCCAACCGATCTCTCATTTTCTTTCCATCAAATATTTTCAAATCAACTCCAAAAGATACAAATTTTCATGTAGAGTTAGATACATGTCTTATGAATTTATTTCTTCAAGAATCACTCAATTTGGAGGGCGGATGAAGGAGTTATGGCCAAAAGAATCCAATATACTTAAATCCTCAATCATGCAGTAAGATTTTTTGGCGCGATTATCATAACTTTCACCAAAAATCTCAGATTTATTTCGTTCTTGAATCATTGGAAAGAAGACTTCGAAATCTAAAACTTTTATGAAGACCACAAAGTCAGATTCTACTTCAAAAAGGGTTAAAAGTTGCGATTTATTGTGACTGTCTAGTGGATGTCTGTTAAACGGACATGCATGTCCGTTTAACGAACATTGTCGGGCCAAAGTGCACTATTTCACCCGAGAAGGTCCGTTAAACGAACATCAAGTCAATTAAACAAACATGGGTGAAGCCAGGGGTCCTTTTTTACCCATAAAGGTTTGTTAAACGGACCTAAAGTCCGTTAAACGGACATGGGAGTTTCCCAAACCCCTCCAATGCTTGCTACATCCATTCTAACATCATATTCACTCGTAATCGTCCCAAATTCACTTCTTCTAATGTAATATCACTCCCTAAACATTAAATTATCAAATGATTTCATAAATCTCCTAAACCTCAACTCAAATAACTCATAACATACACAAATTCTCATCATTCTCCATAGCTATCATGTTCTTCCTTCCCATATAGTATCATCACTTATAGAGCTCATATCTCTCAACTACGATATCCAAATTTTACATACTTATAGCGTTGGAAAGCTAAGAGGACAATCTACAACTTTTATGAAGATCACTTTGTCCAATTTAGCCTATATTAATCCAGAT
>JANZLX010000001.1:21989867-22006691 GCA_025531955.1 Erythroxylum orinocense
CCCAAATAAAACATTTAACACCACTACTTCCTCATTTAATTTCATTTAATAATTCAAATTTTCAAGAAAAAGGGTCGGGGTCCAACAGTTTCGTTCTGAACGTTTCTGGATTTGTTCGGAACAGAACGAATCTCATATCTTTGCCATTCGGAGGTGATGAGCAATATTTTAAGTGATCGAGTCGATCGTCAAGGCATCACTGCAACTTACATGTTTTGTTCTTTTAAAGCTAGATTTTGTAAAACAAAGCTTTAGTCGCATTTTGAGAAATTGTATTTCTTGTCATGTTTGTATTTTGGAATATGTTGTAAGGTGGCTCAAAATACCCACTAAAGTGTTGTAAAAGTCTTATTTTGATGTGAATGAAATATATATACATTATTGTTGCTTACGGCATTTCATGTTTTTGCATTGCAAATTTTAAGTGTTCGTAAGGGTAGGATTTGTGTTCTGGTTTTGAGAGAAAAACTAAACTAATCTAGGGTGAATTTGATTAAGTTGTCTTCATAGAAGTTGTAGCTTGTCATTTTAGCCTTCCAACGCTATAAAGTATGCAATTTTTGGATGTCAAAGTTGAGAGATATGATCGTTTGAGTAGGTGATGTTGCTTAGGTTATGTATCCCGAATAATTAGAGTTTGTGGAGAGATATCGCACTAGGATTGCTCAATTTTGGCAAGATTATGAGTAAGGGGAATATTAGGATGGGTTTTGGATCTTTTGGAGGGGTCTTAGCGGGTGAAAATTTAGTTTCACCCGAAGGTTACACGGCCTTCCCATGTAAAATCACACCGGCCGTGTTTTTCCAAAGCAGGAGTACAATTTCACCCGATGGTTACACAGCCTGCCTATGTAACATCACACAAGCCGTGTGTTTCTAGCGCAGGAGTACAATTTCACCCGAAAGTTACACGGCCTGCCCTTGTTGGTTTACACGGCCCATGTTTTATGACCCTCCAAACAACAAAATTTCATTTTTGGGTCTTCATGAAAGTTGTAGAACTAGAAGTCTTCTTTCATGTCGTCCACAAAGGAAGTCAATTCGACAATTGTAGTGAGATTTATGGAAATTTTTCCAAGGCATGTACAATGTGAGTAAGGACATGAACATGTTGGATTTGATTGGCCGTAACTTCTTTGTCCGACCTCCGATTGAGGTGATTCTTGAGGCGTTAGATTTCTAACACATTGCCCTACATTTCCACCTAAACTGATAACCATTGGTGTTGAATTCAAAATGAATGATGGCAGAAAAATGAGGGATTGGTTTGGAGAGCACGTTTGAGCCTTGAACATCCTTTGGTTTCTTAAGCATATCTTGAGCTATAGAGCTCTAATTGAGGTGATTCTTGCTCAAAAATAAACTAGAGACTAAGAGCTACAATTTTTTTGAAGAATTCAATTGTGATTTCATTATGTGGGCTTGCCTTTATTTCTTGATATGTTATGAGAATGATGAGGAATTGATGATGGCTAATTAGGGTACATTAGCTTAACCCTACAAGGAAACCCACTTACGTTCTATGATTCAAGATAGTTAGGCTCCAAAAACGGGGCCCAACATAATAGCCATTTCTCAAATCGTTCAAAAGAAACAAATACAACAATTATGAAGTAATTAGAAATCATTCCCATATCAACTCAAAATTTATTCACAAAATTCACATACAAAAACGTGTGGCACATTCTCAAGCATTTAATGAACAATAAATGCACATTCATTAGGTAGTTGGAAAATCATTTAATTCCATTTATTTGAAGAAGATGTATGGATTATTAACTTAATTATAAAAGTGTAACCCACCTTGAAATTCCTTGCTTAATGCTTGTTCAAAATGCCTCTCCCCTTGCCTTTCCTTGATTCCCTTTATTAAAGACAAAACTTCCATTCAATAGGAATTCAAATTGGAGAACCCATAAGATATATTTGCTAAAATTGATCCTAGAAAGATTAAACCTATTTATTTCCTAAGCTCCATAAACCAAAGTCTTTCCAAAAATCCAACAAATAAAAAATGCTCTTATCTTGATTCTTCACCAAATGAAGAGATGAAAGCTCTCCTCTTACTCTATCCTTTCTCTTCTTGAACAACCTAAAAATCTCTCTTGAAGGCTTAGAAAAATTGAAACCAAACTCACTTCCTTCTTTTCTCTCCTTCTCTCTCTTTTCGTGCTTCTCTTTCCTCTCCCTTCTCTCATTCACATTTTTGGCTTCTTCAATCGCAAGACACTCTTTTCTTCTTCCTTTTATCGGCTAGACCAATAAATAAAGGCATGGTGCCTTACTTGATTTATGTACTTAATTGTTATATATGATTTTTGTGATTGGTGAGGAAACGATTGGCCAATCGTGTGCTAGGCACAACTGATTAAGCGACCCTCGTACCCTTGATGCTGGTAAATTAAAGTCTAGTCTTCGTATCGACACCTTTCTACGAGACTTACAGGAGATTCCACACCTAGGGTCTAGACATCGACGAGGTCATTACCTAGGGTCTAGACACTGACGAGGTCATTACCTAGGGTCATGACACTCTTGTCGATTGTAGTCCAGACTCACCATGGATGAAAATTGAGCCAACACCGAGTATCAGTGGGTGTGCACTTTAGTTTGGCTGACTAATGGTGTCACGCATGATCATTTTGGCTTATCCTGATGTTGAGTTTCCTATCAAGATTTGATGGATACATACGATATTTTTATGCTTTTATGTACTAGAATTGGGTCATGTGTTCACCGGATGAGTGAAATAATAGGCAGGCCTATATGATTCCTAACTAGTATGCGTTGAGTCATAGACTGGGCCTATGTGTTTTCTGAGTGTTGTATGTTTAATTTATAAGATTATTTATATCGTCTTGGTGTGTATCGAATTCTATTCATGATCTATGTTTTTCCTACTCGCTAAGTACCTAGTGTATGCACCCCCCTCCGATTTCCAGCCATGCAGGTTAATTTAGTGAGTTTGAAGCTCTGAGTGGATCGTACGGTCCTTTGGTAGTTTAAGGATATTACCACACGTACGTAGTTTTGGCTTTGTACTTTAGTTGCATAGTGGCTCATGAACTGTTTTATTGTTTTGTTGTTTTGTTACCTTGGTCATGTTGATATGTTTTATAATTTTCTAACTTAACTTTTGACGGTTTTGGTTGTTGTAAAAGATTTTACGTATGAATTTTTGCTACTGTTGTTAAGATTGCTTAGAGTTAAGATTGCTTTGAGTGGACTAGAGAGTCCTGAAGTTGTGGTTGGATGTGAATACAGAAGTGTGTTCGAAATCGTTTGCACGTTTTGAGATTTTTTTAAAATTATAGCCATTATGCTACCCAAATTTTTCAAAAAAAAGAAAAAGAAGGCTAGATATTAAGTTAGTGTTGTATAGTCAGATTACGGATACCGTGAGTGTCCTTAGCCTAGTTACGCAGTGATTGTCATGGGCCCGATGTGGTACCGGGTGACAATTAAATTGGTATCGGAGCCAAGGTTTTGCATTTTCAAAAGTGTTATTTTCGTTTTCAAAAAGTTCATGAGCCTTAAGAGTCGAGTCTAGGTGTTGAAATTCTTTGGTCGAGAAGTTAAGTCTCGAATCATTAAGTTGATGTCCTTAACGATAGGATAATTTTGACCTCGATCAGACTACTTATCGACATTCCTTGGGATGTTGGGGTATTAGGTAAGCTAGGCTTAGCCCGATCTCTTTTATTAAACAGTGTCTTTTTCTTTAATTTATAGGGATAGCATGATTGGATGAGGAAAGGAAAGTCATCACTAGGTTGGACCTTTACGATATGAGCTAAAGGATATTAGTCATCTCCTGAAGTCGTTAGATCCCCCTCTTATTATAGTCACTCCTTTTGGGGAGTAAGTGGCTTGTAATGAAGTATATATATCTTGTGAGATAAAGATAGGCGATGTTTTTTTAGAGGCAGATCTTATTCCCCTCTATCTTTGGGGTTTTAAGGTGATATTGGGGATTGAATGGTGAGAGAGGCATCGCACTAGGGTTGAGTGTTTTAAGAAAGAGGTAGAGTTTGAACCTCAGGATGGAGTCCTGATTAAATTTACTAGTGACCGACGAGTATTAATGAGTTATTTGATATCGGTGATTAAGGCTAAGAGGTTGATTCGTCAGGCATTCCTTGCACATGTGATTGACACTTCAACATAAAGGATTGAACAGGGTGATGCACTTATTGTGCGTGAGTTCCCCGATATTTTTTTCTGGAGGAGTGACCTAGATTGCCATTTGATCGAGAATTTGATTTTGACTTGGTCCTGGGGACGATACCAATATCTATACCACTGTATCGCTCGACACCAACAGAATTGAAATAGTTGAAGATTCAATTACAAGAGTTATTGGATAAGGGCTTCATCAAACCAAGTCATTCACCATAGGGAGCACCAGTATTGTTTGTCAAAAAGAAAGATAGGACCCTCCACTTATGTGTTGATTATCGACACTTAAATAGGGTTACCATCAAGAATAAATATCCAATTCCCAGGGTTGTTGATTTATTTGATTAGTTAAGAGAAGCTATAGTATTCTAAAACAATAGATGAGGTCTAGGTACCATCAATTGAAGATTGAGGAGAATGATGTGCAAAAGACTGCCTTCCAGACGAGGTATGGTCAATATGAATTTTTTTAATGCCATTCGGATTGATAAATGCACCTGCAGTATTTATGGATTTCATAAACAAGGTATTCCTCCTTATTTAGATCAGTTTATCATAGTCTTCTTTGAGGATCTTCTGATTTACTATAACAATGAAAAAGAGCATGCTAGACATTTCCGAATTGTGCTACAAATACTTCACAAAAGACAGTTGTATGCGAAGATTTCAAAATGTGAATTTTAGATGAGGGAGATTGGATTCTTTAGGCTTGTGGTATTAAAGGAAGGTATTTTTTTAGATCCTATGAAAGTGGAAGCTATACTTGAATAGGAACAACCAAAGAATGTTATAAAAGTTTGTAGTTTTCTGGGGTTAGCTGGTTATTATCAAAGATTTGTTGAGGGTTTCTCAATGTTTGCAGCTCCTTTTTCTCAATCTTACCCAGAAGGGAATAAAATTTCAATGGGATGATAAATGTGAGGTGAGTTTCCAAGAGCTGAAGAGACGATTGACATCTACACTAGTGTTGGCTTTACCTACCCAAGAGCTTGGGTATGAGGTATACAATGATGCCAGTCGCCAGGGACTTGGCTGTGTACTTATGCAGGCCTGGCGAGTAATTGCATATGCTTCTAGACAGCTGAAAAAGCATGAGCTAAATTATCCCACACATGATTTAGAGCTTGCAGCAGTAGTTTTTGCATTCAAGAGTTGGAGACACTTTCTTTATGGGGAGACTTGTCCTATATACACCAACTACAAGAGTCTGAAGTACCTAATGACTCAAAAAGAGCTAAATCTCAGACAAAGGAGACTGTTGGAATCGGTTAAGAATTATGACTTAATAATCAACTTTCATCTAGGAAAAGCAAATATGGCAACCGATGCATTGAGTCATGAGTCCTGTTCAGTAACAACTGATCAGCAAGATCCTTACATAGCACATTTAGTAAGTGTACAAAGCCTTAGGGTTGAACTCCCAGTGGTAAAGGATGATGGCACATTGCTAGCATGGTTTGAAGTTTAGTCGACATTATTTGATGAGATTAGGAGATTGTAGGCTGATGATCCCAAGTTAAGAGTTATTCAGGAGAAACTGTCATCCAAAGAGAATGAGGGGTTCAGACTGAGAGAAGACAAGTTGTTAGTTTTTAGAGGCAAAGTCTATGTGTCGAATGACTGGGGGCTCAAGCAAGCTATCTTGGAGGAAGCTCACAATTTGGTTTATGTTATGCATCGTGGTGGTACCTGAAGTAAATCATGTGTAAGTATAGGCTTTGTATTTGATACACAAAATGCACAAGAAGGGGGATTGAATTGTGTGTTCTTTTTCGTAAATACAATCCCCTTATATATTTTTGAAAAATTTGCTTTCTCAAAAACTATTAAGTGAAAATATCACGATGTATTGCAGTTAAATTCTAAGTACTTGTATAAAAACAATAAGAATAAGAGTTGAGAGTTTAGAGAGAAGTTGACACAACAATTTATCCTGGTTCACCCCAAACCGTGAGTTACATCCAGTCCTCATAATCCTTTCTGAGATTTCAGAATTCTTCTAAAAAAATACAGGTATTCTTTTCACCTAGCCTCTTCAGGTCTCTTACAACAAGTATTCTTTTCTCACTTAGGCTCTTCAGGCTATCAGCTTTCCTTCTTTCTTACAGAAAGATGTTTGTGAGATTTGTTACAGTGAAAAATAGCTCTCATTTAGCACAATGAATACAGTGTTTCTAGCTTTAAAATCTCTAACTCTTTCATAAGTCACTAACTTTTGCAGTCTTCGACTCTGAATCGTATTTATAGCCTTCGTCTTCAACCACTTCTTGATAACCGCTTCTTTCTTCTTGTATCTTGATCTTTGAAGAAACAATTATTCAGTTTAGTTCTGTAACTAACTTAGACTGATTAACCATCCAACGTGGTATCAGATCTTTGTCTTAGTTTCCACTTCATCTTACTTTTGTCTCCGTGTTTTGTCTTTCTTTTTTTCTGCGCTGCGTCTTACTTTTATCTCCGCATCATCTTACTTTTGTTTCCATACTTTGTCTTACTTTTCTCTCTACATCGTTTTACTTTCTTCTCCGTATCGTCTTACTTTTTTCTCCGCATCGTCTTACTTTCTAATATTATTATTATTTTATTTTCATCAAAATTATTTATCGTAAAGTCATTTTGACTTAACAATCTCCCCCTTTTTTATGATAACAAATAGTCATAGTTTTTAGAAAGATAGTATTATTTATAACATGATATACAGTATAAGACTATATACAATTGAAAAGAAATTGTAAGCATTATCTTATTCTGTTCTTCTCTTCTCTTCTCTTTCCTTTCTCCCCCTATCTGTGATCAAAAAGATCATGACCGAAGATGTTTCATAACTTCATAAAACATTTCTCTCATTTCAGTGCGGAGTGACTTGAGGTTTTGTCATATATACTCTACTTCCTTATGCAAGTCACTCACTGAAGTACGCAGATCATCAACCTTATCTTCAATGTCTTTGACTAAGGGATCATCAGGCTTCTACTGTACTACTTCAAGCCAATGGTCGTAGTATATGCATCTAAAGAAATGACATCTGGTCCAGTAATTGTAAAGGTAGGAGGTTTGAAGGATAAGTTTGGTTCCGGGAGATCAAAGTCATTAGGGCTAGATAATCTTGGGACTTGTCTTCTAAATAAGTGTAGGACATCTCCAATTGAAGAAACAGTACTCAAGATTCTAATGTGCATAATTAGATGCACAAAAGTCTCTATGTTGTAATTGATACCTCCAATCCTGATGGATTTGTACTGCCCTTCTATAAGTCTTCCAACTACCTGAGAAGTTTCCTCAGTGGTTCGACGACCACAATTACTTCCTGATGCCTTTGAAATGTAATGGGAAACATAGGTTCCTTTATGTTGGGCTACATAACATGCCTTATCTATGTTTCTCATTTTATCTGCAATCTGGTCTTTCGTCAGATCACTCATCATCCTTTCAGGATACATTTTCTTCTTCCCCTTTTACTCATTGCAAACAATGTAATGTCTTGTCTATATGTCAGGTACAATATTGATTACAGTTCTTTTAGTAACTAGAAATATAGTGTACTTCTGCTTTGTCATCTGTGTGGGGTACGGTTTGGTTCTCTCATCCCACAGAACAATATACAATCTTATCTCTCCATCATTCAATAGATGCATTGTACCACTATTTACCAAGATTGGTTGCAATTACACCTTGACTGACCTTTTTGGGATTTCTCTAATGATTACAGAGCTGCTACTCCTGATAGGTTGAACTTCTTCAATAATCTTGATTCTTAAATCCTCTTTTCTCAAGGGTTGAGATGGATTGACCTACACTGGACTGTGTCCAATTGACTTTTTCTTCGATTGAACAACAGTAGGAGTGCTCTTCTTCTCACTAGTTTTCTGCTTCTTATTTTCTCCAACCAATCTAGGAGTCTATTGTTAAGATTGAGGTTGAGACTTTTTCTTCTCAAATTCTAACTTCCTCTTAATCTCAGTGTCTTTAGCCACTCTTGCTGAATCTTCCTTCAAGATTGAGACTAAAGACCTAGTTGCTTGTGGTGCTTTCTTTTCAAAGTCTCCACCATGAATTAACTCTTTTCCTTTCTTTTCCTCTTGTTGACGCAGGGTTCATACTCTAGGAGACCTTTTTGCATGCTTTGGTCTCTCTAAAAGGAGTGTTTCCCCCTTTCTCTTCAAGATCACAAAGGTCTCTGGCTGTCGCTCCTAGCTGTCTTCTTTTTGAGAAATCATCTTATTTTTCCTTACATCATCTGACGATTTCTTCAATCCTTCTGTGGACATTATTTCAGTGGATTGAGATTTTGATCTTCTTGTGGGCGTTCCCTTTTTAGTACACTCCCCCTCAATCCTTGCTATCATCTTAGAATCTGTTTCTTCTTTTTCCAGATTCTTCAAGCCCATTCGACTAATAGTTGAAGAATTGATGACACTTTTGATATTCAACTTCATCCTGTTTCCTCTTTCCAGGAGAATTCTAGAATCTTTGAAGATTCTTGTCAACATCATCCCATACGGTAGGGCGGTCGAGTCCTTCTTCGACATTACCATGTAATGAAAAATAAGAAATGTTAGATCTATGGGCTGGCAATTGAGTAGATGAAATAGGCACTGCTCATCTAACGTTGTCACCAGATTCCTCGATCCTGTTCTTGTTAGAACACAGTGAAAGAGTAGTGAGTGTAAAACCTTAGCTTTTTGCACAAGGCTTGAGGCCTTCTTCTCCTTTGGGTTATTGCTTCCATAGAGTTGTCAATTAATCTGAAACTCCTTCACGCTAGATTGAGTCATCCGTTTGGCCTTATGAGCAAGATTCTCTCCAACACATGGACACTTAGTAGCCTTCTCGATTGATTTTAGGGTGATTATCACCGATAATCTATCCACTACTGATAATAGAGTATCTTCCACTACCTCCACATTCTTCCAGAAGTCATATACTTTGTTCATGTAAACTATTTCATGAACTTGGAAGAAGTTCCTCCATCCGACTGCCATAATCTCTGGTTCAATATCCATATGGTCCTTCTTCAAGGATTTGAAATCAATAAGTCTTCCACTGGTCATTGATTGCTTCATTTATTTCTGTAGTTAACAATGAACTAAATGCACAAATGCATTTCTTAAAGAGGTGAAGTTGGTTTCTAGAGTTGGAAGTGAGAGTAAGGGAAGGTTTGATATCCAAATAGAATAATGAGATTTTCTTGAGAGTTCTTTCAAAAGTTGATGTTAGGGTATGTCAAAAGTGTTCTAGAGTAGGTGGTATTCTTAAGGCTTTGAGACGCTTTCCCTCCAAAACTTTATTATGATAGAAGTTACTAGCTGTAACTACTGTTACTGTTACCGTTAACTCTTACGAATTTTTATCTTCTTGAATAAGAGAACCATTTAGGCCATGACGTGTCAGACGGTTGATCACTTAGCATAACCATGTTGAGATTTCATCTAATTCCTTTGAATCTTTCTTCACTCAATGGCTTAGTGAAAATGTCTGCCCATTGACAGTTCATCTCAACAACTATAGACTTACAATCTTCCATTGAATGTAGTCTCGTAGAAAATGATGTCTAACTTTGATATGTTTAACCCTTGGGTGCTGTATTGGGTTCTTCGAAAGGTTGATAGCACTCGTGTTGTCACAGAAGATTGAGATATGCTCTTCATAAATTGAATAATCCTCTAGCTGGTACTTAATCCACAACGTCTATGAGCAGCAACTTGCAGCTGACATATACTCAGCTTCTGCAGTTGATAAAGCAATCGAGCTTTGCCTCTTACTTGACCAGGAAACTAGGTTGTGGCTAAGGAAGTGACATCCTCTACTTGTACTCATTCTATCAATCCTAGCTCCGGCATAATCAACATCACAGTAGCTAATTAACCTGAAATCTTTACCGTTCTCACACATTAAGTAAAGATCAGTAGTACCTGATGGATATCTCATAATTCTTTTAATAGAAATATAATGAGCCACTCTAGGATCTGCCTGAAATCTTACACGCAAACAAACACTAAACAGAATATCAGGTCCGCTTGCTGTAAGGGAAAACAAAGAACCAATAATCCCTCTATAAAGGGTTTGATCAACCTTCTTGCCAGATTCATCCTTAGACAAAAGTTTTGAAGGATGCATTGGAGTTGACACTGGTTTTACTTTTTCCATCTCATATTTAATCAACAGTTCCTTGATATACTTCTGTTGATGAATAAAAGTCTTTTCTTCAGTTTGCTTTACTTGCAACTCAAGAATGAATTTTAATTCACCCATAATGGTCATCTCAAACTCATTTTTCATCAAAATTTCAAAACTAGTACATACCATTTTAGATGTTCCACCAAAGATAATATCATGAACATAAATTTGAACTATGATGAAATCATTCTTAATGCATTTTCTAAATAACGTCTTATCTACATGACCTTTACTAAAACCACTCTCAATTAGAAAAGAACTCAGACAATTGTACCAAGATCGAGGAGCTTGTTTCAATCTATACAAAGCTTTATGCAGTCCATAGACATAATCTGGTTTCTTAACATCCTCGAAACCAGGAGGTTGCTTCACATAAACTTCTTCATCTACAAAACCATTCAGGAATGCACTCTTCACATCCATTCGAAATAGCTTTATAACATGACAAACAACATATGCAAGCAAAATCCTAATAGCTTCTAATCTTGCTACAGGAGCATAGGTCTCGTTATATTCTATTCCTTCCTACTGATTATATCCTTGTGCTACTAATCTCGTTTTGTTACGACTTACTCTACCTAATTCGTCTAGTTTGTTCTTAAAAACCTATCTATTCTTATGATGGACTTTTTAGAGGGTCTGGGAACTAACGACCAAACTTTATTCCTAGTAAACTGGTTCAACTCCTCTTGCATAGCTAAAATCCAAGCTTCATCTTGAAGAGTTTCATCAATTTTCTTAGGCTCTATTTTAGAGATAAAAGTAACATTATTTTTTTTAATTTGGACTTAGTTCTCGCACCTTCTGAGGTCTCTCCTATAATCAGTTCTTTTGGATGAGAACTCTTATATCTCTAGTCTGTTTTTAGTTCAAATGTTTCAGGAGTATCTTCAACTTTGTCTAAAGGAGTATCTGATGGTGACACATCTTCACTATCAACCAAAGATACTGATAGGGTTTCATTACCAGTATCATCTCTCTTACTTGCAACCGAATGGATGGAAGTAGGATATGTTAGGCTTCCTTCCATTCAATAACTCATATAAAGTTTTCTTCAACAAATGCTGCATTAGGATTCTATTTTGAATATAACAAGCTGTATTCACAACTTCTGCCTAGGAATACTTAAGAAGATCCATTTCACATAGCATAGTCCTTGCCGTTTTCTAAATCGTCCTATTCTTCCTTTCAATAACTCCATTTTGTTATAGAGTTCTAGGAGTAGAGAAATTATGAAAATTTTCATTCGCCTCGCAAAATATTCTGAATTTCTCATTCTCAAACTCACCACCATGATCACTTCTAATACTAGCAATAAACATTCCATTTTTCATTCTGTAACTTTTTGTAAAGCACTTTAAAACACTTAAAAGACTCGTCCTTAGGTGATAAAAACAATATCCAACAAAATCTAGTGAAATCATCAACAATTACGAGACCATACTTCTTTCCGCCAAGACTCAATGTCCTAGTTGGACCAAATAAATCCACATGTAACAACTCTAGATGTCTAGATGAACTTACAATATTTTTAGAAGAAAAGGTTGTTTTAACCTGCGTCCCTTTATGACAACATTCACAAAAGAAATTTGAGTTAAAACTTATTTTTGGTAATCCTCTTACCAAATCATGTTTAATCAACTCACAAATATGTTTAAAACTAATATGACCTAGCTTTTTATGCCAATTCAATTTTTCTTCATCAATTGATATAAAACAAGAAATATTTTGACTTTGTAAATCTTCCAAATTGATTTTGTAAAGATTATTTCGTCTTTTGGCAGAAAAGAATATGAAACTGCCTTTGTTTTTGACTAGACAAGAATTTTGATTGAAAGACACTTCAAAACCAGAATCACATAATTGACTGACACTAATCAAATTGTATTTTAAACCATTAACTAGCAGTATATTATCAATAAATGCAATGGAATCTTTAACGATTTTACTGATTCCAATTATTTTGCCCTGCTGGTTGTCTCCAAAAGTTACCGATCCTCCCTTCTTATACTAAAGATCTAAGAACATAGACCTTCTTCCCGTCATATGTCGTGAGAATCCATTGTCCAAATACCATTGGTGTTGGCTGCTTCTTCCAAGGAAGGATATCTGTAGGAGATATTATGTATCTCTTAGGCACCCAGATTTTCTTGGGTCCTTTGGGGTTAGTTTTAACATGATCTATAGGATGATGATAATGAGAATAATCAAATTTCTTCCTATGAGTAACAAAATTCATTTTAAGATGATTTTTTTTTGAGCAAACCCTAATCTAATTTTATCTTTAGGGTGTCTGTATCTCCCTAGTATATCATTCATTTTTCTAGTACTCTCTGTGAATGTCGATTGATCAGCTGAAAGACTATTGATCCTTTGTTTCAGCTAGTCTTTCAGCTGGCTAATCTCCTCAAATCTACAGCTACCTTTTTCATCATCTCGTCTACTTGTTTCTTCAGGCAGATGTTTTCCTACTCTAACATTTGCGTTTTTTTCAAGTTTTCTACGTACTTTTTCTTTAGAAACTTGTACTGCTTAGTTATTGCATGAGAATCTTCTAGTAATTCTGAATATGCATCTTATAGTTTACAAAATTTTGAGGTTACCTCCTCGTCACTTTCTTTTTCGGCTACTAGGCAAATGTTGGCGTGTACCGATGCCTCTGAGTCAATATCTGATTCAGACAAATCCAGATCTTCCCAGGTTGCCATCATGCTCTTCTTGTTTTCTCTATTCTTCTCGGGTTTTCTTTTCATCAATGGACATTCGGACTTGTAGTGTCCCGGTTTATTGCATTCCTGGCAGATGACCGATGTTTTCTCATTCTTTCCTTCATCTATGCTATTCTTCTTGAAAGAAAACTCTTTGTTTCCTTTTTCCTTTTTCTTCCACATGCGTTTGATTTTCCTTGAGATAAAAGATAGTTCATCATCGTCTTTGCTTGAGTCTTGATCTGATTCACTAAAGTTGTCATTCTTGACTTCCTCGATCTTCAACGCTTTCGACGATGAACTCCTCTTCCTCATAATCTTGTTGTTCTTCTATCCAGCCTTTAATGTTATAGATTTCTCCCTTCTGGTTTTATCTTCTACATTGAGCTCTACTTCATGTAGCTTTAAGGATCCAAGTAATTCATCAAGCTTCAACACGCTCAAGTCCTTGGCTTCTTGTACAGTAGTGACTTTTGGTTTCCATCTTTTCGGTAGAATTATGAGAATCTTTTGAACATGATCTTGATTATCATAAGTTCTGCCGAGAGCTTTTAGTCCATTGACGATAGTTTGAAATCATCCAAACATCTGATCAATAGATTCTTCGTCCTTCATCTTGAATAGTTCATATTGGTGTACAAGAATACTTATATTGGATTCCTTTACTTGGTTGGTGCTTTTGTGTGCGATGGATAGAGTATCCCACATTTCCTTCACACTATCGCATCCGTAAACTTTGTCGTATTTGCTTCTACTTAAGGCACAACTTATGAAGAATTTGGCTTTTGAATTTAGCTGGAATCTCACTTTTTGATCTGCTGTCCATCTAATTCGTGGAATAGAATTTCTTTTGTCATCTACTGGTGTATATGGTCCATTCTCTATGATCTCCCAAAGATCAATATGAGTAGATTAAATGAAGAGCCGCATCCTATCTTTCCAGTAATGGTAATCTCCACCAATAAATACAGGTGGTCTAGTGACGGAAACGCCTTCAGCTATATATACGTATGATTCTACCATGGATCTTTATCCATATTTTGTAACAGTGGTTCTTGGACACCGAACTCTGATACGAATTGAAGTAAATCATGCATAAGTATAGGCTTTATATTTGATACACAAAATGCACAAGAAGGGGGGTTGAATTATATATGCTTCTTCTAAAAAACAATCCCCTTATATATTTTTGAAAAACTTGCTTTGTAAAAAGCTAATAAGTGAAAATATCACGTTGTATTGTAGTTAACTTCTAAATACTTGTATAATAACAATAAGAATAAGAGTTAATAGTTTAGAGAGAAGTTGACACAACAATTTATCCTGGTTCACCCCAAACCGTGTGCTACGTCTAGTCCTCATAATCCTTTCTAAGATTTTACTATTCTTTTGAAAAATACAAGTATTCTTTTCATCAAGCATCTTCAGGTCGCTACAGCAAGTATTCTTTTCTCACTTACTCTCTTCAGGCTATCAGCTTTCTTTCTTTTTTACAAAAAGATGATTGTGAGCTTTGTTACAGTGAATAATAGCTCTCAATGTTTAGCACAATGAATAGAGTGTTTCTAGCTTTAAAATTTATAACTCTATCAAAAATCACTAACTTCTGCAGTCTTCGACTCTGACTCGTATTTATAGCCTTCGTCTTCAACCGCTTCTTGATAACTGTTTCTTTCTTCTTGATTCTTGATCTTTGAAGAAACAATTATTCAGTTGAGTTCTATAACTAACTTAGACTAATTAACCATCCGACGTGGTATAGGGTCTTCGTCTTAGTTTTATCTTCGGGCTTCATCTTACTTTTGTCTCTACGCTTCGTCTTTCTTTTGTTTTCCCATCGTCTTACTTTCTTCCCTCACCGTCTTACTTTCTTCTCCACATCTTCTTAGTTTTGTCTCCACACTTCGTCTTACTTTTGTCTCTGCGCTTCATCTTATTTTCGTTTCCGTGCTTTGTCTTACTTTTGTCTCCATGCTTTGTCTTACTTTTTTCTCCACGTTTCGTCTTACTTTTGTTTCTGCGCTTCATCTTACTTTTGTTTCCGCTTCATCTAACTTTCTTCTCCTCATCGTCTCACTTTCTTATATTATTATTATTTGATTTTCATCAAAATTATTAATCGTAAAGTCATTTTGACTTAACACAACTTACCTTGAATCTTCACCACTTAATGAGTTTCTTGGATCAAAAGAAGGCTCTTGATTTCCTCTACCTTTTTCCCTCTTACACAACCTCAAAATCACTCTTTAAGACTAAGAAAAATCAAAACCTAGCATAACTCTCATCTTTCTTTTCTTTTTCTCTTTTCTCGTGCTTCTCTCTTCTCTCTTTTCTTCAATCACATTTTTGGCTTCTTAAATGTAAGACAAAAATTTCCACTTCCCATTTTCCCCCCTTCAATGCCTTAAGGTTTCTAAACTTATGTGACTTGCCAAAATTGCCCTTACACACTCTTACTAGTTTATCACTTCAATTCCTTTAACTTATGTCGTATTATCTTACCCACATTAACATGCTAATTAATAAAAAATATTAATCTATCAAAACCTCAAAATTAATTTAAATCATGCCTAATAATAAAAAATAAAATTTGGGTGGCCAACAATATGTGTTAAGGTACATGCGTTTTAGACATGTCTTAGCATGCAGAGGTAACTGATCCCTAGTTTGAATCACATGTGTTTGAGTTACACGCATGAGCGTTTGATGAGTTTTTAAACTGATATAAATAGTGAGAAAAAATGATGATCTATCAAAATTTGATAGGACAAAAGTTTGTGGATATGTAGAAATGAGGAATAATATATATGGTTAGATATGACAGATATAGATTCAACGCATTCATGTTGGTGGATGTATCTGGGAATACAACATCAATATTATACTGGAGTAATATCCTTGGATTCGGGATAAATGTGAATATATTGCTGTGGATTGATAGAGGAAAATAGAGATAAGGTAGAAATGACAAGATTTAAAGTGTATAAACAAAGTTGGATGAAAAAAAGTTTTCTATGACCTGGAGAGGTTAAACTTAGGCTTTAAATGAATGTCGGATAAAAGTGATAAGAGTTATGTTTAGCTTAAGAATATGTCTACCAATTGAGATCAGAATTTTAGGATGTTTATGTATTTATGATTTCGAATTGATTGCAAACATATGTATGTATGATGATATATGGTAATTGGAAGGAGAGATGATGATAACGATATATGAAAAAGTTTTCAAGGTTAAGTTAATTTGTTATTGTGAATACATATATGATAATGGGATCACCATGAAAAGTGAGAATATTAAGCGTATACTTATTATATGTGTGGAGATGGTATAGGAAGCAATTTATGATTTATTGAATAATTGCTAGTCTTGGTTCCTATGTTTTAAAGTCTAAGATGAATAGAGTCAGATGTGAAAGTGTTTATAGTGATAAATTGGGAAAGAATTGAGATTGTTAATGACATTATTATATTTAATGAATTCGAGGAAACAGAAGTAGGACACGAACGTGGTATAGTTCCCACGATCATGTATGAGATTATTTGGTTCTGTCTCGATCGAAAAATAACTACCCCAATCACGGCAGGCATGAAACTAGAAATGTTGCCTAGAATTAATTGGAATCCAAGCATTATTAGTGGATGTTATTAATTGGTGAATTATCATGAATACATGTAACATCCCGTTACCTGGGAAGGGTAAAATAGGAATTATAAGTGAGCAGTGAGAGCTTAGTAATGCAATTGCATGTTCATGCATTAT
>JANZLX010000001.1:22031676-22047295 GCA_025531955.1 Erythroxylum orinocense
CAGCGACCATGAAATTTTACATTAGCAAGTATAAATTTGGTCACTAATAATTCTACCTTTAGTGACCAATTTTAAATGGTTGTTAATAATGTATTTTTAACGACCAACATAATAACTCGTCACTGAGCACTTTTAGTAACAACCCTATAGTGACCACCTGTGACTAACCCGATTTTGGTCACTATAACTTTTAACAACCATTTTCTTATTTTCACCAACCATTAATAATAGTTGCTGAAACTAATTTTTCTTGTAGTGTGTGAAGGAGAAGAAAAGAAAAAGTTCTTTTTATATTTCTCTTTTATATTTTATATTTGCATTTGTTTTCGAGTATACATTTACGAAAGTTAAAGGATGATAAATACACACATATGCATATTATACCTTTTAAAAAAGGAAATTTTGAGATAAATTTCTTAGAGTTATATGTTATCTTTATTAACAATGATATATTTTATTAATATAATAATATTTGATCTTAAGGTACAATTAGAATTTTAATCTTTGACTTTTCGTTTAAACTCTTGCTTTCAATAAAAAAGTTTCGATGGCCCCTTTACATTTCAGAGTAAAGATTCTATTATGTAAGGTTGTTTACCAAAAAAGAATCTAAGTTAAATTTGGAGGAAAAAAATTGGAATGAGGCCTTATGGGATTGATAATTTTTGGAGAGTAGAATTTTTAGAAAATTTTGAACTTTTAAACGAGTAAGGTCAGATTTCATCTAAGATTCTTTTTAACAAAATTAAGTTGTAGTGGGCTCCACCAATAATTAGATTAGAATGAATAGACATTTATCTATGCTAAAAATTGAAAAAAATAATTGTAACATTTTTGTAATATTTTTTATTTCCTTAAAAGAAAGGGTTCATTCATTGGCATATCATATCTTTATCTGCTATATATAATTGCCCACCTCTCCTTTAGCGCTTGAAAGATTTACTATTTGGTGTTAAATATTTATGCAATAACTAATAATTTATATATTATGTATAATTTTTTAATTAAATTAACTTAAAAATAATTTGATAAATTTTTATTCCATTTTATATAAGAGAAATGAAGTATATAATTTTAAATTACTAACTAACATATAGTTACTTTAATGACACATCTCATAGGCATAAGCATAAAGCTTATGCCTAGTTACATACTAACAGAGAAGAAGATCCTTAACAATTATAATTTAAAAGGTCACAAACTTTATTAAATTTATTTATTTCAATTAAATTTTATCAAACTTATGTGAAAATTTATTTTAGCTTAATATGAATTCTTAACCTAATATTACAAAAAAAAAATAAGTCAAAAGTTCATTTTAAACATCAAATTTTAAATTATCATTATTAATCAAATTTTAAATTATCATTAATTATAAGACATGGTATACTAATGCAGTCCAATCTATACAAGGTTAATCATCCCATTATTATCTAATTTGAAACTTCATGTTTGATTCTTCAAATATCTTTTTTATATTTGTTGTAAGTTTCCTAGTTTTAAAATTTTCAACTAACTCTTATTAAAAAAAATAAATTATACGATAATTTAAATCAAAATTTATCCTAATAGTTTATCTTTCTTTCATTTCTCAAATATCATAATAAATTACTCTTTATTTTTTATTTGTATATAGGATATTAAATTTTTCTTTTTTTTGTTTTCCTCTATCACAGATATATAATTACATGGATATATCTTTGTGATATACGGTCGAGCTGTTGTTGTCCTATTGTACATGTTTCCTTCTTTAAGTTCCATAAAGGTACTTTTGTTCCTTTTCTAGTCCAGTCCAGTTATGTTATAATTGTTTTATGTGATGTTGCCTAAAAAACATTTATCTGGAAGTGGAAAAGGAAAAAAAGGAAACAAGAAGAAAAATTAATAGAATCCCAAAAATGAGTTATTGATGAATTTACTAAAAGAGTAGACTCCTCTAGTCAGAATCTTGAGGAATTAGGTATAAGTTTTTGAATAACATAAAGAAAATTTAAATGATGAGATTCATATTCATCTGGATGTTAGTAATTTGAGTGAGCATGATCATGTACTAAGTGCATTCAATTTAGAAAATTTAAGGGTAGATGAACAATTAATTCATATATTGGATATTTATGATCTTAGAAATTGTGGTAATCTTGATAATAAAGTAAGGTACACTTTAGTTAAAAAAGGGATTGTAAGAGAATGAAATCTTGTACTTCCTTTCAACAAGACCTCTCAACAATTTTTATATTCTTATTATTCTAGAAAATTGAGTAATAGAGAGACTAGCGATAAAAAATAGTTGGCTTACTTTAAACCTATGGACAAAGTACATTGTTTTTTATTATAAGTTGTTAAAATCTAATAACAAACAAAGTGCATTAACAAATGATGGATTTATAAATTAGAAACATTTTAAGGAGAGACTTAAAGAGCATGAGAATTATGTTGAGCATATAAATAACATAAGGACTTAAAATGAATAAAGAGTAAGAATTGCAATAAGAAAGTGTAAAGGAGAAAGAACGCTGAAGTTTTGATAAGAATAGTTTTTGTTGTAAAATGTCTTGCTAAATATAGTGAATCTAATAAAAAACTTTGCCAAGATAGTAACGTTAACTTTTTAGGATCGATTGAGATGATTGTTGAATTTGATGTAATAATGCAGGATCATGTTAGACATATTCAAAATTATGAAATTCATCATCATTATCTTGGTCACAAAATTCAAAATTAAGTTAATTTCTCTTTTAGCCTATAGTATTAGAAGTTATATCATAAGGATCATTAAAAAGGCAAAATACCTTTCTATTATTCTTGATTGTAGCCTAAATTTGAGCAATCTAGAACAAATGAGTCTATTAGTATGATATATGAATATGTCAAATTAAAAATAAAAATATAAGAATAATTTTTAGAGTTCTTTGAAGGTAGATGACACATATGGATTGGAAATTTTAAATTAATTATTGAATGCATTTAAGTCTCTTGATCTTAATATCCATAGTGTAAAGGGTTAAGGTTATGACAATGGCTTTAATATAAAGGGAAAACACCAAGGGGTTTAAAAATGATTACTTGAAATAAATCTGAGTATTATATATGTCATATGCTTGTCATAATCTTAATATTACTCTTAGTCATATGGCACATTCTTTTCTTAACTTTGTTTCATTATTTGGAGTTGTGCACCTTATATACGCATTATTTTCAAGTTCTCCTAAAGGTGGAAGGTCTACTTGTTAATGTTTTGGGCTTAACCATGAAATCATTGTTTAACATTTATTGGGAGAGTCAAATAAAAAGTGTAAAAGCTATTAGATTTCAAGATCCTCAAACACGAAATGCTTTGATAGAATTATCTAGATTTTATGATGATGTTAAGTCAAAGAGTGAAGCGAAAAGTTTGGTTATGTACTTGAGAGTTTTAAATTTTTACTTGGTATGATATTTTATTCACTATTAACATGGTGAGTAAAAAATTGAAGTCTAAATTTTTGTGCATAAAAAATTGAAGTCTAAATGTTTGTGCATTGATGCTACTAAAGAGCAATTAGAAGGTGTGATTATATTTTTTTAGAATTATAGAAACAAAGGGTTTGCTTTTAGTATGAATATTGCCAAAAGTCTTACGTATGAGATGAATATAAAGCCTACATTTCCAACTAATCATTCTATTATTAGGAAAAGACAATTTAATGAAAATGATAATGATAGATAAATACAATCAATTGAGGATTCCTTTAAAATTATTTACTTTCTAGTTTTTGTGTATATGGCAGTTGCTTTGTTGAAGAATAGATTTGAACAATTAATAACATTTGAATGTATTTTAGATTCTTACTTGATTCAAAGAAGTTGAGGTCGTTAGATGATAATGAACTAAGAAAATGTTACACTAATTTTACAACTACTTTTTCTTATGACAATGTGTCAAATATGGACTTAGATGGTCCTTTTCTCTAAATTAAAAATGTTGCAAATGACTTTGCTAACTGAGTTAGTTTCAATAATTGAAATTCTTGAATCTTTTAAAGATGTAGACTATTATCCAAATGTTTCAATTTCTTACCAAATTCTATTAATTGTACCTATGATTGTAGCATCAGTTGTGAGAATTTTTTTAAAGTAAAAATTATTGAAAGCATACTTGAGATCATCAATGTTATAAGGAAGGTTTAATGGTTTAGCTATTTTATTTATCGAGAAGGATATATTAGACATTATTGATCTTAATACTATATGATTTTGCATCTAGAAATGTGCAAAGAAATTTATTTTTTTAATGAACATCTATATGCTTGTTAGTGTAAGTCTCTTCGTATTTTGCAATATGATATTTCTGTTCGATTGTTGCTACTACTATTTTGTTATTGCTACTATTTTTTAGTAATTTTATTGTTGTTGATATTTGCAAGATGTTGTTAGTTGTTGTATGATAATCTAGTATTTTATTGAGCATATGGAATTATAACTTAAGTCATTTATGTATGATAAAAATATGTTTTTAAAGTTTACATATTTATATATTGCTGATTCATTATGGCCATTCTTTTTACTTTATCTCATCCCTATAAAATGTTAAGAACAACTTGGTTGTAGGACTTGTGTCATATTATTTGGAGATAGAAGTAAAAAAAAATCTAATGATGGGACATTTATCTCTCAAAATCATATGCAAGAGAGATTATAAAAACGTTGAAGATGATAGATTGCAATCTCGTTATCACTCTGATAAAGTGCGAGGTAAAACTCTCCAAGGAGGATGAATTAAGAAAAGTTAATCTAGCCACATTTCGAAGTCTTGTGGGAAGCCTCAAGTACTTGACATGTACTAAACCTAATATATTATTTAACATGGGATTAGTGAGTTAAGTTATAGAGAATCCAAGTGAAGAACACATACGAGCCACAAAGAGAATTCTTTGATATTTGAAAGGTACTCTTGATTATGAAATTTTTTATACTTCTTTAAACGAGGCTCATTTGAAAAGATATTGTGACAATGATTACACCGATAACATTGATGACTAAAAGAGTACTACCAAGGCTATATTTTTATTTAAAAAATGTAATTTCAAGGTGTTCAAAGGAACAATCTGTTGTGACATTCTCAATGTGTGAATTGGTGTATGTTGCTATAACTATTGGTGGATCTCATACTATACATGGCTAAGCAGATTGCTAGGAGAACTTCATTTTGCTAAAAAATAAGTTACTAAAATTATGGTGGACAACAAATCGACCATTACTCTTACCAAAATCTGGTGTTTTATGATCAAAGCAAACATATAGATGTAAGGTTTCATTTTATTTGAGGTTGCATTACTAACAAGGAGATTGAGGTAGAATACATCAAAAAACTTGATCAAATAGCCTATATTTTTAGAAAACCCCTTAAGAAAGATGTATTTTAGTAGCTTAAAGAGATGGTTGGATAATTAAATGTGACTTCTTCCGTTCAGTAGTGGTAAATGTAAGAGAAGTTTTGGGAAGGAAAATGGATGTTTTTATTAGCGATCTAAATATGGATTTAAAGCTTTTTAAGTCTTAATTTTAAATAGAGCAAGTTTTACGTTCGTTGGAGTTTTCTAAAGAAATTTATAGCTATTTATATTTAAACTATAAAGTTTGTTGTTTATAATTTTCTTTTGTTTTTTTTAATTAATAGCTTATATTTAGCTTATAAAAAGACTTATAATCAGCTATTATGAGATGGAGATAAGAAGTGGAAATGTAAAAATAGAAGTTTTTCAGTTAACACTTTTTTCTTCTTCCTCTATAGCTTCCAACAGGGTGGAATAATGACTATTGAAATTTTGTATGGCTTGTAAGCATATGTAAGTGCATTGTTGGAGCTACTTACGATTGATACATGAAAATAAGTAGTGATAAACCTTTGCTTTTGATGAGATGATGGCACTGGTTGATGGATGGTGGTGTGACTTTAATAGCACTATCTCCAGAATAGGTTTCTCCTCGTTGGCAACAAATGCAAGAGTTAACCATTGGAGAAAACTGCAACAACGACTTTGTTAATGATGGTTGAAGGAGCTTCTATAGGGGCAACGAATTTCACTAGTAGCTGGAAGATGAGTTTGCAGACGATAAGTTGTTGCTAGATACGACTGTTGAAGGTGCGATGTCAGACAAGGAAGTGAATAATGCAGGCATTGTTGAACAGTGAATGAGGTTAGGATTTGGTTACAGGGTTTGGAGAAAATGAAGATAAGGGATGTTCAATCTTAAGTTTATAATAACGTTATTGAGGTCTAAGTGAGACTTAAAGCAGGATATAGGGTTAAAATTATTTGACTATAGGAATTATACTGTATTTCATAGTTAAGTTTTGGGCTTGTTTGATTCATGATTAAATGAAAATGTAATTTCATGGTGTTCAAAGGAACAATCTATTGTAACACTCTCAACATGTGAATTGGTGTATGTTGCTATAATTGTTGGTGGAAGTCATGCTATATGGCTAAGGAGATTGCTAGGAGAACTTCATTTTTCTAAAAAATAAGCAACTAAAATTGTGGTGGACAACAAATCGACCATTACTCTGGCCAAAATATGGTGTTTTATGATCAGATGCAAGCATATAGATGCAAGGTTTCATTTTATTCAAGAATGCATTACTAGCAAGGAGGTTGAGGTAGAATACATCAAAAAACAATCAAGTAGCCTATATTTTTAGAAAACCCCTCAAGAAAGATAGATTTCAATAGCTTAGAGAGATGGTTTGATAATTAAATGTCATTTCTTGTCTTCAGTAGTGGTAAATGTAGGAGACATTTTGGGAAGGCAAATGGATGTTTTTATGAGCAAACTAAATATGGATTTAAAGCTTATTAAGTCTAATTTTAAATAGAGCTAGTTTTAGGTTCGTTGGAGTTTTCTAACGATAAAGTCTACTATTTATAATTTTCTTTTATACATTTTTTTATTAATAGCTGATATTTAGCATATAAAAAGGCTTATAATTAGTTGTTATCTAAGAAGCACGGACACGACAAAATGGAGCCGTGTCAGCGTGTCGGACACGTGTCCGTGTCAGACACGCATGTGTCCGTGTCAAACACGTGTTTGACACGGGTATCCACAAAGAGTGCTTATATATGCTTTATACTTTTTTAGAAGGGCTTATAAAGTACAAAATATGTATGAACTATCAAAATATTGAAAGTCTTGAAACTCATCAATCAATATATATCATATTATGAATTCTGAATTTTTTTCTTAATTCTAAATTTTATAATATATATATATGCCGTGTTCGTGTCCACTAAATTTTAAAAGTTGGTGTATCCCCGTATCTATGTCCGTGTCGCGTCGTGTGTCCGTATCCGTATCCGTACTTCTTAGGTTGTTATGAGATGGAGATAAGAAGTGGAAATATAGAAGTAGAAGTTTTTCAGTTAACCCTTTTTTCTTCTTCCTCTACAGCTTCCAACATTGGAATGATGGCTGTTGGAATTTTGTGTGGCTTGTAAGCGAATGAAAGTGCATTGTTGGAGCTACTTGTGATTGATACATGAAAATAAGTAGCTGATAAACCTTTGCTTGTGACGAGATGATGGCACTGGTCGATGGAGGTTGTTGTGACTTTGATGGTAATAGAAGCAATCACTATCTCTAGAATAGGTTTCTCCTCATTGGCGACAGATGCAAGAGTTAACTATTGGAGAAAAATTGGCGACAACAACTTTGTTGATGATGGTTGAAGCAGATCAGCTTCCATAAGGGCAACGACTTTCACTAGTAGCTGGAATATCAGCTTGCAGACGATAAGTTGCTGCTGGAGCATGCGACTGTTGAAGGCGCGATGTCGGACGAGGAAGTGGATAATGCAGACATTGCTGAGCAGTGCATGAGACTAGGACTTGGTTATACGGTCTGGAGAAAATGAAGACAAGGGGTGCTTGATCTCAAGTCTATAACAAAGTTATTTAGGTCTAAGCGAGACTTAGAGTAGGATAGCGTCAAAATTATGACTATAGGAATACTATATTTTATAGTTAAGTTTTGGGCTTGTTTGATTCATGATTAAATGTAATCTAATTATAGACAGGCTAAAATTATAATAAGTTGTTTTTATTAAAATATCTTTACTTTAAATATAATTTAAAATAGTCTTATATTTTAATTTTGATTTCTAATTTAATTTTTAAAATGAAATTTTTAGGATTAAATTTAATTAAAATTAATTATTTGAACTCTTAAAATCTTAAAAAATTAAGTAATTAAAAATGGTGCGTTTCTTAATTAAGTTTATTATTTTCTTTATTTAGAGAATTATTATTCTATTTATTTATATATTATTTATTTATTTATGAACAATAATTTTTTATTTATTAGAATTTTTCATATTGCTCTCTAATATTCAAATATTTTATCGTCGTTAGACATGGAAAGATTGTTGAACCAAGGGATGATCCTGTTGATACTTTGATGATACTACTGGTGGGTTTATTATTTTGATGTGAAATAATATAAGAACAAAATGAAGTCATAAACTCAAAAAAATTCTTTGTAAAGTTAATAAATAGAAGTTAAAGTTTGCAATGTTGAGATAAAGATCAAGTCAAGAAAAAAATAAGAACAAGGAACATCGGCGTCAATCTTTAGCTTGTAATGTTAACTATAATCTCATTTAGTCAATCTTTAGCTTGTAATGTTAGCTATAATCTCATTTAGTCACTTTGATGCTCTAAAAGGCTTACTATACACAAACATTTCATATCACTTTATTGTATGAGCTTTTTCATTCATCAAGACGTATTGAAGCTGTTTGGTTTTTAATAGAAAAAACTTTCGATCTTGCAAACATTATTTAAGGAAAATTTTAGGAAATGTTCAAATCATAATTGCAACAAATTGCGCTTGAATATTTAAAGTTGTTAAAATCATGGTTTATGGGGACTAGTCGACGTATATGGGTTAGTGGTCAAATAGTATAGATTAAATTTGTTAAATTTGATGTAAAGAGAGTTTATTGTAATGTTAGTTGATGTATTGGTCAACCAATATGCCATATTGGTTAACCAATAGCCACCAGTCAACTAGTATCTCAACAACAGGTGAATATGTGCATTCAATACATATTAATTGACCAATATATTATATTGGTTAATCAATGCACTACAACTAGCCATTATGATGGTTAGTTTTTAATTCTAGCAACTATTAAGGATCTCAAAATCCTATAAATACATGTTTTCTTATGAGTTTTAGTATTAAGAATATTTGGTATCCTTTACATATTTCTAAGTGATTTTCCATCATTTAAGCATTATTCTCTCGTATTTGTGTAGGTGAGCCTCTTTGAAATTGTCAAATGATAAAATGAGGTATTTTAATTTTTAAGACTTGTTTATGTCATTATATTACTGTATTTAGGGTTATCCAAGTGAGATTGAGGTTCCTCTTCACCTTATAAGAAGATTGTATAAAAGAGTTCATATTTACCGAGAAAATATTGTATAAAAGCTATTTTCACTTTAAGAGATGAATTATAGTAAAATTCTAATAATAATCTTGAGAGTAGATGTAGTCAAGGGTTATTTACTAAACCACTACAAATTGGCTATATTTTCTTTTCCCTATCCTCTTTACATTATTGTTTAACTGTTTAATTGATTTAATTATACAAGTTTTTCATCCTTATTTATATTGATTATTGTTAATTGAGTATATTAGTTATAAGAGTTAATTACAAAAAAACCCAAGCTTTCGTCAATTTTCAATTATATCCTAAACTTTTAATTTTTTTAATTCTAGCCTAAACTTTAAAAAGTGGTAATAAAATACTCAAATTTTCAATTTTCTTCAATTATAGCCTGACATTATCTATTGTTCTCCCAATGCTCTCATCCCTTTATTTTCTATTTATTTTTCTGACGCCTTAAATTACTCTCGCATTACAACGTACTGCGCTAGTAAACTCCTTGTTTTTACTTTGTTCTCTTGATGCCCTTAGTGTAAGGGCATCAGGGCTATGTAATATCAAAACCGAAGGGTTAGGGTGGCAAGAGAAAAAAAAAGAAAAAAGAAAAAATTAAAATCAAAATATAAGATTGTCGGGATTGCGTAATCCGATTTAGATCATTTTTAAACAATAACGTCATTTTAATTATGTGATTAAATAGCGTCATTTCATTAATCTTCATTTGTTATGTTAATTTTGGCTTACATGTATTAATAGTTAAGGTTTCTGAAACACACGACACGTCACGTCACGTCAATAAACTTAACAAAAACATTAACGTTGGGCTAGAATTGAAAATTTTATTACTAATTTTTGAAGTTGGGGCTAAAATTGAAAAAAATTGAAAGTTTAGACATTTTATTGTTACTTTTTAAATTTTAAGCTATAATTAAAAAATTGACGAAAGTTTGGGTTTTTTTGGTAATTAACCCTAGTTATAAAAGTTTGTTAAGTTTTATAAATACCCTTTTAGGTGCCATTAGGGACTAATATGGTTAATGGTATATAACTCATCTTTTAAGTGAAATTTTCTATCATGATAATAGCTTAATTACAAATTTAAATGGAGTGGTTGATATGGTTGAAATATATGTTTTTATTTTTAGCGCGTCCAAAAAATGAAAACACTATTATGAAATCACCAGCTCTTCCACACAAAGAGAGAAGAATGCCATAAATGTAAAACAAAAAGTAACCGGTAAGCATATTCGAATGAATATTGACTATGTACATGAAAATAAATTTGATGATGATGTTAGGTTAATTTGATTTGAAACTTGAATTATTTGACTCTTGCTAATAGCATTAGTCAACGAAATCACAAAACAAAGAATAAGATAGGAAATTTAGACTAATTTAAACAAAATTGTGAAGTTTAATCCTATACCATAAATGTGTTTTAATGTTGACTACTTTTTCTAAATATTTGTAAAGTTGTTAAATTCAATGTCATTTATATGAAGGTAGATGAATTATTATGGAGTAACTAAGTGGTTCACTAAGATGAGATTCGAGGAAATTAAAGAGATAACGAGGTTTCAAATGAGGAGGAACCTCTGTTACTAGTAGTGTCTTTGCTTTGATTCCGATAACCTTTTATTTAAAATTATGGAGGATCAAGTGGATAATATTTATGGAGAGTGTAGTATGAAACGTGGTGGTTCTTAATGAAATCAAATGAATGCATCCAAAAGCTAAGATGATGAGACATCAGAAGAAGTACAAAATCAATGATGAACAAATAATCACTTATGTATGTGTACTAAAAAAAAGTTAAAGATATGCATTTGGAAGAAAGTTTTTAGTGAAACTTCATTTTTTTAATGTTTTAGATGTGCTTTCTAGCCCAAATGCGCTTATAATTGATGTTGATGACTACAATTAGCTTGGTTAAGAATATTTCAATCTAAATAATCTTTGCAAGGATGCTCTAAATTCCACTAAGTTATAAAGGCCAAAGATGATGCACCTTGCATAGGTTTATATATTAATATATTGGTGTTGCATTAGACATCCAACAATTTTAAATTATCAATAACTATTTAAATTGCTAAAAAATGAATAATTCATAATAGATGATTTTTAAAATTTGTTTGCATTGTTTTTATATGGACAGACTACATTAAACTTTTCCTTTAAGTTATTTTTAAAAATTTGAAAAAATATGGTTTTAATATATAAGTATTTTTTTTATAATAATCGAAAGTTGGGCACCCAGTCCAAAAGGCCAGGTATTCTGTATCACTTTTACGAGTGGTATCAGCCCTAGTTTTGGTTGGTCAGGTATAGACGGTTTTGCCGTAGAAACCTGCGTACCCCTTGGAGTTATTCGATTCCTCGCTTAGTGAATCACTACTGCTTGTGGTTTGCGTAGGAATTTCATACCTTTGCATCTTTCCAGGAGGGGAAACATTGGATAATAGGTAAGAAAAAGAGTAAGGAAGAGAGTTGCATAAGATATGGAAAATTCTTCAGATCCAGTTCATTTATCTTTTAGCTTGTCTTTAGCAGATTTACCTAAGGGTGTTAAGCGTGTTTTATCACAAAAAATAGAAAATTTAGTAGAAATTACTCATGTGCCTGTAGAAAATCGTGTTTGTGAGTTTTCGTTACCATTGTTAAGTCCTTACAGCATATATTCTCATGACTGTTCTTGGACAAGAAGTATTAGGAGTGTGCTTTCTACCTCTAGACCTCGTGTAAGGGAAATCATCCACAATTCCAAACTGGAACAGTGTGGTCTCAGATCTACAACAGCAGAACAGTACGTCGAGTTGGAGATCCCTAAAGATCTAATCGCTTTCTAGAGAGAGCAGGCTCATACACATCTACATGTAGGAGCTATATGTCTTGTTCTTACACTACAGGATTTCACTCCTTGACACTGCCTACTCAACGTACCAAAATGCTTTGATTGGTACCTTGCTGACAACTCTTGACAAAGGAAGTGTGATTTTGACCATAGCACCTGATTTCAACATCAGATTGGATGACCCTACTCTATCTGAACATCTACAAGTTCAGATCCAGATCACTCGAGCAGATCAAGATCCGAGTGCCATCATGACTACTCTCCATCACCAGATGATCCATTGTCTTCAGAATCATGCCTTGGACTTAAACTTTCCAAATTCTACTTCTGATGCACTATACATGGTTGCTGATGTTGTGAACAACCAGACAACTATCATTCAAATCCCGAAGCAGTTACCTGACTAGGAGCTTGAAAGGTTGATGCCTACAAAATGGATTACCAACTACCAGAAAGTATTCCATGTGCCTCATCGACATTCCTTTCATACAACAACTTCTCCGATTTTGCAGACTTTGAGAGATGGCTTAGTCAAATCCATCTACAACAGACCTAACGACGACACACCTGGTCCATCTACATCAAGCTCAATCTTGATGATCCAGCCCATTGATCTAACAAATCTGCCAGATCTACCACAATACAGAACAGATCTATCCAGATCTAAAACAAATCTATCATCTGGGTCAACAAGCCTTAAGATCCAGCCCGTATTCTCACATACGGAAGGTGAAGACGGTCCTCTTATCCATTACTTCAAATCTAATGGAGATCCCGTCTATGTTAGTCATCATTGTGGACATTTTGTATGGGATGTCGACCCATACATGTGCGAACCAAACTGTGAAATCTGTCTCAACCCTGAGTCAGACACAGATGACGATGATCCAAGATATTAACGGAGAAGGAAGAAGAAATCCAAGCCCAAATCTCGGTACTTGCCTTCTCATGACTATCATCCTCATCATGAGGATCCAGATCAAGACGATCATAATGGTTTAGTGCTTCAACAGATAGAACAATCCAGACCAAACTCTCTAAGGGAGATGCTCAGGTCGTCTACAATATGCAAATATACTGAAGGATCTTGCAGATCTATGCCAACATTTCCTATTCAACCTCCTACTCCTATGCCTTGTATGGTAGTTAGGCCAGATGAGGATAACTTTCCTCTATTATCACAGAGTTCTGATGAATCACAGAGGGTTATCTCTAGCCGATATATCAGAGCTACAAGAATTACTTCACATGGTACACCAGTTTCAAATCCATCTAATGAAGTACTAAATTGGCATACACATAATGCAGTAGTACAGAACAAAGTTCTGAGAAGGATTGATTCCAAGCTAGATGGAATTAGTCAACAAAACATTGCTACTCACAAGAAAGTCGATTCTGTTGCGGAATAGATACAAGATATGTACATGAAGTATAAAGCTCATATTCAACAACTTGATGTTGAACTCAAACATTACATCTCTGCTCGTTACACAGGGCCAGATTTCGACTTCAAAGTGAAAAAGATATAAAAGATACAAAGGACTGTACAACAAATGGAAGCAGATATGCGTGCTTCACAATCTCATCAGATATATGGCTCATCTTCTTCAAAGTTCTCTACTCTTCAGCCATCATATCCAATTCCTTCGTATCAACGGTATCCAGAAGAAGCTGACTATTCAAAGGTATTCAAGTTTAACTATCCTTTGATTGGATAGTAAATTCATCTTTAGACAACTCATGAGAAACCTCGACGATCAAAGGCAAAGTCAACATCTGATCGTATGCCTAAACCTCGAGTGTCTGAACAATATTCAAAGGTTCCAAAAGCTTCATCTTCTACACCTTTTGAACCATCACCAGAGTGGAGAAAGCCAGTACAGATACATACACCTCCAGAATCTCCACCACCACATCTTCTCTTGGGAAGGATAAAGCTAAACTGCCAGAGTACATGGCTACTCTCACTTCTGATCCTCTTGCAGATATTTCCAGTTCTCAATCATAGAAAACTGATGCAGAAAGCAATACATCTAAAGTCTCTGTAACACCAGATAAATTAGAGTGTTCACTTGAACCAAACTTGTTAGATCTGATATCAGACAGATCTTCTGATCAAACAGAATACTCTTCAGAGGCAATATATGACTCTTATTCAGTTGATGAAGATATAACTGATGACTCAGAAAACTTTGCTGATCTTTCATAACTATCCAATGTTCTGATGACGATGCCTCATTATACTGAAGAAACTGAACCAGTAATCAATGAAGCTGAATCCACAAGTACTGATCCTTTTAGACCTGAACCTGTACCTCAAGAAATACCGGCTATACAACCTACATCTACATCCACAACAACCAAGCCTACCTCAGGACCTTGGTTTACTTTTGATGATCTACCTCCAAAGAAATAGCGAGATAGACTTCATGAATTCGGTGCATAGATTGATTTACAAATGACCAGACCTAATCATCCACTTCAGGATATTTTGTCTGAATTCACATCAAGGTTTACTGGAACTTTGTGAGAATGGTGGCAAAGTGTGAGCGAGTATCAACAACTTCAGTGTATCCAAGAATCAACTACTGGAGCACAACTTGGTATCACTCATAAAGAATTTATTGGTGACTTCCAATTGATTGACAAACAGATCCGTCAGGAATACTTTGATAAGAAATGTTGTTCTCTTGACAAACGAGATCTTCAAAAGCATTACCAACGCATGACGAAAAGGTATTATCTTCTGAATGGATGGAATGATGTTAATCTGCGATACATTGTTATATCATCCCTTCCAGATGAAATACAACCAAAGCTTCAAAAGGTCATAGCTTCTCTTCAAAGCAATATGTCGACTATTTCTCTTAGAGAAATCTATCAGCTTTCACTAGCTTCTTTTGACAAGTTATGTGATCAACATACTTTGTTAAAGAACATCCTCAAAGGAGGTCCAATTCTGAAGCAAGCGTGTAAGAAGCCTTATCTCAAGATCAAGTGCAAAGAAGAAAAGACTTGCAAATGCCATTGCAGCAGGAAAGCTCATTCATCTTAGGTCTATTATGAGAAAAGGCATAAGAAGAAGTTCCACAGGAAAGAACGCAAGAAGCCTTGGAAGCAACACTGTAAAGTGAAGAACTGATATGGGCTTAATTGTTGATATTTTTATTTATTTTCACTTAGTGATTAATGATACAAAAATGCTTAAGATACTTACTTTAATTCATATTTGATTTTAGGTACAATTTAGGAGCGAAAAAATTAAAGTGAGTTAAAAGTACCGTATATGGGTCATTTCCTGAATATCTGTTTATGCTTGCCTTTATGGAAAAAAG
>JANZLX010000001.1:22054216-22076627 GCA_025531955.1 Erythroxylum orinocense
TCATCAAAATTTGCAAATATTTTTCAGGACTCTGAAGAATACCCGTCCGGCGAACGGGAGTATGCCTACTGCATAGTAGTCGGGATCAGTTGTGTCTGTCTCTTGTATTTGATTTATTGTCTAAGTTGTACTTTGTAATTTTTTGAACCATTGTATTAGTGTTCGGCCCCAACTGGCACACTGTACTGATTGCTGTATTAATGAACTTCAATTGGAATGATCAGTGATACTTACATGTACTGTTTTAAAACACTATTGACCGAGCAGTATTTCTTATCCGCTTATGCATGTACTGTTTTATTAAATGTATTGCCGTGCATGTGCTGTTTTCATTGACTGAGTGATTGACCAATTGCTCTAGCACGCCACTTCCACTGGCTCGGGCTCGAACATCCCACTCGATGTCGAGTTTGGGTCGGCGGGAGTGGGGTGCTACAAAAAGGGCAAAAATAAATAAATAAATTTAAAAAACAAGAAGTAGAATATTTACTTTTTTTTGAAAAAATAGGAGAATATTTATTAAAAGACTCAACAACATACAAATCCAATTCTATATAACTGTATTGCCAAAGTTGTCTTCATTCTAAGAATAAACCCTTCTCCTTCCGTTGGCCAACTCCACTAATCCAAAACTCAATACAAACAGTAATGCCATGAAGAGGCTTTGCTTCCAGAAGGTGCTAACGATCAAAAACATCAAGAGTGTTGTGATGAGTGTGATCACTGCCAGGCCTAAATGCACAAAGGGGAAAAACGCAAAATGGTTACTTTTAATTCTTTATTATTGAAGTATTAAGGCTGAGGGAGAGAGGAATAAGAATATGGAAATACCGTATGCATTGCTGATCATATCAGTGTCATTAAATCCAAGAAAATTACAGGTTATGGGCCTCATGCAGATGATCTGGGCCCTTGTAAACTTTAAGGTGGTTGAACAATGCCCTGCCGAGCTGCAAGACACAAATATCAAGCGCATATCAGCTAAACGTTCAGAATTTTACAGATAGAAGCAGCTATGCAGCTTGACAACCTGTAGAATCATTTTACAGGATCTCCAAGAACACACATAAATGGAGATTTTTCATAACATATTATTGAATCTCTAAGTTCACTAATTCAAGCACCTGATTTTCTACTTCATCAATAACAAAAGATTGACATAAAACTTTCTAGGATGGGGCATAATAAACAACGTGTTCGACTCCGGCTGTGTAAATTAAGCAACTAGAGGCAAATGCTTAAGTACCTAACCAAATAACCAAAGAAGAAACCATCAGATGATCACTCCCGCCTCAATCTTTCCTAGTTCTCTCTGTCACTTCTATACTTGCTGAAAAATACATTATATCAGTACACAACAAAAGGAGAGGATGTTCATGATGCAATTGAAGCCCATACTTGGCGTGATCATCAATAGTCATTCATTCGACATTAGCAAGTTAAGGTCAATCATTTCATCAACGTTCAATCTCAGATTTACCAAAAACTTTAGCAGAGAGTGAGTAGCAACCACCAGATTTAGTTTCACAGGTTCATTAGGAATGAATGCAGCTTGATTTTGAAGATAAAAGGAAAATAAATTCTTTTTGGATTGTCTAGAGCAGAAAAACACTGTAAGAACAACCAAAAAAACTCTTGCAACCATATAAAATTAACTCCTCCATCATTCTTTAATTGCATCAGCATCATAAAAGAAGGAGAAGGTAAATGGGGTTCACTTACATTTAAACTTGAAACTGGATCTAGAATGGTACCCTTTGAGGAATTAACAGAATGTTGGATCAATAACAAGAGGCAAGTAATTTTTAGCTTCAAACTATTCCTAGCACTTTTCAACAAGGTTACTTCCACATATACTTGCGTGATTAACAGAACAACACAAAAATCAATGTTTTTTTAACAGTGGTTCATACTTAGTATATAGATGAGCACCATTTTACCTTCTTAACTATACAAGAAGTGCTTGCTATTTCAAGTTCCCACATTTTCTGTGCACTAGCAAATATAAAGCCAATGGTAAGTAAATATGTTCAGTTACATACCTTGATGAAAAGCCATTCCTTGACCTTATTGTCAGGCTCGTCCAGTGGCCACAAGTCCAAGGAACAAAGCCAAAAGTATAGTAACTTTTACATATCTCCATGTTGAACCGTGTATATATATATATATTCTTAATTTCATCAGCTCTCAAAAGGGTCTCGATTTCTATATCATTAGCGTATATGTATATATATATATATAAGAGACTAGGCTGCCGAAAAGAACAAAAGCTATAAGGGAACTTTTATCAAACAAGTGGTAGGCAAGAAACTGGGCTGGAAAAACTTCATACATCCATTAAAAAACCAGCCATTTATACATAAAAAATGTAACAGACAATGAGAAAATGATGTTACCATAACCCCACAATTATTCCACGCACACATCTCAATCCTTGAACACTCTAAAACATACAGAACTCCAATTGAAATCAAATAAGATAAATACCCGTTTCACCACGAAATCAATTTATCACCATTGAAGCGAAAATAAGTTGATCAACCTATAAACGAACAAAGATTTAATTTCTGAATACCAGTTCTTTGGCGCGTTTAGCTCGGCGGTGAATAGAGCGGAAGAGGAAGATAGAGATGGCAGCAGTGAGGAGGACGCTGGTGGTGACCTGAAGAGGCGAAGGGTCATCGGCAGTGGAGAAAATGAGTGATGGGTCTTTTGGTGGAAGAGAAGAGAGTGGGAGTGGAAAAGAGTGGAGGAGGTTATTTGTTAGGGACCGAAAGGTGGAGAAGAAGAAGAAACCAGAAGAGGAAACGTGACAGAAGAAAGTAGCAAAATGGTGGGAAACGAAAACTTTTAAATATTAATTGAACAAACCACGACGTTTCTTGGATAAAACGTGGCGGTTCTTATTTTGCAACATTTTTTTAAATAAAATGTCGTGAAAAGTGTGATAAATCTGCGACGTTTTATAAAAACGTCGTGAAAATTTGGCTCTTTTCGTGACGTTTTTTAAACGTCACAAAAAGACTGAAGAATTTGTGACGTTTTTTAAAAAAACGTCGCGAATTGTATATATTTGTTGTAGTGAATTAAACTTGGAGCCGTTCATTGTCATAGGTAATTACTCGAAGAAGAATACTGCTTTTGGTTCCATTCTTATGAGCTCCAAAAAGGCAATTAATCTCTAAAGTTGATGCATATTCCACCTCCCATCATCAATCAAGCAAGCCCTCTAATACTTTTTATATCTTAGAAACTACATGTTTATGTATACAGTAGCTTTAATTTTTGGTTTAGTTAATTCTCCACAAAGATACTAAATTAGGGCTATTACGCTCTATCTCCTTAAAACGTAGGAGTTTTCCCTTATTCCAAAAATTAAAGAGGTAAGGACCTCTTCGTTGGTGCGTATGTTGTTATGGAATCTTCTGAGATTCCTCTATTTCTAAAGCTCCTTAACACTTAAAGTAAAGGAAATGACATAGATTACTTGGTTAGCCTTAGGTATGTTCCTCAATCTTGAGAGCCAGTAGTGTATTTCCATAAAGGAATTCCCTGGACATCTCACCAAGCAGAGTTCATGAATCTTGTTCTAGATGATTTGGGAAAACTCAAATAGAAAAAATATGTGGTCTATGGATTCCTCATCCCTTTCATAGAGTACACATATAATGTCACTAGAGAGATATGTCCTAACTTAGAGAGCAATAATAAGAAGTAGCAACTAGGTATAACATTCTTGTGGAAAACTATAGGAAATCCGTCCACCCTTTGCCTATAATGATCTAGCCATTCTCTAAAGATTCTACTACTAGATCTGCTAAGAGTTTGATTAAGACATAAAAATACATCCTACCTCCCAAATTTAGGTAGATAATTAAAAGTAAGGTGTGGTGTTTCCCTTGGGGAAGCACACCATTGACCTTCTTGAATAACTTATTTAACTTGGCTTTACTAGGGAATCCATTTTAGCATTGTAAAGCTTGGAGTATCCTAATTAAGAGCCCCTACCCTGTCTTATTATCAAGCCATAGAAATAACTTTTCCCGATTTCCAATCTTACAAGTGACATTAGGCTCCAAAATATCCATCAATTTCAATAACTAAAAGAGGGACTCTAGAGTAATGGACCATAAGTTATTCCCTTAAGGATGTATATGTAGAGCACTATGATCCTAAGTGATTCGTTTTCCAAAAGAACACTACATAATTTCTTTATCACAGCAATTTTGTTAAAGGTTCTGATAGAGTTTAATCCCAAACCAACCTCCTTTTTATGCTTATATACCCGTGCTTACTTCACCTTAGCAAAATATCCATTAGAATTAAGATTTCTCTTCTTTATAATTTTAATAATCTCATTAGATAATAACATGTTGGAAGACCAATAAATATGCAAAGAGTTCAAAGTTAAATTGATGATTTGTAACCTTCCATCAACGGATAAAACCTTGTTTGTCCACATACTCAATCTTTTCTGAATTTTCTCCGCCAAAGGATAAAATTTTAAGAACTAAATCTTTCTAATAGTAATTAAAAATCCCAAAAGGCACACGGGAGCTTGTTTCCTTATCATACCAATGATTTGAGATAATCTTTTCTTCAAGCCCTGAAAAGTCTTTAAAAAGTGCAATGTAGAAATTAAAAGCTCAACAGACTTGTAATGAGCCTTAGAGAATAGTTCCTCTACAAAACAGAAATTTATAAGGCAACCTTCCTACATTTACTACAAAACTTAAACTCTTTGCTATTTCCAACCTTATGATTTAGCAACTGAGTAAATACCTCCATACATAGTATAAAAAGATAGGGAAATGAGATGCCCCTATCCAAGTCTTGTAGAACTTGTAAATAGTTATATAGGAGTGCCATTTACAATAACTGAGAAAGAGGGGGATGTTATACATGCCTCTATCAATCTTATAAATTCACTACCCCCATAACTTCTAAGGATTGAATAATGAAATACCATTTAACACAATCAAAGTCTTTTTTAAAGTCCACTTTGATGGCACAGTTAAGGAGCTCTTCCTTTGATACCCTCTCATTAGTTCCCGAACAATAAGACATTATGCTCATTTAATATACCTTACATAAAAGGCACTTTGATTATCAGTTATGAGAGAACCCATCACAACCTTAAGCCTATTAACCAAAATTTTGGAAGTCAACTGTACAAGAAGTTAGAGTAGGCAATGGGCCTAAATTGCCCAAGATTCTTTGGATTAGCAGTCTTAGATTTCAAACAAATATGATTTTTGTTAATTTCCTTCAAAAGAACCCCTTTAGAAAAGAACTCCAAAATAGTTTTCACCATTGAGCCAACTTTAGACCATACTTTATGAAAGGACACATTCCAAATTTCCCCTTCCGGGACCTAACTGAAGCCCTCTTAACAACCCCACAATAGCACTCCAATCATATCTAACTCAACTGAAGGGTTCTCTCAAATCTAAGTCATTCAACTGTTAAAGACCTTTTATACTCTAAAAGTTAGAAGCGCAAAAAAATAGTGGGAAATTTGCTAACCCCAAGTCTCAATTTGACAAATCCAAGGATCCCTCTTCTTCACATGCTAAACCTATTGATCTAAACACCACCTTCATCTCCGCCAAAAGCTCAACTTACATCCTCTTTAGCCAAAGATAAAGCACCTAAATTCATAACAACTCTTGCACTTATTGAGGTTCAAGAGATTCCAAACCTGATAACAAAAACTACTTCTGAACCTCTTGAATATTTTGAGCAAACCATTACTTCTGAACCCTCTGAGCATTCTGAACAATCTTCTGAATCCTCTTCAGATAAATCTGCATAGTTTGTTGATCTATCTGATCTTGTCCAAGTTATAATGACCATGCTTGTAGCTACTGAAGTAGACCAGATATTGGTGATGTTGATTCTGTAGAACCTAAACCACCATTCATACCATCACTCTAAAGTTCCAGAACAATCAACAAAACCTAGTTTAAGTTTCTGGTTTACATTTGACGATTTTCTCAACAAAAAAAAGAAAAGAAAAGGTGAGAACGTTTTCAAGGCCGTAAGGTTAAAAGGAGAACAATAACAGACCACAGGATTGACAAAGCGATTAAGAATAGGGACGCAAATATGGACTGGCCGCTCTCTCCGTTGGTTTTAAGAATATGGTTTACCAATTACCACTATTACACTAACATATCCACCACCGTCCCATGACTATGACGTTTCTTTATTAAAAAGTAAAAACACTGCGCTCGAAATGTGTCACTATTAGGCGGTCTAACCACGTGGCGTTGTCTTGGTCAATAATCTAGGAATCATACTTCAAGAAAAAACTTAAAATACAAACATATAAACATAAATAATTAAATATTGATTGAGATTATGTACAGCAATTATTGCAGTAGGATAAAAAGATACAGGGAAGTTATCCTATCATGAAATCTTTTGTATGGCATTGGACTTCGAAACCCAGCATCTAAGATTCCACGCTCTATATTATGAAATGAGGTCCACTCATTTGGTACAGAATATGTGGCTTAAAATGTTTTGGGGGCCGAAAAGTCCAAGGTTTAAAAGTCCTTGGCACTGACCACTGCCCACAGACGAGGAAAATCCAGACGACGGTAGCTATCCTTTGTATTCTTATACAATCTTTTGAAAACATCACTAATATAAGAGATATAAATTTTAAAACTTCAACTAATATTAAATTATTATAAAATTAATATATCGTAAAAATAAATAAAGTTTAAAAAGATTAAAATAGTATATTGTCTTGATTTATATAAAGATTAAAATTTAATTTAAGAATAATACTGTTAAATAAAAATTTAAAAATTTATTCTAATTTATAAAAATTAATTGATTTACAAAATTTGACTCATTAATTAATAAACCGTCTAATATTTAATAACAAAATTTATTAAAATAAACTAAATAAAAATTAGTTAATTTAAAATCTTTACGGTTGAATCAATTTTAAATCATTGCTCTTATCTTTAATTAATGATCTATTTAAAATTTTGTTTAATCTCTTATTGTGTGTCTTTTAGTAGATTTGTTTTTGTTTGTTGATTTAAGAGTAAAACATATAAACTCTTTTGATGATTTTATTCACTTAAATATATTTTTATTATTTAAAAATTGGTGTTAAAATTAAAAAAATTGATCAAATTATTTTAATAGAAATTTAATTTTATTTATATTTTCATGTGATAATATTTATGTAACTAATTTAAAATAAACTTAAAAATATGTAATGCTTCTTAAGGAATATAAAATAACAAAAAAAAAATCACATATGTTATGTTTGATTTAACATCCTGAACTAGTTATAAACTAGGAATGATTGATCAAAATGGATATATCAACTTATGAGTTATGAGGGATTCTCAATTGCTCCCAAATCGAAGTGCTAATCTCGTGATGGTCTGTTTAACCACTCTGCCCAGAGGCAACATTATTTGGCAGGGTGTGTTAAAGACAGAAAACAAAGGGCAAATCGTAGGAATACCTACCTATACAAATATCTTCTTCAAATTGTACTTTTAAGATTAGATATAGTCAAATAGGATTACATCACACCAAGATCTTAGAAAGTAGAAACAGGAATAAGGACAAAAGGTTCCTTGTCAGGAGACCATTTAACAGCTAAAGCACATCTAGAACATAGATTTTCCGGAAATATTCAATCCTCTGTGGTGGGGTGAACTGCAACAAGTCCGTCTTCCGAAAAATTATCACCGTTGATCTGATCAAGAATCAGAACCAATCCCATCGCAAATGCTCCATCAAAGCCAGGCTTTAGGCACAAAGAGAAAACGTCCTTCCCAAGTACCACGTTAGTGGAAGCATCCACTTTGCGTCTAATCTCAGCCACAGATTCCTTCTCTGCATTGAGGATCATACATGATCTACTGGCGTAGGATCCTTCTATACTGTACTCTTCTCCTGGGGTCCTATACACTTCCACGGTCACGCTGCACCGTCCGATTATTGATGATCTACGCACACTAAATATTGGTTTCTTCCCGTCTGTGCTTTCTCCTGTGTACCCTTCCCACCGGTGATGTAGACTTGGCCTCTGAGAAAGAAAATGTCACCGAGTTCACTCAGTATCCAACAAGTGAACAATATCATTGATTGATAAAGTTTGCATCTTTAATATTTCATTTTTGACATCCAGTTGGAAATAAATTTTGCAAGGTTTTGTACAACTGAGGACAACGACTCGTGGACTGACTCAGCAGAAGCAGACATATGATTATGAAGATCTTATTGGAAATTTACTCAAATCCGATCCAAGCTCATTAAAGTAATTGCAAATTGAAGCAACATCATCAGATCTAGTGAACAGACACGATGCAATTTTTCCTAAACGAGAAACAAGATGATACATATGCACCCATCAAACCCAATGCCACACATGTTCCCATTCTCAATCCGATTCATTATTACTTTGTCTTAATTCACACAAGTGAGTCCACTCGGTACGTAGACTCGTTGATAGAATAACAAAGCGTGAGAGACAGCGCAACTACCTTTTTCCTTACGGTAAGAAGACATCGGCCATTGGCGTCCATGAGAACAACCTCGTCCTTGTCCCTCGTATCAGGACCATAGGAATCAACCCTGAACACCAACTCACCTTTACAATCAAACACTGTGAATCCATCATTGGCAAAGAACAAAGATGTTTTAAGCACTGTTAGATTCTTCTCCTCTTCATATATGAACCCACCGTCCACAACCAACCCTGCCTTCATAATTTTCTTCCACCAAAACCTCCTTATTGTTTCTTATCAAACCCTCTTCAAGGTCTTCCTTCAAGCAAACAACAGGCGATAACTTGTGCTGAAAGGAAGATTATATAGAGCTGTTACATAGAAAGAGAAGAGAGAGACAAAGAGACACGGACAAACCTTGGAGTCGGATGTGCTGTTTCTACTAATATTTAAGGCTCGTTTGATTTAACTTTTTTTTTTCTTTTTTATGTGTGTAATTATTAAATATTAATATAATTATATTTTATTATTAATAAATGGGATAAATACTGTCCAAATTTTCGTTAATTTTTTAATTATAACCTAAATTTTAAAAAGTAGCAATAAAATAATCAAATTTTTAATTTTTTTATTCTTAAAAAAATGACAATAAAATACTTAAACTTTTAATTTTCTTCAATTCTAGCCCAACATTATATGTTACCTTCAGTCTTTTGTTTTTAGTTTATTCTTTTGACGTTCCAAACTACTATCGCATTACAGCAGACTGCACCATTAAGCTCTTCGTTTTTAGTTCTTTCTCCTAATATCCCTACTATGAAGGTGTTAGAGTTTGCGTAATCTAAAAATTAAAGGGTGAGAATGCCGAGAGAATAAATTAAAAACAAATGAAAAAATTGAAATTAAAACGTAAAGTTGTTAAGGGTACGTAATTTGATTTAGGTCTTTTTAAACAACGACGTCGTTTTAATTATGTGATTAAATAATGTCATTTTATTAATCTTTATTTATTGTGTTAATTTTGACTTACGTGTATTAAAAGTTAAGGTTTTTAAAACACATGACAAGTCATGTCAGCAAACTTAACGAAAACATTAACGTTAGGTTATAATTGAAAACATTGAAAGTTTGAGGATTTTATTACTATTTTTGAAGTTTGGGTTAGAATCGAAAAAATTGAAAATTTGAACATTTTATTGCTACTTTTTAAAGTTTAGGTTATAATTGAAAAATTGACAAAAGTTTGAGCTTTTTTTAGTAATTGACTCTTAATAATAAGATAAAAGTTAAAGATAAGTTATTTTTAATTAGTTAAATTTACTTTAATTTTATATAATATTTGTTAATAAATTATCAATAAATTTTATTTTATTTTATTAAAATAAATAATTTAAAAATTAATATTTAATTTAATTATTAATCAAAATTTTATGTGAAATTTATATATTTTGAAAATATTTTAGATTTAATTATATTATATTATTAAATTAAAGTATTCATAATTTTATTAATTAAATATGATATTAAATTAAATTATTCATAATTTTTATTAATAATTAAAACAAAAATAAAAATCATTTTTGTGATTTTTATAAATTTTGTATGTTATGTTGCATAGGATATCATAAATTCTTTGCACACAATAGATCAATTGGAATAGGTGAAAACTAAATTCGTTGTGTGGGTGAGCTCCATTGGGTAAGAGTTGGGGGATTTTGGACATTTTAGGCAACAATGATTTGCCCCATTAGAAATGCTAATTCTGAATGATGCAGTTGCCCAATTTTAAATTGCAAGTTGGTAAGTAATTCCAATCGCTAAAAGCTGTGCTTTAAGAAATTGATAATAAAAATGACATTAATTTGCTTTACATAATTGAAATTGATTACTTAGAACTGTCCCTTTCTAATTTATAAATATTTTATATTTTAATAAATACGTAAGTAACTTTTTTAATAAATTAAGATTTGATATGAAAATAATTTATATTCATGATATAAAAAATTATTTCAATCCCAGCTACACTCAAATATTATAACTTTCTCTATAAATTATAATTATTTGACACACTTTTACAAAAAAAAATATAATTATTTGACACAGCGTTGATCTTTTCTATATTCACTATATAATGTATTTTTAGCTAATATTATAAAATTAAACTATATGTCTATAGGATATTTAACTTACTAATTCTATATAAATTTTATAATAATTGGTAAAAGAAATATAAATAAAAAAATATTTATTAAATAAAAATATTATGACTATATTAGTAAAAATAATAGTTACATGTTATATTAACAAAGTTCAAATTACAGACTTTAACCTTTTCACATATTTAACAATATGCGTATTTAATAAATTATAATTATTTAACTTCTTCCCTATAACATCTCTTTTAAAATTATAAGAAACTGATCGAATTTCATATTTTTACAATATCCAATTAAGGAAGAAACAATTTTCACTAAACTACGCAAGTCGAAAGTGTGAGAATTGGTAATCAGTTAATATCTAAAAGGCCAAATGTCACAGTCGCACAGTTGTGTTATAGATTTTCCCATTTGAAGGCCCCATTAATACCCATATGTTTCCAATTTCAAAGTTGAAACTTTTGATTTTCCTCTTACCTACAAAATTTAAGTAGGTGGGGAGGATTGATTGGTGGCATACTTTAAAGAAAGTTGAATACTGCAAACTGCAACAGCTGGGACTACACGTACACCTGGTTAGGACACAGGAGTTTTCTACTGCAAATCAGAAAATGCCTTCAAGTAATCATGGCACAAATGAATTTAATTTAATAAAGATCGTAGGTTCAAATCGTTTTTTATGTATGTAGTTGTTTAAAACTTAAAATTAAGAGTTTTGTCTTTTGTTAGAGATCTATGAGCAGAAATTAATTTAAAAATAAATAATTTAAAAATACCTTTAATACCTTTGTACAGTTAGAACTATCTTATAACGTCTCGTGAAAAAAAAAAGCCTTCAACCATTCCCCAATTAGAGGGATGAAGTCAAAACCTACCGAGCGATGAAGTCAAAACCATCTCCTCGGAGAGAATGAATTTTGGGGATGAGGCTCAAGGTTTAACCTTTAAGTGATCAGGTAGTGAGCAAGCTGACGAGATTGTTCATCTCCTTTCAACTTTTTCTCTTTTATGTCACATACCAGAAAGAATATTATAATCGTCTGACAGCACGTAGTCAGAAAGGGACATCATCTGATTTTTGTTCACATTGGCTTTTTACTTTTTTAGGCGTTGGGAAAGTTACAAGGGTTGGTGGCCGCAGAAACATAAACACGGCGATGGTTTTTGTCGGATCAAATCAACGGTACTGATAAAAAAAAGGCATTCCAAAATATCTTTTCAGTTATTACCATGAAGAATAAAGATGCCTTTTTCCTGGTTGAGTTCATTCTTCCTTTTTATGATTTATTATATTCTATTAAATAAATATAAACTCCTTAGTTTTTTAAAATAAAAAAGAAAAAGAAAAATGTACATTCATTTAATAAATTATGATAATTTTTAAAGAAAATTTAAGTTTTTAATCAAATTATAAAGAAAATATGTTTCTTTGAAATAATATTATTAATCATATCAGCATCATCTTTCTCTGCCCTTTTCCATTTTGTACTTAGTTGGCTCTATACTCTTTCGGGTAAATACATGAGATAAAGAACTTGATCATTCATTTCCGGAAGTGCGAAGCCTAACAATGAGATCTTCAAAGCTATTGGAGCAGACTACTACATAGGTGGTCAAAGAGACTGACAAGATGATAGTACAGTCCCTTGTGACCAATAATCTTGGCAAGGATTAAGACTCATAAAAAAACAAAAAAAACTGCAAGACTGCAGACATTACCCTCAATTCTTGTTTTACCACGGCTATCTATCATTTTTTGGCATCTGTAATTGCACATCACCGCAATGCTAGCAACATACAGTATGGTCGGGACATCTATCCTTTCTTTGGTACTTGCTGTTTCCACCTGGCAAAAGGGCCTTAGCCATGCGATAACAATTCTCCAGCCACTGCCACGTACACGCAATACTAACACACCTTTATAAAACAATCTTTAGCCACATTTATCTCCAACGGAAGCAGCAAACCCATGCCCAAGCTATCTTTATCAAGCAAATATGCAGCAACAATCGGAGCACGTGAGTCTCAACGCCTCCACCGCATCAGCCGCCACCACATATAGCATTGAGAAAGAAAGGCTAAGAGACAGGAAAGTGAGAGAGATGGTGGCAGATCAAAGAAGACTAGTGGAGGTACCCTACACGGCCCCCTTGGCTCACACAATGAATGCTTTGATTGCCAACCAAGTGGTCGCCTTGCCAGTGGCTGCACCACCAAGACAGTGGATTGGTGCTGGTGGGTCAATGATCATGGAGTCTGATAAGCATACAGGAGTAGTAAGGAAGCACTACATAGGAATGGTTCCTATGCTAGATATCTTGGCACAAATTGCTGGTGATGATCAAATGAATATTGGTGGCGATGAAATGTCTGATCTTGACAAGAAGATGTCCGTCCCTGTGTCTTCCATCATTGGACATTGTCTCGAGGGCCTTAGCTTGTGGACACTAAACCCCAACACTAGGTGTGCCTTGTCTCTCATACGTTTCGATTTAACTTTAGTACTCAATCGATATAAATTCACGTTCACTCTTTTAACAATTGTCTTGCTTGCTCTCAATTTCAAACCTGCAGCATCTTAGACTGTATGGAAGCAGCAAAGGAATCCATAGGGCTTTGGTACCTGTAGACGGCAACTTGGAGAACGTCTCAGGAGTTGAGCTTGTAGAGTCGGCTTCCAGCTACCGAATGCTTACGCAAATGGACTTTCTGAAGTTCTTGAGGGATAATGCTTCTGACATCCAAGGTATATTATCAAGGAATGTGTGGGAAATTGGGGCCGTCAACGAGACTGTTTTCGGAATTACCGATCACACAAAGGTCATTGATGCCATTAAGTGCATGAGAGCTGCTTTGCTCAATGCAGTTCCTATAGTTGTGGCCATGAATTCCCAAGAGGATGATTCCAAACAGCTTATAAATGTACCCGTCTCCTCTTTGACCTCTCATCTTATGTTCACTCACACTAATCAAACTCTCCAAGCCAGTCAATTTGCCTAACCTTTTCTGTTATTTGATGTTTACCAGGGTAAGCGCAGGAAGCTAATAGGGACATTTCCTGCAACAGACTTGAGAGGATGTCATTTATCTTCATTGCAAACGTGGTTACCTTTAACAGCCCTGGAATTCACAGAGCACATAGCGGCTGCACCAGTACATGTAGCTCCTGCTTCTACCAATCTTTCACCTAGGGAACTCGTAACCTGCTATCCTGACTCGCCTCTCGGTGAAGTGATTGACATGGTTGTTAGCAAACATGTTCACAGAGTTTGGGTCATCGATCGCCAACGCCTCCTCCTTGGACTTGTTTCTCTTACAGACATAATCAAAGTCATAAGGGCCTCACTTGTGGATCCTATGTAATGTGAAGTGGGCCAATGTATTGTATATAAGTTTGTGGACTTATCGTAGCAGTGAGGCAGAAATCTGTGCAATTTTAACCATAGTTGATAGTAATGTGTACTACTGCTAATGCTAATAATGGGAATTACTATTTTTCTTTCTTTTGATAGAAAACTGCACAATCCATTTCATTAATATAACATCAGATTATAGGCGATGATAATCATGGAAACAAGAGACTTTGAGATGCAAGAGTACCGACTCTTTTGCTTCGAAGAGAAGAAACAAGACTCGGAGCATGTAAAAAAAGAAGGCACAAAGGAAAATTCAACTGCAAGATAATATGAATTTATATAAAATATCAATTCATTTCACAGTATCAGTGCTACATGACCACTTTCAATGGATCCTAACTTTGGCTCATCAACTAGTAGCCAAAATGCTTCATAATCTTCCACCCTTTTTCTTGATTTTCCCATCTTAGTAAAGGCAATAAACTTTAATCTTCCTATTAAGCTTGATAGGCAGAACTTTATCAACTAGAGAGTGCAAGTACTTGAAGCCATAAGAGCTTTTGAACTTGAAAGTTTCGTCACCATTGCACCTCCTCCTCAGTTCATCATCGCAGACATAAATCAGGCCACCAAAAATGCAGATTACAAAGCATGGCAAAGAACAAATTATTTGTTACTATGTTGGCTACTCTTAACCATTAGAGAAGAAGTGATCGGACAGGTAAGCCATTCTAACTCATCCTACTAAGTATGGCAAATCCTGAAAAGTCTTTATGCTTAAACTTCCATGGTTAGAGTCTTACAACTCAAACATCAACTCTTAACAATTTAAAAGCGATCACACACCATATCTAAATATATACAAAAAGTTAAAACTATAGGAGATCCACTCCAAATTGCAGGACATATCATCATAGAATATGAACTAACATTAAGTGTCCTCGATGGTCTTGGTCATGAATATGATCTTGATGTGTTTTATTTAATGCACTTTAAGAAAACTTCAACAATCCACTAAGTGTCGTTCACAACCATGAGAGAGATTCTCCTTCTTCTCACTAGCCTAACTCCCCCTCCTCTCTTTCCAGCATTTCTGCATTCCATTCCTTCTTCTCTTTAGCCAAATCCCCCCTCCTCCCCATCCAGCATTTCTGCATTCCTTAACTCTTCGACTCCTCCTCCATGTTCCAAGCTCTTCTTCCCCTGTTTTCTTTTCCTCTTACCCTCTCATCTTTCTTTCCATCTTTCTTTTTCCTGGCAGTAGCCTGGTCCAAGGGTTCTACTGTCAATCCCTATTCTTCTCTTCTTTCCTACCTTTGCTCATTTCCTTTTTCTGCTTTACTTCTTCTTCATTACTTTTCTGTATGCTATCTGAAAAGAAGCCGCTTTCCCCTTTTGGAAACATGTCAGAACCCCAGCCTCCTCCAAATCTTTCTGACTTCCCACCTTTACCCTTGTCCTCACCTTCTCCCTCTGCAACTCCCAATCCTAATTCCACTCCTAACCTTTTCCCTCAGCCTATCCCCTTCCTTGCCCGAAATTCTACTTCCTCCACTTCTCCACCTCTACCTCTACCCCCCAAACCAAACCTTCCACCCTTTGTGAGAAAAGTTCCTGCAGCAGAACCTTCCTCTTTTGAGCCTCCTCTCCTGAACAAAGCACCTGCAACAGAAACATCCTCTATTAGTGCTAAAAGGACTTGGAAACAAGTTGTAGGAGAAAAGAATGAATCCTCCCTAGTTTTCTGCCCTCTAGTAGAACTAAATGGGAAACTAATTGTTGCTCCTCCAATGGAAACTCTTCAAGAAAGGGCAAAGTCTTGGGAAGCCACTCTAGTTGGGCTTTTTATGGATAAAAGACCAGCCTTCCCAGTAATTCAAGCATGGACGCAAAGGCATTGGAAGGGAGAGGCTTATTGGATGTTATGCTTACTGAGGAAGATAATATCATTTTCACTTTTTCCTCTAAATCAGAAGCTCAAAAAATTATTGAAGAGTGCCCTTGGCATGTCTCACAACTTCTCTTCTTCCTCCAACGATGGCAGTCGGGTATGGAGCTTGAAAAGATTAAAGTCAACAACATTCCATTATGGGTTAATATCCATAATATTCCATTGGAATATTGGACAACCAAAGGATTGAGTATGCTAGCTAGTTATTTAGGGAAACCTTTATGTATGGATGAGAATACAGCTTTGAGGAAAAGGGTTGGATTTGCTCGGATGTGTGTTAGTATGGACATTACTAAAGACATGAAGCACAGCATTCCCATTTTAAGATTGGCAAATAAGAACACTCTAAGGGAAGATAGAGTTCTGGTTACATACCAGTGGAAACCATCATTGAAAGCCTAAGGAAAGGCATGGAAACCTACTGGGAGAACCTTCACCAGTGGGGATTATTGGGAGGTGACTGGCATATTTTGGACAGCACAGAGGAGGAAGGGAAGGATGTCCTGGTTACTGACAATCCTAGTCTCACTCAATTGGACAAAGCTTCCCTCATTCATGAGGACAATAGCCAAGGATCTTTTGGTGTAACCTTGGACATGTGCAGTGGGGCAGAAATGGTTTCTTCATACTCAATTCAGAAGGATGAGGAAGTTATAGACAATGGAGCCACTACAACAGCAGGGGGACCTATCTCCCTTCAGCCGGATTCTCTTCCCCCACTGCCCTCTCAGCCACAAGAAGGAACTCTAGAGGAGGTACTAATATCATTAAGGAAAAGCAATCGGAGCAGTAGGAAAGGCTCCAAGAGCAAAAATCATACTCCATGTCAATGACAGTATGGAATGTAATAGGAATAAACCACCCCTCAAAGTTGAATGCTCTGAGGGATTTTGTCCTGAAGGAAAAGCCTTAGGTTTTTTGTCTTTTGTAAACTAAGATTAAGGAAATAAATTTGCCCAAGCTATCTTGCATAGGCAGGAAATGGAAAATCTTCTCAAACCATCACAGCCATGTGTATACTAGAATTATCCTTCTCTATGGAGAAGATTTAATGGAGGTGACTGTCATTGAATCTCATCAGCAGTACATTCACACTGTGCTCTTCTATAAGATGGAAAACTCTAGAGTTTTTGCTACTTTTGTTTATGGTCTCAACCTTAGGTTTCAAAGGTCTGAACTATGGAATGCCCTCAGTCGAATCAAGCCCTCTATTACCCATCCCTAATTAGTTTGTGGCGATTTTAACACCACTCTTTACCGATTTGAGGCTGAAGGTAATTATAACTTACGCAATTACACCACAGATATGCTTGAATGTGTGCAGGATTTGGAGTTAACTGACCTCAAATCAGTTGGTCACAAGTTCACATGGTCAAATAAGCAATCTTCTTCTTGGCATATTAGGAAGAAGTTAGACAGGGCTTTGGTGAATGTGGATTGGCTGCATTCTTTCCCAAGCAGCACAACCACCTTTATGGATCCGAGCATTTCTGACCACTCCCCTATTCGTATAGACAATATGTTCAACTCTCACAAAACCAGTCACCCCTTCAGGTTTAATAACTTCTTGGTTGCTACGGAGGGTTTCTGTGAAGCTATTTCTTAGGGAATGGAGCATGTTTGTTTTGGGACCAAACAATACATTTGTCTTCAAAAGCTAAAATCTATTAAACATAAATTGAAACTCCTAAATTCTCACAGAGGCAGAATCTTTTGAGGGAAATTAAGGCAGCTAGAGGCAAACTCTCAGTTATACAGTCAGCTTTGGCTGAATCTCCAACTGATGGCTCTCTAGTTATGGTAGAAAAGGAAGCTTTAAAAGTTTACTTACAAAGTGTGGATAATCAACATTCCCTTTGGCAGCAGAGGTCTAAGGTCTCTTGGTTAAAGGATGGGGATAAATGTACCAAATTTTTCTTTAATTCTGTACAAGCCAGGCATAACTCTAATAAAATTACTTCCATTTCTTCTAAAGATGGGACAATTGTGGCAGGACAACAGGGACTAGCCAAAGAAGCCTTTCTTTACTATAAGAAACTCCTAGGCACAGAGGTTTTTACTAGGGTTAATGGAGATGAACTGAGGCAGTTTGTTTTTGCTTGTATTCCTACAGATATGGTTTCCTTCCTAATCAGTCCAGTTACTGACCAAGAAATAGAAAGAGTGGTTTTTGCGATGAATGGCTCAAAAGGCCCGGGACCGGATGGATTTAATGGTTTTTTTAACCAGAAATCTTGGTCTATTGTGGGAGGGATCGTTAAAGAAGCAGTGCATGAATTTTTCCATAAGGGGGTCTTACTGAAGGAAATCAATAAAACCTTTATTACCCTTATTCCTAAACACTCTAACCTCTCATTTTGGATAGATTTCAGACCTATTTCCTGCACTAATTTTCTTTACAAGATTATTGCTAAAATATTGGCGAATAGGTTGAAGGAAGCCCTCCAACCCCTCATCAGTGAAAATCAGGGAGCTTTTATGAAGGATAGGGACATTGGTGATAATATCCTCCTTATTCAGGAGTTATTAAAGGGATACAACCGACACATAAGCCCTCATAACTGCACTATCAAAGTGGACCTTCAAAAGGCCTTTGATAGTGTGAATTGGAATTTTTTGCTACTAACCATGGAGATCATGGGTTTTCCTAAAAGATTTTTAAAATGGATCCGTGAATGCATTACAACCACAGCTTTTGGAATCCTAATTAATGGGAGTCCTACGGAGATCTTTAAAGGGAGGAAAGGACTTAGGCAAGGGGATCCCTTGTCCCTTTACCTATTCCTTATTTGTATGAAGGTGCTTACTGAAATGTTGAAGCACAAGTTGACAGATGGTTCCGGCTTCAGGTTTCACTCAAAATGTAAAAAGATTTCTCTAAATAGTTTGTGTTTTGCAGATGATCTTATCCTCCTTAGCAAGGCACATGTCCCCTCAGTCTCCCTATTGATCAATACCCTCACTTCCTTCAGGGACATGTCAAGGCTGAACATTAACTTTTAAAAGAGCTACCTTATCCTCTCAAAAAGTGCAGAACACTTAGCATCTGCTTTACAAGCAGTCACTGGAATGGTTGTTACGGAGCCCCCTCTCCTTTATTTAGGTATTCCAATCTCCTCTAGGAAACTCAGGAACTGTGAATGCTTCCCATTAATTGAAAAAATACATAAAAGGCTAGTCTCCTGGACAAATCGAGCTCTTTCCTATGGTGGGAAGCTTCAGCTATTGAAATCAGTCATCTCTCCCATGCACAATTACTGGTGCTCCTACCTTTTCCTTTCCAAAGGAATTATCAAAACAATTGAGAAGTTGATGAAGCAATTCCTATAGGGGAGACGGGTTAGGGAACAAGGGAAAGCTAAGGTTAATTGGAAGAGTATTTGTCAGCCTAAGGAAGGAGGGGGATTGGGGTTGGAGTCAATTCCCAAAAAAAATCATCTCCTTATGGCTAAAAGGATTTGGAGAATCTTCAGTGATAAGCAATCAATGTGGATTAGATGCATTCATGTTTATATGCTGAAGGGGAGGTGTTTTTGGGATTTATCCCTCAACAATCGTTATACTTGGTTCTTTAACCAGCTTTTAAAATTGAGAGAAGATGTACAACCTCATATGTCCTGTAGAGTGGGGGATGGGGAAAGATTATTTATGTGGCATGATAATTGGACAAGCCAAGGTGCATTGATCCATAACCCTTTAGCGAGAACTCTTCTGGTAAGATTCCCTGGGCATACCAAGCTTAAAGAAATCCTAGCTAACAGCATATGGTTATTCTCTAGGGATGAAATCAGATTATTATCCATCCCACCAATCAGTAGGCATGGTGAAAAGGATTGTTTCTTATGGCAGGGAATTCCAGTCTCAAACATCACAATGCAGGTAGCCAAGCAACGGTTAAGGGGTACTTTGACTCAGGTTGATTGGTCTTCTATAGTCTGGAACAAATTTCTGAAACCTAAACATAGTTTCCTTCTATGGTTGGTCATGCTGAGTAAACTCAGTACCATGGATCGGCTTCAATTCCTAAATTATTCACGGATGTGTATTCTTTGTAATCAAAAGGAAAAGACTAGAGATCATAATATTTTCGAGTGTGTCTACTCCACAAAGATCTGGATGAAGATCCTTAGATTGAGTACTGAAGCCTGTCTGTCGAACAAGCTCTATGAGTTACTATTGGAACTGCCTCATCTATCTGTCTCTACTTTCGACAGAGCAGTTATCCTCATTTCAGTGGCTACTTGCTCTCAAGAAATTTGGAGGGAAAGAAATCTACGAAGGTTCCAGAAGAAGACTACACCTATATCCTCAATTCTAGAACTTATCATCAGAATCATCAGAGAGCAGCTGATCTCTACTCAGCTGCACTCCAAATGTAGCAGGGGACTAGCTCTCTCTTTGAGAGTCCAGTCTCCAACAAGGCAATCAATTCATTAAATCTACAGTGCAAGTTAGGTACTAACCTTAACCTAGCTGCCTCCTCCTCTCCTCTGATCGATGTTGAATTTTTTTAGGCTAACAAATGAGGAAAACACGCTCAAAATAGGGAAGCCCATATTTTCGCTCTCCTGCAAGACAATCAACCATCGTCAACTTTGAGTAGACTCTTCCATCACGCAATCACTTGGACTTACCGTAGGTAATCTCCCCAAGGTACGGTAGAAGAAGGAGCTCGGGAAGTGCCAGCGTCATCATTTAGCCCATTCCCCTGACTTTCCAAATCGAGTAGCTTCTGGGTGGGTTGTGAGAGTTTCGATTAGTTATGCCCTAATTTGGAGTATTCCCTTTCGCCTATGCACAGCCGGTTCAAGTATCCCGGTTTGACTTTATTTTGTATTCTTTTGTTTACGTCAAAACGCACACATGCGTTGGGTTTGAGAGTTGGGTATTCTTACCATGGTTAAGAGACTTTGTATGATTATTTTCCATTTATTCAATACTTTTAAATTTTCAAAAAAAAAACTTTACAAGAAGTACAATACTCTCTCATGATGCATAAAACAATGATATAACAGTTAAATACAATTGCTCAAGCAGACATTTCATCACCTGTTGCCAACTTTGCAACTTACAATAGCAATAACCTAAATCGAAACAATGAAGGCGGAAGAGGTAGATTTAGAGGAAGAGGAAGTCGTGGAAAAGGAGGTAGATGGAACGGGAATTGAGTTTTCTGTCAGCTTTGCCACAAGCTTGGACACAAGGCACTAAAATGTCACAAACAGTTAGACAAATCGTGTTAAGGTAATACTACACAGTTATGGAAACAAAACAACTTCACTCATCAAACTATATAGGATAATGCACAAAGTTACCCTCAATCTTACTTGGCCCTCAGTCAACAAAGTATCCCTCTTTTGAAGTAGTCAATGATAGTACATAGTTGTAGATAATGGGGCTACAAATCATGTAACAACATATATCAACAATCTTTCAATAAAACATGTATTGGTGACTCATCTCACATACTTTTCCTTAACCTCACATAATATGGGATACAACCACATTTTAGCTATCCTTATACCCAACAACAAAATGAAAGATTTTGACTTTTTTTACTAAACACAATTTAGGATTTAATGGAAGATTTTGACATTTTTTTGTCTACTTTTATCTTTTTATGTGCTTATCAAAGAGAGGGCATATCCGCTGTTTAGATTGGAGAAATTATCGCTTTTGTGAGACTTAGAGCACTCTTATATTTTTTTTTTGGTTCCAAGGATGTGATGAGTACATGAATTGCAATCCATATATTGTGCACAATTAAGTGAATAATAAATATACATTGTGGGAAGACAATGCATTCTGTGATAACTAATAACATACTTGTGAAGATAGCGTTCCGGTTTACTGTTTTATGCTATTGGACTTAGAAATGTTGGCTTTTTTTAGGAGATATGCTTTATGTTAATTTGGATTTAAATCAGGTTTTAGCTTGGCTTAGTTACCTCTCTAGATCTTAGAGGACTCGTGATTAGATGAGATGCAGGAAGCAAAAGGAAAAAAATTGGCCTTGTCTGTTGGATTCGCCTAGGGTCCTTGGGATCTATATACATATTAATCTTTCATTTAAGTTATTCACATATTATAATGGAAATTATGAAATTATTTACTATTTTCATGTTTGAAGTTAAATCGACAGATTCCATTTTCTAACTAATGTATTTGTTGAAATCTCAACTTGAATCAGGATTAGAGAAGGAAATTGGAGCTCCACAATTAGAAGTATGGCAATGATTTTTTTTATTATATCCAATTTTATGTTATTGGTGTTAGATCTCTTGAAGTTAATGGAACTACATCTCAAAGGAACTGATTGGACCAAATTTATACTATAAATTAGGCCCGTTTTCTTTAGTAATTATGCACTTGTTGACTCCCAATTTATGATTTTTATGCTTATTTTGGTCCCGCACATTGATTTTTGATAAATTGCACATTGTCAGTATTTTGTTGTCATTT
>JANZLX010000001.1:22085209-22099335 GCA_025531955.1 Erythroxylum orinocense
CTTAACAAACATAAGTCGAGTTACAGGAGATACAAGTCGACTTATCAGTACCGAACAAGCATAAGTCGAGTTACACAATGTACAAGTCGACTTATACAATAACAGGTTTAATGGTATTTTCTTGTATAGGCACATAGATCCTGGACTTCGGAAATGTCCCGAAATAATTTTTTGTTTTCCGCACCTCGTGTATATGATGCACGCACCAGGATTTTCCTACATAGGCATACGACATTCTCATCGTGGATATCTACGTGGTGATGTTGGAGGCGAAGTTGACTCCTCAAATCTTTCTGTTGAAGTTGGCTCATCACTAAGGGCTTGTTCAATTCTCTGATCAAGTGGTTCAACTTCCTTAATTATTATCATCGGTACTAATGATGATCCCCTTTTATTGTCTGATCAATCATATACTCCATCTTTATCAAATGTAACATCTTGACTAATAATTAACTTTCGAATGATTAGACTATACAGCTTGTAACCCTTGGTTTCTTGACTATAGTCAATAAAAATGCTTTTTTTGTCTTATCATCAAGTTTCTTTCTTAATTCTCCAAGTACATGTGCATATGCAATATAATCAAACACCCTCAAGTGATTGAGGTTTGGTCTTCACCCACTCCATACTTCTTCTGGTGTTTTATCATAAACACTTTTAACTAAACACCTGTTAAAATATAAACAATACATGCAACAACTTCTACCCAAAAACCTTTAGGCATCCTTTTACAATGCAACATACTTCTTACCATATCCATTATAGTTTTGTTTTTCGTTTTTGCCACTTTATTTTGTTGAAGAGTATGTCTAGCTATCAATTGATGTTTAGTTCCTTTCTTCCTCAAGAAATCATCAAAACATTGTACTCTGTACCTTTATCAGTTCTTAAAACTTTAAGAGCATGGCCTTTTTGTTTTTTTTGATGTATGTCATAAAATTCTTGAGTTTTGTACTTGCTTCAAAATTTTGCTTTAAGATATAAACCTATGTCTTTCTACTAAAATCATCAGTGAAAGTAATAAAGTATTTATTACCTCTAACTGAAGGACCATCCACATATCACAAGTTTGAATGCAATAGCTCAAGTGGACTCTTAGCTCTCCAAACACGTCCTTTAAGAAATGGATCTCAATGTTTCTTTCCCATGATGTAAAGTTCACATAGTTGGTTAAGAAGTTTAATGATAAGTAAGCCAATAGACCTTTTTTTATCTGCTAAAAATTTGATGCTTCTAGAGTTAAAGTGCCTAAATCACAGGTGCCAAAGCAAAGTTTCATCTACGAATGCAATATTGCAATACAAGACAGTATAATACTTGACATCCATCAAAAATAAAAGATTTCTTATCATCTTGATTTTGCTATTAAGCCCATCTTTACATCACTGATTGTGCATCCTTGTTTGTTAATAACCAATTCACAACCTTTTTTTGCTAGTTGTCCGCTTAAAAGATTTTGACAAATAATTGGTGAATAAAGTACATCAAAAATAAAATTTAGTGATCCATCCTTAAGTTTGTTGGCAATCTTTCCTTTTCCTAGAGCTTCAATTGTTGAATTGTCTCCAAGTTTGACTGTGGTTTGAAAGTTCTCATTCAAGTTAGAAAGTACCTCCCTTTTTCCTATTAGATTATTACTACAACCAGTTTCCAACAACCATTGATAGTCAATGTTATCAATAATTGCATGACTAGTCATTAGCACGTTTTTTTTGCTATCATCATTTTCAACCACTTTAGCGTAATTCTTTCGATCATTTTCTACTTTAGCACTAGTGACCATATTTCTTACAGTTATGGCATTGAATATATGACTTGCACTTGAATTGAAGATGTTTATGCTTCTTCCATTTATAACACTACATAGTTGTTTTATTTTGAAACGAGCTACATCTTGTTCTTTGATTGGAACCGGTTTTGAAGTTCCTTCCTCCCCATTTCTTGAAGTTTAACCTCTTTGGATGTTCTCAATTTTTCTTGTAAACGTTGTGTTCTTTAAATTCGATGATTTCATCTTGACTTTGCTTTATTAACTCAAACTGCCTTTTTAGTCCTTATAATCGTGTTCATTTCACCGCATCTATACCTTCATATGTATTTATTAAAATCTTCCAATCCTCCTTTGCTGTTTTGGTATGGAATTTTTTTTAAGAACTATCAACTCAACTGATTGAAAAATTAGGAACAAAGCTTTTTCGTTGAGTAAGTGATCACGATCCACTTGTTGTCTTTCTACAACTAATGTTGCTTAATTTTTTGTTTCATCAAAATCTTTTTCGAAGGTTTCTCCATAACCATTACTTCTTAAACATAATTCTATCATATGTTTCCATATTGGAAAATTATGTTTGCCATCAAATTTGAAAATTGTTGATTGCACTTGTGGAAGAATTTGTTGTGTCTACATCGGTTGTATTTGTTGTTGATTCTCTCCTCTCATATTTGATGCCATCACGAACCCTTAGCTATCATACCAAATTTAGGGAAATTTCAAACAATAATTTCCCAAAATAATTGTATGGAATAGAGTAAAGACTAAATAAGAACTTTAATCATATAAGAGACAACACTCCTATTAATCTTGACTTTTGTTATAGCCTTTTACAACACAATCAACTCGTTAGAATTGATTTATTTTCTAAAACTCAATTTTCTCTCTACACACCTTTTTGCTTTCACACACAAAGGAAACCCAAACCACTATATATAATGTCAAAAAAGAGGTTTGCACATGATTGAAGTAAGAAATTTCTAGCTAATGACAACTCATACATACCAAGAATTCTAGCAAAATACAATTTTTATACAGCTAAGCATATGACTTAATTGCTAAGTATTTGACTTGGTCAAATGTCAACTAATATACACCTAAGTGTACATATCCAATTTGAACTCAAATGTCAACTAATATACACCCAATTGTATATATCCAATTTGAATAAGTAATTGACCAAGTCTTAATCTTGAAGCTTGTAGAATTTTTTTTTTCCCCTTATAGTATTTTGTTTTGATTGGCCAAACCACGATTAATTCCTAATGTTTCTCTTTCTAGAAAAGTTCCGAAGTTGTTGAAAGCAACTGACTCTCCACCACTTCAAGCTTCCACCCTCTAAATCACCACTCAATTCAAGTGTTCTCTTCCTCCTTTCTATATATTGGAATTGGAACTAGGCAATCTTGCTGGAATTTTGGGGTTGTATCTTTTTGCTTAATTTCATTAGTGGTGCAATTGAACTATTGTGTACACTCAACATTCTTGATTTTTGCCTTAACTTCTTTTATTATTGCTGTACGTGTGCATTGACAACTCAGAAGCATTTGATGATATTCCGTGTAGATTCTCAGGGAGAGCACTTAAGTACTCAATGAACAAAAAAGAAACAGATCTTGAGTTGAGTGATGCGTGAACTTTGATGAGATTTAGTTCAAGGGCTTGGATTAAAAAAGAAAAGAAAAGTAGGAAAAAGAATTGAAACCTAATTCTTACTTTTACAGCCATAATTATTGGATTTGTGATTATTTTCATTATGAACTCCGGCGTCTAAAAGAATAAATGTGCCATATATCAGTATAGTATAAAACATTCCCAACTTGCAGCCATGCCTGAAGGTCAGCCAGTAAAATTGGGAACTATAACACAGTAAGGAAAATCCTTAACTTATCCGCGGTGGTCGCTGACGGCACTGAAAAATGAAAATAGAAATTATTAACAACGTATCAGCTCAATCAAGAACATCCAGGAGTTACAGAAATCCTAATACCTAATCTAAGAGTAGAAGCAGACATTATGGCCATCTCGAGCACTGAGTCCTGAATCATATACCATCGCACAACCACTCCATACATTTCGCATTCATTTGACAGTCACTCACTTGATATCATAAAAGTATATAATGTGACATACTTGAACTATTGAACCTAAACTAGAGGAGGCAACAAATTAAATAAGGCGACTTTACCCCAGCATTTGGAATATCAAAGCGTGAAGATGGGAATTAACATATCATATGAATAGGACAAAAAGAATATTTCTTGTTTTCAATAGATAATGGGTGTAGTACATAAGCACGAGAGGTAAAAGCATGATTATGAAGTCTATGCTCGAAGTTAAATACTGTGAGTTCTTTAATTACATAGGTATAAACGCTTCTCTAAAAGTATCATCTTCCTCTAAATAATGCATTTCAAGGTTCAGTACTCAAGAGTATACTGTATGCTTGCATCACCCTATTGCATGCTCTCTCTCTATATTAATTTACTATGATCACTAATGTAGGAACAGAATGTTGCCCGGCTACTGACTAGAATTTATTTACCTGCCATCACTGGCCTTTCTGAAAAGTCATGTCTCAACATCTCTTTAGTACGTCATCATACAGCAAGAAGACAAAACGAAGCCCTACCCATTGTGCCACGTATCCACCTAACTTTTCATCTCGTCTCACGTCCTGCCACTATCCTTGCTTATCGGGCTCTCTCCTTCTCAGCCACGGTTTATTTTCTTTTTATCCCACCCATACTCAAAAACATTTTTCCTCGAGAAAGGGATAGAAAAGTCAGAAAAAGTTGCAAAGGGAAGAAAAAGGTTGGCCTCAGCATGACGAAGTAATATTAATTAATTGATTAATAAAGGGTAACATATGTCTAATGTATGTGTGTTACATTTGCCTTTTTTTTATCCCCATTTGTAATAATATAACTATTTAACGATCTTATTATGGGTGTGAGGTGACTGACAAGTAACCGACTACAGGCAGTTGTTGGAACAGGGTTCAGCACCGACACTGACGCTGACGAAATCAGACAGACTGCACGCGAGGTGACCGGGTACAAGGACGGCAGGTCATTTTAGCCTTGAACTCTGTGTATTTCGGCGGGCATGTTTGGTCGATACCCCACATTCTCCTCGATTAGACCCACGTTGCGCTTGCACGCCCCTTGTCTACAGATTACACTCCCAACGGCGGCGCGTGAGTTTTTTCTTTCTCCTTTTGGTTTCACACCAAGGATTTCGGTAACGCTGGTTATGAATAAATGGAGTAAAAACTAAAATGAAGTGTGGAGAACCAAAACAAAGAAAACTTTCACTTCGGAAAAGCTATGTTTCTGCTTACAATTCACCGTTAACACAATTATTTTGACATATAATTAGTTTTTCTGAAAATCAAAGTAGTCCAAAGTACCATGGTATCATATAGATATGTCGTCTACAGTCATCTCTCTTCTTGCATTACTTGTAGATTTGTGCAATTTCATTCTCAAGTTTTTGTAAAAGAATATGGGAAGTTAGTTTATAGTTGAAGAAATTGAAAGGAAAAAACTAAATAAAACTAGATTACTCTGAAATTTAATATTTATTTATATTTCACTCCTATGTTGTTAATACGTATTAGGAATGAGACCATCAAATCATCTTTTCACATGTTCAAACTTTAGATTATAAATATGTAAAATTGTTGTTGTTGGTGGTAGTGTTATACTGTAAGGACGACCACAACCTTGTCACATAATAACGACTGTTAAGTATTTCTAAGTAAGATTTAGATCGGAGATACTAACTATTAGAATACAAACTTAGTGAACTTTTTTTCTTTAATGCCAATCAACATAAATTAATTTGTCATTAAATGGATATGACGGTTGTTTTTCTTATAGAACAACGTCTTGGTAAGTATTTTTAACAAACTTAATTGAAAAATACGATTCACTAATTTTCTTACCATTCCATTTTAGTTAAAGCAACTTTTCGAGATCTCTTTATAAGTTTCTTAAATTTAAGCACAAGTTCCTTTCCTTTCCATATTAGTTCAAGCACCTTTTCTAAATTCTATTACAAGTTTTCAATTCAAGGACAACATTTTTTAAAGCACAAGCAAAAACTTGAAATAGAAACTAAAGGAGGGAAAGGAATGAATGCTTTATCTTTATCTTTAGTTTTCTTTCAAAAGACAAGAAATGGGATCTACATTTTCAATTGACTTAGCTTCATTATTATGCTTGAATTTCATCCCATCTTTTCTAATTCTCATAACAACATTTACATCTCTCCTCTATTTTTCATTTTTATGCTTGAATTTGACACGTATAAGACATCGATATTAAATTAGGTGTGCGAATATAGAAGCTGTGTGCAAAAGTAGGGGTCCACATCCTCCATCGTTCTTTAAATACTTCGATTCCCCCTCGTATCGTCACGTTTGGCACCTCTGCATAAACCCTAAACTCTCAGACAAACTTTATCTTCCAAGAAAGCATCCCAATTTCTTACCATTTCATTCTTTGTGATTGATCCTGTAACTTAGCCAAAACGGGTCTGCCTCTGTGGATGCTTGGTTTGGACCCGCACCGATTGTGGGCCGATATGAACCGGTTACTAGCCTTACTCTTCCACCAGGTAATCATCATCACCATCTTTCTTACTGTAAATTATCTTTCATTTTAATTTATAACTCATAATAAGTTTGTTACAATAACGTAGACGCATATGGATTTGTTGGTTCCCAAGTTATATGAATTCTTTTAAGTTTACCAATAAATCAAAACAAATGACTTGCCAATCAGGAAAACATGCATCTCTATTCTTTCAGTCTTATTTATGAGTTATTTGGTTGCCGTGTTTAGGGTGTGCTGGATGAGCAATTCTTGCAGCTCCAGCAGCTTCAAGATGAGAGCTCACCGAACTTCGTATCTGAAGTTGTCAACATCTACTTCTATGAGTCCGACAAGCTGTTAAGGAATCTTAGAAACTTACTGTAACAATCTTTAGTCATCACTTTTTCTTCTTCTTTTAAATTTCACACTTAAGACATACTTTTTGTATAGGAGAGTCGAGATTGGTTTCTACAATTCGATTATTTATCTTTTTCAACACTATAATTTCCCTTTGGTTGAAGTGTTTACCACGAAAACATCCAATTCCCGTATGTTCAACTACTTGTCATCATACCCCGATTAGTGTCTGTTTCTTAAAATTGTCACTGCAACCATGCATGGCACGTGCACTCGTTTTTTCACATATCGCTTGCTGTTGCTTTCTTAAGTCTTGGCGTTTTGTGGTTTTCGAAAACTACTTACATTAAAGGTTTTTCATAAATTCGTCGATCTCTGTATGGTAAGTGATGCAAGTTTGGGTACGATCTCCTGGTTTAGCCAGGTCCGTATAATTGTGTAAAGTGGAGATTTTGATGGGAAAATACTTAATGATGGACAATCATTGATGGGACAGGATGGACAGAGAGTTCTCGGATTACAAGAAAATGGGAAGCCATTTGAATCAGTTTATGGGAAGCAGCTCAAGCATTGGAGCCAAAAGAGTCAGAAATGTGTGCGTTGCCTTTCGCGCCGCTTCTGAGCAAAACAACCGCGCAGGGTAAAAATAAAAAAGCACAAACATCCCACCTACCTCTTTATTCGAGCTGCACTCCCACTTCCGACTATTTGTTTCACTTTTCACCAATGCTTTACCGCCCTGGACCAGGAGTCTACAAATAGACACACACTGAGAGGTCCCTCTTGTTGTATAGTTGATATTAATTTCAGAAAAGCCAATGGCCTAATGTAACTGTCCTTTCTCTATATTTAAAATCAGACATGTGACCAAAATATGTTTAAATAGGGGGAAGTGGTGAGCATAGAAATTGAAACAAATTAGCAACTAGAATATCTAAATTCAAGAACGCTTAAATCATTATTTTATGATTAATGGGGTTGTTGTTTTAAATTTTTTAGATAATATTTGATAAAGATATTATCTTTTACTAAATTATGACTCTATAATTGATGCTGAAGTTATATTTGTTAAAAGTATGAATCCTCCAATTGAATAACTAAAATTTCTGGCATGGGTTTAATTTTCAGGTGCTTGAGAGCTTTGCAGCTGCTAGAGCACGAGTATTGCTACCTCAAGGACAAGATGCATGAACTGTTCCATGTAATATTAATACCACATACCTTTGTTCTGTTACATTTTTTACTTATCTTGTTTTCTGGTGGATATGTCTCACACATTTATGTATTTGAATTTCTCGTCCTGAACACAGATTGAGCAGCAGAGAGTTCTGGCAGCTGGAGTGAGGTACCCAATTGCACAGAATAACTAAAGCGAAAACTATGAATTTGGACGTTTCACCGGAGTATATTCAGTAGTCATGGTGCAAGGTGGTTGCTAAGAATCAAGCTAACCCTGTTAAAGACTAATTAGTTACTGTAGAGTTAAAACAGAAAAAGGAAGCCCTAGGGACTGCTTATTTCTGTCTACCTTCACATTTGCAGAGTGTATTCTTCTTTGTACCTTTTTCTCTTTTCCGAGTAACATTTGTTTGTTTGTGGTTGCGATGACTTGAATGCCAATGACCAAAACGTACTTGAGCTTGCAGTTCTAGCTCAAAACATTATCTTTTCTTCCTTCTTTTTGGTACTCTCTCCCTCATGTTAAACTTGGGATATCAGCTTTTTGGAGTAGTAGAGCTCCTGCTTCTCAGAATCGTCAAATTTTTGACTGCTATATATTTGCATGCAATGGAATCAGTATCAAAATCAGCTATGATATATAAGTTTTAATCTGCGACAACACATCAATCACTCAATTGACGAAACGGACTGCTCAAGGCAAGATCTTGATGTTTAAATTTCGATGATAATGGTAGTAATTTAGGATTCATTTAATAAAAAGAACTGACAAAGAAATCCAAAAACAACTCGTGACTCGTGACTCGTGGCTCTAAAGGGTGTACAAGGAAAAGTGAAACATTTGTTGGTATGACCAGAGCATCTCTTCGGTATATCTTTGTTTTTTTTCCAGGCAATTCACTATGTTTAAAATATTGGAATAGGTGGAAATGCAAATGTTATCTGTAATTAATAGAGATAACAAATAAAAGTTTTATAGTTTGAAATAATTTAATATTTATTATCTTTCTAATCAACTTAAAAATTCAGTATTATGCCCTGTAATTAATAGATTAATTATATAATTATAAAATATTTACTTAAAAATATTCTTATGTTTATTTGTTTAATTAACTAGATAATGAGATAAATCTCAAGGGATAATTATATTTTATAAATGAAAGAATAATGAGACCATAATTATGAAACTTATATTACGTTTATATATTATTTATTAATTGTTTATAGTTATCGTTTTATTAAAAGTAAATTTTAATAAAGTGAAAATATTAGCACAAGCTATTTTTTTTATAAAAATAGTCTATCTCACACCCTAAAATAGGAAAATATTTAAATAAATATATAGTTATTAGAAAAAAATTTATTGGGATGATTGTATAAGTAATTAAGCATTTAACTTCTGATCTTCAAGATATCTAATATATGAATTGCTATATTTTCATATTGCTTAGGACATATCCTTGTCATGATGAACTCAATAGTAGTTAATGGATATGGCATGAATTATATGGAAGCAAATGAGTAATCAATACATGATTTATCATCTTAAAATAATTAAGGAGAATATTTTATTATTATCAATTATTATTCATTTGAGAATTATTTGTCCAAAAATAGAATGTTACCTTAAAATAATTAAAATAATCAGTTACTATTGTTAGAGAATTAATATGAATGTATTGAATAGAATGAATATTAAATTCATAATATATGTCTAATTAGGACATAGAATGATGAAATAATTAAATTATATAGAAATATCATGTATAAAACATTTTAAAAAAACCAATTTGATATTGCTAATATTAGGATGATCATAATATATTATTAGAAGAAAATCTTAATCTATAAATATAAATTATTTAATTATATATAATCCTAAATATAGTTTAGGATTGTAATTTATATCTATTACCAACATATTTCAAAATCTAGTGAGTATAATACAAAAAACAAATAAAGAAAAAAAGATAATTTGGGAATCGATTATGAAGTTTGAGAAATTGTATAGTCAAGTCTAAGATATAAAATGGGACTAATATTGGAGATAATATGTTTCTAAAATTGGTTTTATGAAAGATTTGCTGAAAGGAAAATCAAGTATTATAATAAAATTTGATTTATAATTAATATTTTATTATATTTACAAATTAATCATATTATAAGAATAAAATAATCTTAGTTTTAGATAATTATTAAGAACTTTTATTTATTCTGTCGCATACATAATAAGATTATATCCGAAAATTTCAAAATTCACAACTTCATATAGAAGATAGAAATTTAAGCTAAAACAAAGGAATACTTTGACTTTACGTAAATTAGAAAACAATAATTATTGACATAATTAGTATGAAATTGATTTTTTGTAGATGCCAACCCTTAAACGTGAATCTAACGTTTGACATGTAATTTGATGTAAATAATAATTTACAAAATTCACTCTTTAAGTTTAGATATATAAGCTAAAATAATTAAGGAGGATATAAATAAAATGTAATAAATGAAAAAAGTAGAATTCTGTTCTAATTTCACTTAAGATAATTACATTTTAAATTTGAAACTATTTTGATTTTGCAATACTGGTTAGAATTACTAAAATTATCAATTAAACTAGCTCAGTGTTAAGTTCATTGTTAATGGTGTTGCTGTGAACTGTCAGGTTAACCGGTCCCTTTGCACATTAGCATACAAATGATATAATTTTAATATTAAAAAAATGAAAACCATAACTCATATCACTCATTTAGCCGAAAAGAAAAAACAAAGAACGATATAAAAGAAGCAAACTGAAACCTAAGGAAGTGCCTCAGTCTCACTCATATTAAATGTGACAGCCACAGCATAGAAAAAGAAAGAGATTAGCCACCATGATAATGGCCTGACAAATAAAAACTATCTCGGCCACCATGATAATGGCCTAAAAAAATAAAAAACTATCTTCAATAGTTATCAATCAACGTTCATCTCTTCCACTTAAAAATAGACTTCCAAAAACTCAATCGCATCACATGCCCTGTTAGTCCTAAACATCTGCCCCTTTTATGCCATTTACTGATTTGCTCTTTGCACCATTTTCTCGACCATTAATGTTGGGTCTTATTTTCGAAGCCCAATAATCGATTCGGAGTCATAAAGCGTGAACATATCACCCTGTAGGGTTATTTCAATTAACCCTTATTAGCTATCATTAATTCATCCTCATTCTCATAACATCCCAAACTACAAAGAGCGAGCTCACACAAGTCAAACACCCAAGTTACCACTTGAATTGTTTTTCAGAAAATGTAGTTTCATGTATTTAGTTTATTTTGAAACAAGAACCACCTCATTCGGAGCTCTATTGCTCAGGAAATGCTTAAAAACCTAAAATATATTCATAACCTAGTTATGCTCTTCCAATCGATCCCTTATTTTCTTTCAATAAATCTTTTTCAATTCAACACCAAAAGCTACCAATTTTTATGGAGAGGTAGAAAAACGTGTTAGGAATCCAATGCTTCAAGAATCACTTCATTTGGAGGTTAGATGAGGGAGTTATGACCAAAAGAATCTAACATGTTTGTACCCTCAATCATATTGTACCTAACTTAGCGCAAATGCCATAACTTTTTCCAAAAATATCAAATTGATTTCGTTTTTGGACCATTAGAAATACGACTTCGAGATCTAAAACTTTTATGAAGAAATTAAAGCGAGATTCTACCTCTAAAAGGGTCAAAATTGCAATTGACTGTAGCTATCCCGTGAATGTCCGTTTAATAGACATTTAGTTGGGTTCCGAAAACGGGATCTAACAATAGGTTGTTTCAGAGCAAGTGTTAGACTTCGGAAACAAACAGGGTCCAACAATGAACCTTTTTTAGTTTTTAATATTTTAATATAATTATGTTATTGTTATGTGTGTGTTTATGATGGTGGTTGAAATTACCACTGTTATTCATAAAATTAATGATAAATTATATATCTTTATAACAAATTAAAAATCAAACTCAGGCTTAGCTTTGGGCAAGGATAAGAAAGACACCTATTCAGACCTATTATTATAATGAACAAAATAGGCAATGAAAAGAGCCCTTTTTTTCTTTCTCTTCTTTACGAGGGTCCACTCTTAATCTTCATAAAGAATAAAAGGAAACAAAATAAGGGTCCTTTTTTTACTTTGTATAAGGCCTATACAATGTCAGCAACATTTGGATAAACTTTTAGTTGATATTTTAAATAGCTACAATTAGTATTATAAAATAAAACACATTTTCAAATTTAAAATCTAATTTATCCCTAACTTTATAGTAAGATAATATTTGAGTTATCTCAACTAATCTACTTCTTTAAATTAGAAAAGGCAAAAGGATGAATCTTTTACTGAACTAGTTAGTATGCATTGTACTAGCCAAAAAATAATATACTGAAAAATAATAATGATTGGTATTGAAAGTTTTGAAAGATACATGTCAATACCTATTAATACCTAAAATACCAACAAATGTTGGTCAATTTCAAGTTAAAGGTGTAAAATTAGAAAGTTAAATCTAAATGTCCTAAACTAACTAGTTAAAGTGCACAACCCTTACCTCTCGGACATTCATAATTCGACTTTACTTTCAGAATACTTGGATATTAACCAAAAAAAAAGAGAAGACATCACCAAGAAGGTTGTTAAGTGTTAGTGAATATATAAAATTAATTAAGTTGGCGTCACACAATAGCTTAAGCTATTGTTGTGAAACGGTCACTTAACATGATATCAAAGCCCTTGTGATCAAGTAGTTGTGAGTTCAAATCCTACCATCTACCTGTTATTTAGCATAAGGTAGAGTGAGCCTGTGCAAGTTTTAAGCCCAAAGGGCTTTCACTTGAGGGGGAGTGTTAGTAAATATATAAAACTAATTAAGTTGGTCTCACATAACAGCTTAAGCTATTGTGGTGAAACGCTCACTTAATATCAAGGACCAGAAGGGTTTTAGCATAATGATCAAGCTAATAGTACTATGGTGAAACGGTCACTTAATATCAAGGACCAGAAGGGTTTTAGCGTAATGATCAAGCTCATAGTACGTAATCACCAGGCCAAGGTTGCAGCGGTACCGTCATTTACAACGCTAGTGAACAAAGTCTTAAAAGAGCTAAAGAGGGTCGGGAAAAGACAAAGAACATTAAATACAATTTTCTTTTATGATAAAGACGATATAGAGAAAGAAGATGGAGATGCAAGGTTGCGAATACCATATCGGACTTAGTACCGGATACCGTTTCGGGTAATTTTTAAATTTATAAAATAGTTCCTAAAATTTTTATAATTTGCAAAATAGTCCATTGGTCTATGTACATTTGTACTGTATACTTTACTAGTTTACTGTTTACATCAATCCTATTTCCAAAAATCATAATAATAAATAATAATCACAATTACTATGAAATAAAAATAATTTATAAATATTTCACATATAAATAATAACTGCAATGAATATAAAAAGATAATCATCATCATACATATATAAAATTAAGAATAATACAAAGTATTTACAATTTTTCAATAATACAACTTCATCATTTTAATAAATAATAATTACATTAAAAGATTCAAAACATCTAATAAAAAGAACAATAAATATGCTTAAACAATTTACAAAAAGAGTTCATGCCGAAGAAATAATCAAGTAGAAGTTAAACTTGAAACAAAAACATTTACAGTTACATTACATATATTGAATTTAATATAAACATCAAATACAAGTAAAATTAAAAGAAGAGGAAAAACAAAAACCTAGAACGAAATTCAATCTTCTACGGGAGAATACTCGCTATAACTACACTGACCCCAACAATTATTTTGTACAAAATCCTCATCATTGATTAGAGCTTCATCATCATTATCATTCAAATTTAATGCATCAAATGATATGTTAATGCTTTCCCATCCAATATTATCTTCCAAATCGAAATCATTCACATTAACCAAATTCGGTTCTTTAAAAACCTAATCCACTAAAAAATCAATATTATCAATGGAAATTGGATCAGTTGAACTACTTATGCTATTAAGTGTCCTAGTAAATAATTAAATTTAATTATTAGAAAATTATAAGAAATTATATTAAAATTAAAAATGATAATAATGAAAATAACATACCTTTCCAGAAGCTTTAAATTGTAACGAACAAAAACCAAGTCATTCAACCTCTTATGCTCCAATCTATTCCTTTTCTTTGAGTGGA
>JANZLX010000001.1:22099435-22111251 GCA_025531955.1 Erythroxylum orinocense
GAGTATGCCTATGATTCAGAGAACTGTTGCTTGTGTTGATGTTTTGTTGTTAACAGGAAAAGAGAGAAGGAGAAGCTATTGTCGGCGACCAGCGCTCGATTCGTGAGTAAGCAAGTCAGAGGAGAGGAAAGCCACCGGAACGTCGACTAGGGCGGAGTGCAGGAGCGGAAGGCGGGCTACAGCAGGAACGCCAGATGCGGTTCCCGTCGGCAGAACCAAGGCCACAGCTTCTGTCAAGGCCAGATCTCTCTCGGAAGGCAAGCGAAGGCGATTATTAGTTCAATGGTCGGACGGTCAAAAGTGAGAACTCTTCGCGAGAATACCTCTTTGAACTTCAGAGACAATTTCCGGACGTTAAATTGGTGCATAAAACAAGTGGAGAGACAACACTTAGCATATAATAATAAACGGTGGCAAAGGAAAGAACGCATACATTACCTTTAAGCCGGAAATGCCATTCAAGTGGCACATATAAAAAAAAAATTATATTAAAAAAAAAACCGAAAACCTATAGCCTTATCGCTTTCAAATTCAATGGTGGTAATAGCTAAAATACTCCTCCCAGTCAATGGAAACTTGGACAGAGTCTTCGTGTCTTTTAACATTTCGCTCAGTCTCTCACTCTAGTATTTAATTTTGGTCTTGTAACTTGGATTATCCTGGAGACCAAGTTTTGAGATAACGAAGCAGTATGAATCCCAGTCAGTTCTTCTGAGATACTTCAACAACTTCTTCCTTTCCTGCATCATGGCTTGAAGACCCCATCGTGAATGCTTATCCTAATACACCAAAATAAAAATGGAATCAAATAAAACCACAGGCACTGCAACAACATAAGAAGGGCCAAACAAGGACTGTTCATTTGAAAGACAACCCATCAAAAGAATACCCAGCTTAAAAAAGGGAGATCAAGTTAGGGTGCTCCCGATCTCTGTATTATAATAGGTAGATGCAGGTCAACTAAAATCATTTAAAATTTAAATATCTTGAAATGCCAATATAAAAGCTGATTTGATCATTTAACCTTCTTGTGCAAGACTGATGCTAGATGCTTGATCTTAGTTGTGAGTTGTGCCACTGCAAAAAAAGGATCATAATAAATAAGAAAAGAAGTTCAGATACACCAAAGTTCATAATTTGCTAAAAGATCCCATTAGACATACTTTCTAAATTCATATGACTAATTTCTTACACTTAGTTGAGCTGAATGATTTAAATTGCAACCTGTCCCTAATACATGTTATGAGGTTAGCTCATAATGAGCTTGCTCGTCCACGTCTACTACATGTCCATCAATATCAGGCAAATTGTAATAAGCCCTAGGTAAAGTCTTTACCTTGAACACGTGCAGATCCGCAATCTGATTCTGACATTTTAAATTTGTCTCTCACTTTTGCAAGTTCAATTTTCAGTTTCTCGGCAGAAGACATGTTATCTGGGTGGAAATACTGCATAAAGCATAAATATCACAAAATTCAAAAATCTCACGAGCTAGTCATTGTGGTAGCAAAATGAACATATCTGGAAATGACTTCCTGGAATGAAAAAGAAATCGAGCTTTCCAATTTCTATAAGAATTATAATAGAGAAAGAAAAGGCCACAAATGCGTAGAGGCTGCAGCACAAGATTGCATAGTTTGTTTTCTTTTTCCATCTTTGTTTTTCTCAGGCGGAGAATTGTATTTTGGTGATACATGACATATTCAGAACGTAAAAATAATCACCTTGAACAAAGTTTTGCTAGGATAGACAACGACCTATCTGTTTACCGCTGAAAAATGGACAATTAAACTTTGGATATCATTTTTATGAACTATCTAAATGAGCGTTCTGACTTCATGTGACACAGTTAGTGGAAATGACGGTAACAAGCATAATAAGCCCATAAACTCAGTACTGGATGAGCAGACTTGTGAATAACCAAAAGAATAGCTAAGCCACTAATGAGAGAAAATCTGTACTTGCCTTCTCCACCAAGTTCTCCTTTGGAGGAAGCAGCATAAATTCTGGAGTTGTGCCTAACTGACCCAAGACAGCCAGGCTCTGGTCTGAAACAGTAATTTAATCAGTGATGAGGACAACATACATCATCCCTAGAATATGAAAACTAAATCTGCTAAGATCCAATGAAGTAGTATTCCTTCTACAAAAAGACGAGCAACTCTAGGAATTATATTGCATTTTGGTAGTGCATAATTACCGTCGAGGAGGGTAATCAATAGGTTTAATTCAATAGCATGATTCCACTTACAGGCTTCAACTTATTCAATATAGATCCAAAGTTTAGAAATTTAAAAGATGTGGAGAATCACCTTAATATAACCCAGAAAACATTCCAAACAAATAACAGTATCATTCCAACCTGATGATCAAGATAATAGACGCCAGCCTAATAATTAGCTTCTTTGTTCAATTTTTTGTTAGACACAATCATCACAGAGATTTTGAAGAGAAAAAAGATAATAGGATAATTACCTTCATTTTGATAAACATATTGTGAATTTAGGTAAACAGCTAAACATTCTAACAATCCTTGAAATTACACATCAAATCAGAATATAACTTTCAAGTTTCATTTTTCTTTTTTATTTTTTTTTCCAATTTTCAGTCAACTGGGGGAAGGAAAGCCATAGAGTAGTCATCTCTCTGTCAGTAGAAAACTCAAAATCTCAATGATATTTAAATTAAACTTTGTCTTTTCGGCTTAAGCATTCAATGAATAGCACAAGGAAGAACTTCTTATCATTCTCAATCAATTATCCTCCATATTCCCAAGGTCAAACTAACTTTAAGCTATTTAATCACCAAATCACGCAAATATCACCAAAAACCTCCTAAAGTAATTCCACATTCTATATAAGTAACTAGCAAAACTCATTCGCTTGCAATTATCAATTATAACTCATTTAAGAATTAGCATAACAAAGCCAATCATAAAAGAAAACATAAACATAACGAAAATATAGAACATGATGGCCATTCAGAAATTCAATTTTTTGGGTTTTCACTACATAATTTTCAATTTCATCCAGTCCCTTATTATGTTAACACCAGTTAACACAATCAAAATTCCAACAAAATAATACCATCAGCAGAAATTCAACAGGTAAAAGTGACATAAAGTTTACACTCACGTGCCCTCTTCTGCTCCTGCTCTTCATTTTTCTTGTGCAACTCTATCAAGCTCTTCTTCAAATCCGCAATCGGAATCCCAAGAAAGCCAGGGTTTGTCGCCGTCTTCTGCTCCTCCATTTTCCTTAACTCCCTCAATCTCTCATTCAACTCCTCTGGTGAAAACCAACTCTCGTCCTTTCCTTTAACCTTTGGCCTCAAAGTCCTCAACTTTTCTCGCAACTCTAAATAAGTATACGTTTTCAAAAATTCAGAAGTTGTTGACACATCGGCGCTTCTTTTATCCTTATTTAATTCCTTCCCAAAAATATTTTCCGCAAGCTCTGTCGTCCTACCAACCACGGTGGACTTAACGACTGGGCTTTCATTTGCAGGTTTTAGCCTCAAACTACTCATAAAAGACAACATGGGTGTTGTGTCTCCGCGGTTGTTATTCACATTCTCTGAATTCTTGGACCTCTTTTGTTGCAAACTCTCTCTTATACTGTCAAATGTAGGTACCCTAGAAACTGGTTTGTTGCTGATGTCGTTGCTACTACTAGAGCTTGATTCGTTAGTTGCACCATCATTTTCTGATTTGGCCCTCATTTTTCCCCTGTAGAGTTCTAGAAATGAGACTTGCTGAGGAGCGTTCGGGTCACTGCATGGTGGTGGTGGAACATGGGATCTGAGGCGAAACCGAGAGAGACTCGCCGTAATTTTCTCAATAGACTCAATTTTGCTTGTGGGTTTTGATAAAGATGAGTTTTTGATCGTAGGTCTTTGGGTATGTTGTAGTAGTTGATGCTGTTGTTGAAGTTTGAGCGTTGCTTTGATATCGCTGAAAGAAGATGAGGCTGATTCTTTATGCGACTGTTGTGGATGAGAATTGTTAGAGTTTTGTTCTGAAAATTGACCATTTGGCCTATAAGAAGAAGAATTGAAGAGGTGGCAGAAAGAAAGGCTAGTAAGAGATTTGTGCATGGGTCTAGAGAGAGACAGCGCCATTGAAAGAGGTGTAGATGGAGGTGTGTTGAGGGTGTTGGTTCTTAGGGTTGCGAGGGGTATATGAACAGGGTTTCTTTTGGTTCTTAGGGTTGCGGGGGGTATATGAACAGGGTCTCTTTTGATGAGTTAGACAGTTACGTATAAAAATATACAATCATTGTTAAATAGCAACACAATGTTTAAACTTTAAATAAACTCACACCGTTGTTGTCAAACACCAGCCTTTATATTAGTCATCTTTTACGTCTATTTAAGAATTAAGACGTTATAGTAACAGATAGTGAGACATGTATAACAGATTGGATATTATCTTTTTCTTCTAGAAATCTCTTTGTGTATCTTTGTTCCCTACTTGCTCTCCTTCTGCGTATCTCTCTTCTTTTCTCTCTTTTATAGTTTCCTTCTCATTTCTGTTAACATAACTATTTGCACCCTAATTCACTATCATCAAAATATACATAACAGCTTAGGTCTAGAGAGAGACAGCGCCATTGAAAGAGGTGTAGATGGAGGTGTGTTGAAGGTGATGGTTTTACGAGGGGTATATGAACCAGGTCTCTTTTGATGGGTTAGACGGGTTGCCAACTCTTGTGTGCAGGTTACGAGTACGATGATAAACGTGAGCGATTGCTTGTTATTATTTTTATTTCAGTATAAATTGTACTTTTCAATTTTAATAAGAAATTAATTAACTATTACGTCAACACTAGCAGTTGGTCCATCCAAAAAGTCAAAAGCCGTTTTGCCAGAACACAATTTATCTCCTTTTTCCTTCTCTGATTGATCTCACTCTCCCGTTTTCAAAGTACCTGATCCTCAGATTTTGAGAACCAGAAGGTGAGATTGAGATGGGTTTGAATTGATACAGTAAACAAAGGTTGAATCTTTAAAGTTTATTGAAGTAATATTGTTACGTGTTTGATGTTATGCCTTTGTGAGAATGTTTTCTATTTTTTGGGTAATGGGTAATGGGAGGGATTTGTAATGAACAATATAGAGATGAGTTTGAATCGAGACAAAAGAAAAGGATGGATCTTGGAGACTTAATGGAGTAATATCATTACGTGTTTGATATTATGCTTCTGTGAGCATTTTTTTTATTTAGACAATAAGTATGGAAAGGGGTTCGTAATGGGTGCATTTTTTTAATAAAAGAATACAATACACCTATAGTGTGATAATAGTTGTTGCCTTGGTTAAAAGTGTAAGCTTCTATCTTTGTTCAGTAAATGGTAATATTAAAATTCACGTAATGTCTTATCTTTTAAAATCATCTATTAGCAAATCTTATGAGAGGTTAGGTTATAGTTATTCAGAAGATATTTCAATGAAAATCTGGTCATTATAACACTTTATTTTAATGTATTATACACGACTTAACTCATCATTAGTGTACTTTCCAAAGACTCAATGGTGCTAACTGTCTTCTTCGTCAATGCTACTAGCTCTTCCCACCATCATATACGTGTGCTAAAGTATGCCTATCGGATAGAATTTTTCCTTTAATATTGTCTGTTTAATCATATTCGTGCTTCAGCTTTAGACTGTTTACTCTACACATCCACTTAAAATATTATGTTGACGTAAAAGTTACATGTTTTGTGTGAGAGCCACAAAGGAAGAAGTTTCTGGAATTTGACCTAATTATTTTGTTTGAATTGATGCTCATTGAAGTATTTTATAATTTCAAAGATTATTTTAAAATGATATTCAGTATTGACCTTAATGAGTACTATATCATACCTTTATATTGATTTTTGAAAAGTGGTAGAGAGGGGGTAATAGTTGTTGAAACAGATTTGGAAGAGTCAAGATGTGTGCAGTAAAGGAAATCACGAGTATATTTAGATTATGTGAAAAGAATACCAATAGGTGTAAAAGTGGTGCCCAAAAAGTAGTGAAAAGGACTAAAATCTTTTATGGTGAAGCAAAGTGAAGAACATCATTGATGGTTTAAATGGATTGTTGTGAAGAACCAACCACTAAGATATCATCTACATAAACAAGGATAAAAGTGGTGTGAATAAAAAGAAAGGCATAAGCTTTTGATGAAGTAAACCCAAGGTCTTCAAGTTTATGACTTAAACAGTGAAACCAAGCTTTAAAAGCCCACTTAAGACGATAAAAAACTTTATGTAAATGAATATAATTCTATATTTTATGTCTAATTAGAATATTAGTTGATGAAATTATTAAATTATATATCATAATCATACATGGATATTATGACTCAATAATTGTAAAATTTTACTTTTTTCTTATAGAATGATTGATATAAATTAAAATTTTAAGGTATAACTTAATGTACATATTCAATATGATATAATCTATTTTAATACCATTTTTTTATCTCACACGGTTTATATCGACTAGGATTATATATAAATACAATACTTAAAACATTGTGTCTCATTACCGAACAAAGTGTTACATTTCTCAATCCATTACTAAGATTCCTTATATTAGGACGATATTTTTGTTGTTGTTGTGTTATTTTAATTTTACAACCTATTTCTTCAATTTTACCAAGTTTTCATAGCCTTATTGTTTGAGAAAATAGGCACGTGGGTACTGAGTTCTGAGTGATTTTATTTTTGAAACACTTACTGTTCTTTCTGGCGAGACTTTCTGTCAAACATCTAGCATGCTATCTAAGGCCTTTCATAAGTACTTAATGTGCTTTTTAATTTTGGTACTTTTTGACTTAAATAAAACCTACAAAATATAAGTACAGATGTTTATTTCTTTAAGTATACCATCAAATCACCAATAAGTAAATAGTCAACAACTCCAGTTAGTTTTAGGGACAATATATTAAACAACTTTTATGCATATATAGGAATATTTTTTTGATAGAAATAAATCAACACTAAACATAAATAATTTAGAGACTTTATTGTTTTGTTTCAAAGGGTTTGTAGTATAAAATGATGGTTTACAATAAATTAAGTTATGCCTCACATCCTTTTTTATTTAAAAGATGCAAATTGACAATTATAAGTAATTTTTAACTACACCCCAAACTTTTAAAAGTTATATTTGAACTATTTGTAACTTTTTTAACTAATATAACTGTTGAAAAACAAATTATGACAGCAGACAATTAATCAATATGATGGAATAACCTATAATTAACTATCATCACTTCAATTTACCATAAAACTAAGATGATGTTGAACTATTTAAAATTTGTGTTATTGCCAACATAGTTTATTTGAATAACACCAATCAATCATGTTGCTATCTTTCTATCAAAATGCAAATTACTTGCAACATTTTAGATTATATGCTAATTTTCTAGATAATTCATTTTCGACAAAATTTTTACTAAAATGTGTCATCATGTTGCTACTGGACAAGTATAGTTATTTTGCCAACCATTTACCAACAAGATCTCATAAATACCATCCCTAGTGAATTAGGCAAATCTCACCCATTTAAATAAAAAAAATAATGTAAAAGGTTCAATTATGATATCATTGAGTCGGTCTAAGGTTATTAGATTTGAGTGCAAAGAAAATGACTGGTTTTATACCAAGCCTTTTGTTTTATCTCCCGTCCTGAATGTCTTGGATGTGAGCCAAATTCTATCAGCTTCTTCAATTCCATCTACACTTGGCTCACGTAAGTCTCTAAGCAAAATAAAATGCAGCCTTAATTGTTATTAAATATTATGCAAGTGGAAGAATCTAGATATTAAGATAACTTATTTGTGGTACAAAGTAAATATCAGAATGTATGGTAATTACAACTAATTGAAATGTGTAGATATAATTAGTTTGATATACCTATTCATACCTATTTGTTTCATGTATCAATAAATAAGTTCAAACATTCAAGAGTAGAGTTTGTGAGACTTCTAACGTTATAAGTTCTACATTACAAATTAATATTTATAACTTATAGCCAGATAGTTTTTGTACCGTAACTCCTCTTTTTACTCATAATAATATTTTGTGCGTGTCCTATTTCTTCTATCCCTGAGTTGCAATCTTACTATATTCATCAAATCATTCTAACAAGTAGTATTATAGCCTAATTAGGTTGTATATATCTGCTTGTTATATGTTCTCTGATTGTCACTTATAGTGGACCCTTTATATTAAAAGAAAAGTTAGATATTATTTACCCTTTGAAGGTACTAGGTACTATTTACGTATATAATTATTGTTTAAGTGAAATAGTGAGAGCTATTTTTATTAGCACATGATGATTTGGGATAGAACTAATGACGACTAAATTTAATATTAAAAATTTAAATGGGAATAATATTTTATTGTAAAAGTTGAAGATGAAAGTTATATTTGAAAAGGATAATTGTCTTATAGCTATTCACGAAAGGTCGATGAACTTCTCATATGAAGCCAAATAGAATGAAATGGACACACTTTAGTTATTAAAGTTTTTTCAAGCATAGGAAAAACGAAAACAATAAAAGAGATATGAGATTATTTCCCAATCCTATAAGAGGTCAAGTCACTTCATAATAAAATTTTCTTTATGAGAAAACTTTATATTTTTCAAATTTTAGAATCCAATTTAGAGATCGAGTATATTGATAAGTTAACTATTCTATTCTCTTTACCCATATTATTAGATTATAAAACAGAGCTATATGAACATGTCATACTTTAACTTCAAAGTCTACTTGATTCTTGTGATCAACTTATCAACTTAACTAATAATCTTCTTATAGACTATTTATTCTTTGATGAAACTATAGCAATGGATCTAAAAGATGAAAGTTGGTGCAAGAATAAAGAAGAAAGTTAATTTGGTTGATAATAAGTTGAATATTTAATAATGATAAGAGGAAGATCAACAAAACATAGCCTAAATGGGAGCCAAAATCATAGTAGATCAAAATCAAGAAGTAAGAAGAATTTAAAATGCTATAATTATGGCAAGAAAAGTCACTTGAAGTAGAATTTATTGGAATTTAAATACAAAAATTTCTAGTCCTCAAAGATAATATGCAAGTACTTCAAATGCTAATAATGCTTTATATTGTGATACAATAATATCAATTAAATGAAAGAAGTCACAACTTAATGCATGACTCTTTGACTTAGGAGCTACTTTTCATGTGAACTGTAGAAGAGAATTGTTCCATCATTATAAATCTATCTCAGGAGGATCTATGTATGATTATAATGATTATCCTTTAATGATTGTTAATACTAAAACCATGAAACTGAAGATGTACGATGATATAATTTGTACTTTTTAGGAGGTATGACATATGGAGGCATTAAAAAAAAATCTCTAGGATAACGAAATGATCTTAGGTTAAAAAAATAAAAATTGTACACTAGATTTTAAAGATAATTTGAGGCATACTTGTAGTTATAAAAGAAGAAAAGATAGTAGCAAACTTGTATAATTTACAGGGAGAGACATTACTAGAAGTTGAAGTATTAGTTGCTTAATCACTCTAAATGAGACATCTTTAATATTACGACATAAAAAACTTGGAAATATATCTAAACAATGAATGAAGATCTTTATTGAGCAAAAGTTGCTCCATGGGCTTATAGAGATCCCTTTTATAAGCCTTGTTATAAATAAGCAACATCATAAAATTTGATAAATCAAAATTAAGAAGCAAGATTGTCATTAAGTTAGTTCACTCTGATATGTGGCAAGTACTAGTTTTATCCTTAGGAGGAGTAAAGTACATTATCTCTTTTATTGATCATTACTCCACGAAGTGTTAGGTATGCCCTATCAGTAGGAAAGCATATGTGTTCTCAGTCTTAAAGTTTGCAAAGTGTGTGTTAAACTTAATTATAGTAAAACTATTAAGTGCTTAAGGGTAAAGTAATAGAGGAGAATATATTGACAATGCATTTTGAAAGCAAGAAGACATCAAAAGACATTTCACTATTATATGCACTCCTCAATAAAATGAAGTAGCAAAGCAAATGAATAGAATTTTTTAGAAAGAACATAGTGATGGCTATAGGCCTAGATAAGACTTTCTCAACTAAAGTAGTTAATACTACATGTTATGTGGTGAATAAGATCTATAAACTATAATTGAGTTAAAGATGCCTATAGAGATGTGAACTAGAAAGTTAGTTAATTATTATAATCTCCGTATATTTGAAAATCCTTTGTACTTAAAGTATAATGCCAAGAAACTATGAAGATAGATCTAAAATCTAAAAAATACTTTATTTTATGAATTTGACAGGGTGAAAAGGTATCATATGTGGGATCACACTACCCATAAGGTTGTTGTCAGTAAGGATGTCATATTTTTAGAAAATCAATTACAAAGGTAAGAAAAAGAGCAACACTTCACAAAGAAGTTTAGAGACTGCTACACATGTGAAAAAGGAATTTCAAACTTCCTGTGGAGCAATATCAGAGAAAGATGTTTAAGTATGAAGATTTAAAGTTTGTCAATCAAATCGTATAAAGAGACCACTAAATTGGCTCTCAAATTACATAATAGAGGGCAGTATGATGATATTGCCTTTTAATAGAGGATAAGGAGCCATTAACTATATACTTTATAATCCAAATGTTTCTTACTGGGTGATAGTAATATAGGAAGAAATTGAAGCTCTTCATAAAAATAAAACTTGGAAACTTGTATCACTACCACAAGGAAGGAAGTCAATTAGTAATAAATGGGTCTTTGAGATCAAGTGAAATGGTGGCAATCAAGTGGAGAGATATTGTGCAAGATTTATGTGTCTTGATGAAATATATGTTCAAAAAGGAAAGAATTGATTTCAATGAAATATTTTCCCTTATGGTTCGACTTCCAATAATGAGAGCAGTCATGTTAATATGTTCTGTATTGAAAACTACTTTTCTTCATGGATATTTTTAGGAAGAAATTTATATGCCCTAACTAGAAGGTTTTAAAGAAAAAAAGAAAAGAGAACGTGATTTACAAGTTGACCAAATCTCTGTATGATTTTAAACAAACATTGAGGTGTTGGTATAAGAGATTAAATTCTGTCATTGTTAGCTTTAGATATAATATACTTAATGCAGACCCTTATACATATATATTTTAAGAGGTTTAATGATAATGATTTTATTATCTTATTATTATATAGAGATAACATGTTAGTTTTTGGCTACAACAAAGACCGTATTAAAGAATTAAAGACATAGTTGGGTAGAAATTTTGAAATGAAGGACTTAAAACCAACAAATAATATTATATGAATATGAATTTATTGAGATAGAAATAATAGGAAGATTTAGTTTTCTCAGAAAAGTTATCTAAAAAAGATTTTACAATGGTTTAATATGCAAAATTGCAAACCTTTATCCAACCCTTTTCATGTTAATTTGAAGTTATCATCTAATATGAGTCATAGAAATGAAGATGTCTCAAGTACCGAATGCATCCATAGTGGGGATTTAATATATGTTATAATTTGCACAAGACCAGACATTATACATTCACTAAGTGTTGGACCCCGAACTTTTCTTGGAAGTTAAAACTATTAAATGAGAAATTATTAGTGATTAGTCATGAATAAAGAAAAAGGAGAATTCTTGAATTTGAAATGATATACAAGATTAAGATAATGAATGTAGTAAGTTGATGATGAGTGGGTTTCATGTTTATAATTTGAGTGATGAGTTATTAATGTATTTTCCCGAAAATCAAGAAATAAAGTTTGTTTTGAATCAAGAGAATGAAATGATTTCAATTATTTCATAAATAT
>JANZLX010000001.1:22111351-22121773 GCA_025531955.1 Erythroxylum orinocense
AATTGTTGGCTAAAAAGCCTAAAGAATCTCCATGCATGCTTAGTTGCGCATGGAAACATACACAGGAAACTTGGTAAATGACAATATTCTCCATATGCAATAGGAAGCTAGTAATTTATAAGACACTGCGTAAAATCTAATTGTTATTCTATCGATCAAGAAAACAAAATTTCAAAGGAAAGGGGAAAAAAAGTAAAAAGTGGGCAGTCATGGGAAGGGGCACAACAAAAAGGAAAACTATACATATCACATCAAGAAAATTTTGGATGAAACAACTGAGACACATGCAATTTCTATATACAGAACTGTTAAGGTTCATATAATCATCAAGCTAAATCCACCAAGTAAAAAGCATCAAAATTTTTCCATACAACAAAACAATGAGAATAAGAGAAGGCTCTAAGCGAGCAGAAGGTCCTCGCAAACCAGTAACCTCCCTCTCTAGTTTTAAAATGCCAAGTGCTTCTTTATCTGGTTGGGCAGTTTGTATAGATATTCTCCACCTAAAAAATTAGAAAAGAATAACTGAAATATTAGTCTAATGAATAGTTTGAGATATAAATAAAGAAAAACTCCAGAGCTAAGGAACCATCCATCTGACGAAGATAACACAATGAGAAAAAGAAATTCTACAAGGTGACACAAGAAACAACAAACCACTCATCTCGCAAAGTAAGAAGAGAATGATCATAACTCTTATTTTTTCCGTATACCATATAAAAACAATCAAGAAAAGATAGCACAGGCATCAAATTTTGTTCCAAGTAGACCAACTCAAGCTGAACTTGCACGGTCAACTTAGCATTCCTCATTCACTGACAAATAGAGTGGCACATCATCATGTTCTGCAACAATCAGTAACTTGTGGAAGAAGTTGAGGACTTTATTTCCTCAAATCAACTCCCTTTTGAATTGAAAAAATTTTCATCCATTGTTAAGGCTTTCCTCTAAAATCAAGAAAAGGGATCTTTTCTTCAGTGAAGAGCAACACTTTCTAGTAATCAAAATTTGATCTTGGGGAAAAACCAAAAGAAAAAAAAGGAGCAACCACATGTAAACAATTCAATTCAAAAAATGATAATTCAAAAGACACTCTGCAAGCCATTTTGTCTTATTCCTAGGAGGAAAAAAAGGGTAAAAATCAACAAAAAATCAAAAGAACGCCCCAGAAAATCCTATGGATTATGAAACGAGAGAAATCCCATTTGAAAGCATCCTTTAGTGCGACAAAGACAAAGAAACAAACAAATTGAGAACGAAACAAACAAGGTAAGTACCTGGACAGTGGTCGGTGTGATTACAATAGCTGGTGAGAATTATAGAGATAAAGAAGAAACACAAGAGTAACTAAGAGAATCACCAACCCAAAACCTTGGTATTTAAGACAGAGAAGAGAGAGAATGAGAGAAAAAAAGAGAAGCGAAAGAGAAGGGGGAAGAGTCCAAAGAAAATGCGATGCGAGATAGTCAAGTGTAGCAAGGACAAAACGGAGAAAAGGCCGAAAAAATATCGACTGATTGGGTAAAACGCTCCTATAGAGGAGCTGGTTGAAAAAGAGTTGATTGGGTTGAATCAGCCAACCCAATCAGCTCTTTACCAAACAAACTTATCAACTTTTTTTTTAAAGTCAATAAGCTAAAGTGGGTTGACCAGCTAAAAAAGAGCTGATAAGCTCTTCACCAAACAAGGCCAAACAGTAAAAATGAAAGGTTTAGAATAGAATGTAAAATGATAAACAACTTTACATTATATTACATTATAAACCCTTCATCCAAACAACATTCACTATATTATATTATGAATCATTTCATACCTCCTAATAACAATTTTCTAATATTACATTCATTTACATTCCATTCATTATAAGCAATTTTATTTCATAACCTTACGTCCAATCAAACATACCCTAAGAAAAGTGGTAGCAGAAAACGAAAGTAACATTTCTACACTAGTTCGGTATTCAAGATACTAGAATTATCATCAACTTTATTGATTAGTCAAAATCAATTATAAAAATATGCTCGTTTTGCGACTTACAAAAGTAGAGAATTCAAATAGATTGCATCCTCGTAAGGTGAAGCGATCGACCTAGGTGCTTGGATTGTAAAGTGATATTGAACGATTGCTTGTCAATTCAGTATAGACTGTTAGTTTTGAATCTTATAAATTAACGGTTGGAAGGGGAAAAAAAGAAGTTCTAGGATGCGTATCAAATGGTGGAATCTAAAAAAGAACACCATGGAACAACTTAGGAATAAAAGGATTATATAGAGAAGAATGAAAATTGGAAGGAGATGCTAACCAGATGTAGCAGAGAGTATCAACTCTTTTAGGAAATACAACTAAAGAAATATTGGGGGTTTCTAAAGGACTTAGGGTGGCAAGATGAAGTCTTAATGGTTGAATGAAGATATACAAGAAAATGTTAAGATCAAAAAGGGCACCTATAAAGCTATATTAAATAGTACCACAAAAATAAAGAAATTAGTTAATAAAGAAAGATATAAATTGGCAAAGAAAAAGGCCAACAAAATAATCTCAGTAGCTAAAAGCAAAGGTTACGAGAAATTAAACTAATGATTGGAAACTAAAGATAGAGAAAAGGGCATTTTTAAATTGACGAGAGCTAAGAAATAGAAAGGGAGAGACTTAGATCAAGTTTGGTGTATAAAAGATAAAGCGAGATAGGTGCTCATAGCTGAAAATGACATCAAAAGAAAATTATAAAAGTACTTATATAGTCTTTTTAATGAAAGCATAGAAGACAACATCTCTTTAGGTGATCTTAGCACATCTGAGAGGTTTTGTAACTTTGCTCATTATCAACACATTACAAGGGAAGAAATTAAAAAAGCTTTTAGAGAGATGAAGAGTGGAAGGATAGTAGGGCTTAATGAAATACCCATAGAGGTGTGGAAGAGCCTAGGCGTAAAGGATCTTACTTGGATAGCCAAGCTTTTTAATGTAATCATTAAGTCCACCAAAATGTTGGATGAGTGAAGACTTAGTATGTTAATTCCTCTATATAAGAACAAAAGGGACATTCAAATTTATAGCAACTATAGAGTCATCAAACTATTTAGTCACATCATGAAATTATAGAAGAAGGTGATTGAGAATAGAGTGAGAAAAGATGCTTATATCTTGGAGAACCAGTTTGGCTTTATGTTAGAAAGGTCTGTGACGAAAGCTTTACATCTCCTTAGAAGATTAATAGAATATTACAGGGAAAGACAACGTAATATATACATAGTTTTTATTGATTTAGAGAACACATATGACATGTTACCTAGGGAAATCATGTGGAGGCATTTAGAGGCTAAGGGAGTTCCTATAACCTATATACGAGTTATTAAGAATATGTATGAATAAGACTAGAGTAAAGATGATAGGAGGATATATAGAGTTTTCTATTGATATTGAGTTATACCAAGGCTCCTCATTGAGCCATTTTTTATTTGAGCAGTGATGAATGAGCTCATCAAGAATATTCAAGGAATATGACTTGGTGTATATTTTTGCTGACGTTATTATCTTAGTGGATGAGACAAAAGAAGGTGTGATAAGTGTAGATTGCATTGTATTTTTATAGGTAATTTGATATGTGTTTAGTGGTTAAGTTGATTGTTTAGTGTGTGATTAGCTCAAGATTTGTGTTAATTCATACACATTTGTGTTTTAAGTATTCTTTGGATGAGAATATGTTTTTGAGCTTCAATTTTATATATATGACATGTCGTGATGAGTTTTTTAGTGTTTTAGGACATTCGGAAGAGTTTCGAAGGAGAACCGAATCAAAACACATGGCCACAATCGTGACTGAAGCACCAATATTGGGCCATGATCGTGAGCATAAGGCCATGATTGCGACAAAGAGCAGGTAAATTAGATTTCAGTTTTTAAGGGACGTTTCAGACATTTTGGACCCCGAAAAGACATTAGGGTTATCTTAATTGGAAAAGACTATAAAAGGATAATGATGAAACCCTAGAGGAGCCTACATTTGGAAACCTAAGAGAGAGAGAGAAGAAGAAGAGGAAGAAGAAGAGGGTTTCAATACCGAAGCTTTCCAGAATAGGTGATCTCCTGATGTCGCTACTTTTTCGAATCATCTAACATGAGTTTTATTTCCTCTCCATTTGCCTTTTTATTCATTTAATGTGCATGATTGAGATGGGCTGTATGGATATGGATTTTGAGTTATTTATGATGTTCTAACTTTACCTTCGGGATTTTGCTTATCTTTAATGTTAATCTAGTTGATTTGTGTTTATTTGAGTTAGGTGTTATGATTGATTAATGTATTTGCATATTTCGGTAATAAACCAAGTGTTAAGTCAAGAAGACTTGACTTCATTATTAATTTTGATGACAATCAAATAATAATAATCTTAGAAATATATTAACTGTTTTGATGAGTTTGTTAAGTGCGTATAAAAATGTAAGCGACATAAATCGACAACTTAAGATGATACATAGTCAACCCCATAAGATACATGGTCAAACCCAGACGATACTTCAAACTACAGATGGTCAACATAAGACAGTTAACATAAGAAGATCAAGACGGTCAATATAAGAAAATATAGAAGGTCAACTTAAGACGATACTTAAAAGTTGATTACGACAAAGCGTCTTAGATAGACCAGATGAAAGCGCGACACCAGACGAAAGCGTGACAATAGAAGAAGCATAGTACCAGACGATGCAAATGAAAAATATTCTAGAAATTCATTCAGTTAGTTAGTTGGAGTTAGTTACAGGACTCAACTAATAATGGTTTCTAGAAGATTCAAGAAGCAGATTTCTCAAGAAGACAATTAAAGTTTTAGGCTATAAATACTATGTATAGTCGTAGAAAAAATATAGAGATAACATACATACAATACAAGAGAGAAAATATGATTGTACAATACTTAGAAAAACTCTGTATTCAAGTGTGAAAAAAAGAGAGCGAATACACCTGTAACGTGAAGCTCAAACAATATCTTTCCAAGAGAAAGAAAGCCTGGAGCCTGGAGCCTGGAGAGGCCAAGAAAGCAGATAAAGAATACTTTGTGAGAAAGACCTAAAGAGGCTCTGCAAATGTAGAAAGAATACTTGTAATGTTGAAGAGTATAGTGAAATCTCAGACAAACTCTGAGAACTGGACATAACCCAAGGTTAAGGGTGAACCAGTATAAAATCGCGGTGTCTATTCTCTAACCCTTATCTTTTAATTTTCTTGTTGTTAGAAGAGTAGATGATTGAGCCCAAGTTTATCATATAAATTGGCGACACTTTCATGGTTTTTAATATACTTTTTGATTCTTAATTCTTTATTTTGTGTTTAAATTAGTCCTTGAGTGTGTGCTTGTATTTTATGCAATTTATTAGTAAAAATTGTTACAAATTGGCATTACTTGCATTATAAATTTTTCTAAGAACAATTGATATTGCAAATTGTTATTTTTTATTGTAGGAGTCTCAAGGGAAAAGGAGTCAAAGGGCTTAAATGGAATGGAGTCAACATAAGAACGTGAGCTACAGGATGTTCGCCGCGGCAAAGCAGACCTGCCGCCGTGACGAAACATGAAGGAAAAGCTCGCCGCGGCATAAACTAATTATTTCGCCACAGCGAAACTTGCTTGTCGCTACGGCGAACTGCCAGAAACTCAGACCAAAATTGGAAAATTCTCTTACTGTTTGACCCAACCCAGATCCATCTCATAAAAAAACCTACCAAATTAGATTATAAGGGTCGGTCAACAATCATCCGAGGAAGAGAGAAGACACCTCGGCCGACACACACACTCATCATCCACCTCTCACTCTCGACCTTCATCCATCAATTCCGACCACCTTCACTGTCAACTTCATCGTTTGCTGCTGCTGTTGCCATGGGTGCCTTTAGTGTTCTTATGGTCGGAAGGATTTTCGGAGTTATGCGCTGCTAAATCACCATTTTCTCTTAAAGATGTAGCGATGGCTTGAGTCCGATGGGCTTCAAAGGGGAGTTATTTTACATTTTCACATTTGACTGCATTGTTGTAAACTTCTGAGTTAGGGTTTATGGCCTTGTAGTTAGATTTGCTTGATTAGAGTTTAATCAAGTGTTGAACAATGTTATGTGTTATGGATTTGCTTATGTAGAATTTAGATGCTTAATATATGAAGTTTCATATATGTCTTTGTGGTGATTGTGTTAACTCGCTTTTATCTACCTAGTTGTGTTTGATATTGAGATTAAGCTTGATCCATATTGACCACTTGCATTAGCTCATCCATTAATACACACTAAGATGCATTTAACAAGGTTTTGATAAATGGAGTTCATTGATTAAAACCTTGGACTTAAAGAGTTCTTTAAGGTTCATCATTTGAAAACTTAGTGATTTTTGCTCCCAAAAAGATTTGTTTTGAACTATGATAGCCAAAGCTTGTTTTCAAGAGGATTCCACCAATTTGACTATTGTTTAAGTTTTTAATTTCGCTTCCCAAAAATCCAAAAGAATACTTTTATATACTTTTCTTTTGATTAGTTAATCTAGTAAAGTTTCTACCAATGATCCAAACCCTCTTTTTATCAACATAATTTGCATTTTTGACAGTTAGGCTAGCTTAGATCATTTGCGCTAGGTTCCGATTAAGTGAGAAGACTCGAAGTTACATTCTATATTGCAATCCTTGGAATTAAATTTTTGATTCGGTTTCCAAAGGATTAATCTTAAGATCAGACGAGAGCCAATCAGTAGATAATAAATTTTTTGCGATTGCAATACTCATCGACTTAAGAAAATTGTTTTTTTGATCATCTGAATTTGCAAAGAAATTAAAGAAAATTTTAAAGAATAATATCGCTAAAGATTTTACACAATTCAACCCCCTTCTTATGTATTTTATATATTATACGTGATTTCTATATTAACAAGTGATTTACTTCAGTTTATATCAGAGCAAGGTTTCCAAGAAACACTGTTACAAAGTGAGGACAAAGATCCATGGCTGAATCACATGTTTTTATAGCCAAAGGTGCCTCGGTCATAAGACCCCCTGCATTCAATAGTGAAGATTATCATTATTGAAAGGATAGGATGCGACTCTTTATAGAATCCACACATTTTGATCTTTGGGATATTATTGAAAATGGTCCATATGCACCAACAGACAATGAAGGGAATAGTATCTCTCATGACCGATGGACGGTTGATCAGAAAGTTTGCTTTCAATTAAATTCAAAAGCCAAGTTTTTTTAAGTTGTACTCTAAGCAGAAGTGAAAATGATAAGGTTCATAGATGCGAATCTGCAAAGGAAATGTGGGATACATTAGCCATTGCACATGAAGGCACAAATCAAGTGAAAGAGTCCAAGATTAGTATTTTTAATTCATCAGTATGAGCTATTCAAAATGAAAGATGATGAGACTATCGATCAGATGTTTGGACGATTCCAAAAACTTGTTAACGGAATTAAAGCACTAGGGAGAATCTACAAAAGTCAAGATCATGTCAGAAAGATTCTCAGGAGTCTTCCAAAAAGATGGAGACCCAAAGTAACAACAATACAAGAGGCCAAATATTTAAGTAAGTTGAAACTGGATGAATTGCTTGGTTCACTGAAAATTCATGAAGTAGAGCTTGATACAGAAGATAAACCTAGAAGAGATAAATCTATTGCATTACAGGCTGGTCAGAAGGATCAGAAGATTCAAAAAAATAGAAACACATCTTCAAAAGCATTAAAGATTGAAGAAATAAAAAAAGATGATAGTGAATTTGATCAAGATTCAAGTGACGATGATGATGAACTATCCTTCATTTCAAGAAAGATTAGAAGGATGTGAAAAAAGAAATTAAGGGGAAATAAAGACTTCTCCTTAAAGAAGAATAGCAAAGACGATTCAAAGAATAAGAAAAGTTTATCGTCTGCTATGAGTGCAATAAAACAGGACATTACAAGTCTAAATGTCCGTTGCTTAAAAGAAAACATAAGAAAAGTAAAGAAAACAAAAAGAGCATGATGGCAGCATGACAAGATCTAGATTCGTTTGAATCTAAATCTGACTAAGAAACATCAGAATAAGAAAATATATGCTTGGTAGTTAAGACGGAACGCGATGATTCTAACTTTAATGATCTTCATGATGCGTATTTAGAATTATTAGAAGATTCACATACTATCTTAAAACAATATAGGATATTGGAAAAGAAAATTGTTGAAAGTTTGAAGAACACAAAACTTTTAGAAAAAGAAAACGTTTGCCTTAAGAAATAAGTAGACGATATGAAAAAGAAAGTAACTGTAGATAGATCTGAGAAAATTAATCAACTGAAACAACGGATTAACAGTCTCGCAACAGATTTATCAACATTTAATGAAAGTATAAAAAGGATGAATGATATGATTGGAAGATATAGACATCCAAATGATAAGAGTGATTTAGGTTTTGATTATAGTAATATTCATCATAATAAGAGTTTTGTTCCTAATAGAAAGAAAAAGAAACAATATTCTTATTACTTGATGAAAAACTGTAAGGTTAACCCTAAAGGACCCAAGAAAATATGGGTACCTAAGAAGGATATAATATATACTGCAGATCTCCTTTCTTGGAAAAAGCAACCAACACCAATGGTACTTGAACAGTGGTTGCTCGCGACATATGACAAGAAGGTTTATGTTCCTAAACCTTCAATATAATCAAGGAAGATCAGTAACTTTTGGAGACAACCAGCTGGGTAAATAGTTGGAATCGACAAAATTCGTAAAGATTCTTTTTCATCTATTGATAATGTTTTGCTAGTTGAAGGCTTAAAGCATAATCTAATTAGTGTAAGTCAATTATGTGATTCTAGTTTTGAAGTATCCTTTAATCAAAATTCTTGTGTAGTTAAAAATAAGGACGGTTCTATATTCTTTTCTGCCAAGAGACGAAATAATCTCTATAAAATTAATTTAGATGATTTGAAAAGTCAAAATATTTCATGTTTAATGTCAACAGATGAGGAAAAACTAATTTGGCACAAGAAGCTAGGTCATGTTAGTTTTAAACATATTTCTAAGTTAGTTAGACATGATTTGGTAAGAGGATTACTAAAGATGAGTTTAACAAAGGTTTCTTTTGTGAGAGTTGTCAAAAAGGAAAACAAGTTAAAACATATTTTTTGTCTAAAAATGTTGTAACTTCGTCTAGACCTCTAGAGCTGTTACATATAGATTTGTTTGGTCCTACTAGAACACCAAGTCTAGGCAGAAAGAAGTATAGTCTTGTAATTATTGATGACTTCACTAGATTTTGTTAGATATCGTTTTTATCACATAAAGATGAATCTCTTAAGTGCTTTAAGGTTTTATCCAAAAAGTTACAAAATGAAAAAAAATTCTATTGCTAGAATTAAGAGTGATTATGGTGGAGACTTTGAAAATGAAAAATTCAGAATGTTTTGTGAAGAGAATGAAATTTTCCATAATTTTTCTGCTCCTAAAACTTCTTAACATAATGGAATTGTAGAAAGAAAGAACATGACAATTCAGGAAATGGGAAGGACTATGTTATGTGAAATGAATATTCCTAAGTATTTCTGCGCAAACGCTGTAAATAAAGCTTGTTATATTCAAAATAGAGTATTTTTTCAACCTATTTTAAATAAAACTCCATATGACTTATAAAAAGGAAGAAAGTCAAATATATCTTACTGCTATCCTTTTGGTTGCAAATGCACTATATTAAATATAAAACAAAAGTTAGATAAATTTGATTCTTAGATCAATCAAGGAATTTTCTAGGGTATTCGATTACTTCTAAAGCTTATAGAGTTTATAATCTTGTTTCTAAATCTATTAAAGAGTCTATGCATGTAAAATTCGATGATGATTCTCATCTAAATAGAAGACATGATTCTGATGATGAAACTTCATCTGCTCCTTTAGTCAATAATCTAGACACGTCACCACCAGACGATCCACTTGATAAGGTAGAATCTGTCTCTGAAAACTTTAGTCTGAGAAAAGATTAGAAGTATAAATCTTCTCACCTAGAAAACCTGATTATAAGAGAAACATCAGAAGGAGTGAGAACTAGGTCTAAATTTAGAAGAGAGGTAAATGTAGCTTTTGTTTCTGAATTAGAACCTAAGAAAATTGATGAAGCTTTTCAAGATGAAGCTTGGATTTTAGCTATGCAAAAGGAATTAAATCAATTTACAAGTAACAAAGTTTGGTCATTAGTTCCTAGACCATCCAATAAGTCTATCATAGGAACCAGATGGGTATTGTAGCACCCCTTTACCGTAGGGTACACACCCGGACACCCGCAGGTCATTCTGGTACATATCCTACGATAAGGGTGAGCTACAAACAATTACCACAAACACTTCACATGGCATCATAATAAAACATCAATATAAAAATCACAAAGTTTTTGAAACCAAAATTTTCCTCAT
>JANZLX010000001.1:22121873-22139319 GCA_025531955.1 Erythroxylum orinocense
AAACACTCATTTCATGCATTAACCTCCAAATATCATTGTAAACATTGTAACACAACTTACTACATTCACTGTCAAGTCCTCATCTAATAATTCTAACGTCCAATCAAAGTTCGGGGTCCAACATCATACCTTAATGAGCTCTTGAGTAACCATTCGAGGTTACTCATATATGACCATTAAAGTCTCCTCCTGGAATAAGTCCCTCATTAGGGGGTATTTGTTGAATCACCTCATCTAGCTCTTCCCAGAAATGGTGCTTAACTTGTGCGTCTACTTGAGGTGCCTAGGCACACACCACATTTATAACAGTACCCTTCACCACAACCTTTAAAGACATAATCCTATCATTAGTCATTTTACCCCCATAATATGTTGTATAAGTTCCTTAGCAACTAAGATACCTACCCCATTATGTTGTCTCGATTCCCTTTAATACGAAAGTTCAAAACCCATTAATTTCTTTAGCTTTAGCCCCCATCCACCTTGTCTCTTGCATGCACGCTATATGAATCTTATGCTTGTCTAAAGTCTTCACTAATTTAAAGATTTCCTTATAAGGGACTTAATATTCCAAGAATCTATTTGTAATCTGTCAACATCATTTTATCTTCTAAACCTAAAACTTAACGAAGGACTAACCCTTACACTCTCATTAGTGTTTAAAGCCACCACTCCTATCCTAAGGCCTAATACAAGCTAAAGAAGACATGCCTAACAAGCCTTAAATGACTCTAAAAACAATCAAGGAAGATAAGCAAGAGAAGTAAAATTGACACTGAATCACACTAGGGCGTCGTAAAAAATGGGTGTGAGAATCGTCGAAACCCCTAATCACACAACAATCTAAAATAAACAATCCAAAATCAACCACTAATAACCACAGAATGCTAAAACACGATACTAACCGTTGAAAATAACTAGTTAGTTGCAAGTACCTCTAACATAGAAGAAAAACATTTGAGATAATAATTAGTCAAGGAAAGAAAATAACCAAATCGATCTGATATGTTATAGATGCCATACACCAAATTTGTATTTACTTATCGTATTTAATGTCATTCGCCAGAAATGCCTCTGTAAAGGGCTCGCTCTGATTTAGCCTTTAGCAATGCAAGGTCAAAAGTTGTTCCTCTTACTTCCTATTCAGATAAGAAAATACTCCAATACTTGCAATATTAAGAGTCAGTAAATGCAATGTGTGTAACAAGATTAAAAGAGAATACTAATAAAAATAAATAATATTTAATAATTATAAAATAAATAAATATTATAATAATAATTAAAAAACAACAACAACAATAGTTAATTCATGAAAGACTAATGGATACTACAAATCCAACTTGACTACTTCTTGTTTTGTGGAGAGTGAGACACCAAAGGAGAAGATGTGCAAATGAAAGGAGACAAAGTAGCAACAGTCGAAGCAAACATGAACGAAACACTCCAAAGGAGCATTAAAAGCAATTTATTTAAAACTAAAATAGAGAAACTAGTCATCGAACAAAATTTTTTCAAAGAAGACTCTGTTTTCTTCAATTTGTCTGAGAATGTTTGTATCTTTTCTTCAATTCCAAGAATATCAAAAACATAGAGATTAAAATAATAAAACCCAGCAAACATTAACCTTAAATCACACAAGAAGCTAATACTGATATTAAAAAGATGTCAAAGAACATAAAATATAGAAAATCCAACAAAACCTTGAAAACTTCTCAGTTAGCTTTAAAAGAATCATTGAAAAATTGTCTTTCTTTTATTTCTAGTCAATCTAATGAGCAACATGTGATACTTGAATTACCCAACTCTGAAAATCTCTTAATCTTTCGATATGGGCTATTAAACCTAAAAGGAGGACAAATAGGACGACAGATCGAGATGTCGGTGACAATGCTCCAGTTAAGAGACACGAGCAAGGGAGAAGTAAAAGAAGCAGCTGAAATAAAAAAGGAAGATCAAATGATGCAGTGTCAACTGTAATCTCATACTGTAAAATGAGATTTATGAGAGATGAAGAGAACTAAGAACAAAAAACAAAATCAAATATCAACTCAAATTGCATTGACCTCGATTCTCTTTTTAGAAATAAAAACTTGGAACTTCATTCAATCAAACATCAACTCAAATAACATTGACCTCGATTCTCATTTTATAAAATATTATCATCATTAAAAGGAGCTCCATCGTCATCATCATTCAAATTCATTACACCAAATGATATGTCAATACTTTTTCATCTAAGATTATCTTCCAAGTCAATCTCATCTATTAAACCTGGTTACTCAAAAACACAATATGCCAAAAAATCAATATGATCAAGGAAAATTGGATCTATAAAACTACGCATTCTATTAAGTGTCATAATAAACAATAAAATTAAATTATTTGGCAATTATAAGAAATTATACCTAACTTAATAATAATAATGACGTACCTTTCTCGAAGCTTTAAATTGTATTGAACAAAGATCAAATCATTCAACCTTTTATGCTCCAACCTATTCCATTTCTTCGAAGTGATGAATTCTAATGTGCTCCAATTCCTTTCACACCATGTTGCACTCACATATTAACTTAGAATTTGAATTGCAAAACTTTTATAATTTTGGAAAAATCACTTTTAAGTTGGTCTCATCAAGAAATTGTAAGATAACAAAAGTAGTATCACAAACAAAATAAAGTGATGTTTAAGTTTTAACGAGTTAAAAATGTGAAAAATATATACCTAAATTAAGTTGTGTCTTTGACGAATAACAATGCTTTCTCATTACTATCAGCTAGATAAAGTACCCTCACTAAAGGCTCACAAACTTAGATGACAAATTGACATTGAGACCAAAATTTATTATCTTTAAGTATAATTCTACCAACCTCCAATCTAGCATTAGATATAATATGTTGAGATGCAACCTACTTATCACTTGTAAACATTTGTCTTAACTCTTTCTTCATCGAAATAAAACATTGAAGTGATAAGAAATTAGTTACAAATCACATAATAATATAATGATACAAATTCTTACCACCGATGAAATCTTTTCTTATTAAATTCAAGACAAATGTATGATTGTAGACAAACTTGTTCACCTTTTTTTCTTTCTACACAGTCTCATTACTAACATAAAATACCTATCATCTCCTATATTTTTCAACATCAGGTTAATGCAATGCACAGCATAAGGAGTCTAATAAAAAGAATTATACTTGCTTTGCATTCTTCTTCTAGTTGCTTTATAAGCAGAATCATTATTAGTAATGAACTGAATAATATTTTCTGGCCCAACTTCTTCAAAACTTCATCAAATACTTGAAATACAGTATTATCTTTCCTAACAAGGTAAGATGCATCAATAGACTTCAAAAGCATTGTCCCTGTTGCAAAATAAACTAAAAAGTTAATAATAGGCTTTGTCTTCTATTTGTCCGACCATCATACATAATTGATCACCTATAAGTAGCCCAAGTCATTCTTCTTTTATCCAAATAATTTTTTATTTTATAAATAGAGCTCCTCAGAAGTTTACCTCTATAGTTATCAATTGAAGGAGTTTTGTATCCTAAACCATAAGAGGTAATAACATCCACAATAGGTTGATAATAATAAGAATGGATAACAATGAATGTTATACCTGAATCATACTACCATCTAGCCATTATCATATCCATATTATGAGCTGCTTCTCTAGATTATAAGACAATACAAATTGAAGGCTGAGCTTCAGGAGTTGTTTGTAGTGTAAAAAATTAGATACCTATCTTCTTTTTTTCCTAACATCAGGTGCAATACTTCTTCTTATTAGGTAGGAATAGTAACACCTTCATCATCCCCAGTATCACTTTGATCACTAACAAAAAAAATTCCACCGCCAATTTTGTAATTCAATATTTTCCTTCAATCTTTCTCATGCCAATACTCTTTAAGCAAAGTCTTCATTTACCATTTGACATCATGACTCACTTTCTTACAAAGTTCCACATCACCTTTGATTCCAACTAAATGCTTTTTTAATTTGGTGATTCCCTCACCTTTCAAATTCTTGTTACAATACAAAAAAAATACTATGGTTCCTTGTTCCAGGAACATGATCCCAAGTTGAATCATCGAATCTTCCTATACTTGAAGCGATTGAATTATCAGATGTACTTTAACTTCTCTCCATTTATTTATAAAAATAAATGAACATATAAATTAAAATTAACTTAATAACTTCGTGTCAAAAATCAAGTTATATATATATATATATATGCAATGACCTTCATAAACTTATATAAATGATTCCTTAAGAAAATTTGATGATTAAGCACATTTTATCCAATAAATTATCATTTTTTAACCCAAACTTCAAATATATACATTGATTGCTACACTTTTACAACTATAATCCATTTTGTGTGATTACATAATTTAAACATAAAGTCACAATTCACAATTATAACTTATTTTATGTAATTACATAATTCTACCTTAAAGTCATTATTATAATCATTTTCTATGATTACATAATTCGACTATAACTCACGACTATAAATTATTTTGTGTGATTACATAATTTAAACACAAACTCGTAAGTCATATCTATAACTCAATCTGTATAATCACATAATTCAACCATAAAGTAATAAATATAACTCATTTTGTGTGATCGTATGATTCAAACATAAACTCACATCACTTAATTAATAAATCAATTCATAATATATAACCTAATTTATAACAAAAAGCAACATTTAATTCAATATTTCTTAAATTTAAAGAAAAACAACAACAACAACACCCAATAAGAGTCCCGTTAAAATGCGGGGTCTAGAGCGGTCCAATAATACATAGTCTTGCCCCTACCTAATAGAGAAGTTATTTCTAATAGACCTATATGTAAATGCAAAATAATGACAATACAAAATATAAATACATGTGTATAAATAAAAATATGTAATGCGGTACATACTACAGTACATATAGAATACAATAAAAGATAAAATAAGTAAATAAAAACACAAACCAGAAAAAAAAAAAGACAAGTACATGAATAAATGAATCCAACTATTTTAAGAAAGTAATTAGGCTAAATAAGAAACTACTTAGGTTAAATAACTAGGAGGGAGGTACTATGTAATCAAAATATTCAGGCTAACTATAAAACAAAAGACTTGAAGGAAAATATTTAAAAGGACTAAGAGAACGAGAATGTCCTCTCTATGAGAGATCCTTTATATAAATCCTAGTATTTCAAAGTTTTCTATTATGGGTCATGTCTTCGATAAGTTCCAATAGAGCCATATAATTTTTTACCACTTCCCCTCAGTTCTTTTTATGCTTTCCTTTTTTCCTCTTACAATCTCTAAGTATTATTTTCTCACATCTTCTCACTAGAGTGTCAGGGTGTGTCTCCTTTTGTATTGAATTATCAAATCCCCAGTTTCCATAATTCAGACATTAGAAATGAAAAAAACAGATCCGAAGTTCCAAATTCCAAATTCCAAATTCCAAATAATGTAATCTTTTATAAAATCCTCATTCTCATTCCTCAATTTCCAAAATTCAGGTAAAACAAACACATCTATATGCTATCCTCAATTTATAAACTCACAAGTCATAATTCACAACTATAAGTCACTCACACACACAACAAATATTAATTATGAATTAACTCAACACTAACATTCAAGAAACATAGCACAACACAAATCAGCAATTAGCATACTGCATGAATGGTTAATTTGTATTTTGCAATTGCAACCTTGAGGATTGAATAGGTGACAGCGGCAGAGGTCAGTCCGTTAGGCAACTGTGTCGACGAGGCACTAGTGAGGCAAGGCTAGGCGACACAACAGGTGACTGGGGTGGGTGATGAGAATAGAAGCAAACCAAAAGTAGTTGGGTGTTAGGTTTACATGTAGGTTAAAATGTTTAAGGTTATTTTTTAAAATTTTACACTTTAGTTTAAAAAATTTTAAATTACATTTCATTCCTAAAAAATCACCAATATATCGATACAGTACTAACTAATGGTATGAAATTAGAAGGTATCATATCATTTTTTGGCCCGTACCACTTGATACAATATAATACCCACACCATTGGGACAATTCTTTTCTTTTTTGGCTAAAGGATAAATTTCTATCAAGTGTGTAACCTATTAATGTAAGGGATGAAAAGAATAAAGAACTATTTATGTTTTAATTTGTAGAAAAGAATGACTTGTTAAGTGAGGCAGTATAAATATTCATTTATTGGCATAATTGAATTCGCATGGTTTACAGTTTGTATGAAGTTAGGATGTTGAAACAATATGGAGGAACTTGTGAAAATATTTTCTTAATGTGACGTTGATTTGCGTAAAAATGTATAATTCTGTTTTGTTTACATAAAATGGAAGTTCCCACATTCTAAAAAGGAAAAGAAAGATTTTGTCATTTATCATAAATCTTATCATAACATTCCAATTGTGTCTATTAATGGATCATTTTTATAATGTACCGGTTACTTTTCTAGTGACATGAAAATTTATGAAGTGAGCATATGGTTTGTAGCAAAGGTCTAGGAAAGAAACAACCTACATGGTAAATGTTCTCCTTAAAGGAATTGCATGCAGTAACAAACAATTTTAATTGTGAAAATAAGCTAGGAGAGGGGGGGTTATGGCAACATTTATTGCCATTAGCTCTGTGATAATCACAAGTAATAATCTAAATTTCATAACGCTTTGTTATCGCTTATTAAAAATGTTAATTGTGTGTCATAGTTTATCTTACTATGGTTATCTTGCAAGTGTATAATATTTTTCTTCTCTAATAGTTTGCTTTTCCTTTTACTGAAACTTGGCATTTGCTAAAAATTATTTAGCTCCATTTCGAATAGACTTTATTGACTGTTAACTCGTTGGTAGTCTTATATAATTAGTCTTTCTTCTCTTATTTTGTCCTTCTTATTACTAACTCTAGATCTGCAATAGTTTGTTTGAAATCTATGTGCTTGTTTCAGTGATGCAATTACAACAACTTTGTTGCATAGCTTAGTGAAAGTATTTGAGTAGTAATGACTAAGGATAATATGGGTATTGTTTTGGTGCTATAATAGCATTTGTTACGAATTTTGGTTTATTTAGGTAGCACTTATCCCTATTTTTCCTATAGAAATTGTCCATCAGTAATGTTATTGGCATGCCGATAAAGTTATATTGCAATGAGCTTACTAAATTAATATTTATGCTTATGATGTAATGCATAACACGAGTCTTAGTTACGCACCCAAGATCAAACCTGAAAGTGAATAAATGAAGAAAACATAAGAAATACCTATTTTGCTCTACATAACTTTGAACGAGCTTTTTGATGCCAAAACCTTTGTGTTTTCCCGACGACCTTTGTAAAAGTCAATCAACTGGATTTCGTTAATGTCTTTCTGCAACTTTTTTAATGCATGAACCTCTAAATGAATCAAAGAATCTAAATGTTCATGACTTACTTAAGTAGATATATATAGCATTCGCATCGGGCCACCCCATCACAAGCCCAATGCATGTACAACCCATATTGATTAGGTCTATCTTTTTACTAGACTTTAGCCCATTAAATTAGATCTTTTATCGGGCTACCCCATCAAATTTGATGCACTTAATCGTAAATTTATTAAAATCATACAATTGTAATTAATTAATGTCCAACTTTAGGAAAATTATTAACATTTTTCCCTTGGATAATAATTAGTTATAGTAGTTATAACAGTAATAGAACCAGTAAAAGAGATTAAGTCAAATCACTGTATAGGTCGACCAAGTTTAAAAAATCTTTTGATCTAAAGATAATGAAAGTCCATCATTTCATCTCATAAGGCTTTTGATATCAAAAAATATCAAATTCATGTCTCATGTATAATACAGATCCAATACAATCACACATATTTAATGCTTATTAATATGAATGAGAAAATGGAGTGTGGCAAACTAGGATGATACCTGTATGATCTTAAATATATCATTTTTTCGTTTGTAAGTCTTAATTTCTCTTAACTTTATACTAAACTGCACCAGAGAAATTTGCTTTCGATCACTGAATGCTAAACTGTATTAAGAGAAAACCTTTATGGAATCACTTATATCCTCCATATCATATTAAATTTCATTTTTATACATGTATCTGTATATGTCCTAATGGCATAAGCTTAAGGCAATTTGTACTAAGGCAACTTGTACACATATGCCCAATAACCTTTTAAAATGCTTAAGAACAACACAAATCTTAAGAATTTCACCTATATCACGATAATATATATAACAACATTTATAATTGAGTGCAAAATGATGATCATCTTTATTGATAAAACATACTATTATAATACATGAGAAACATACAAATGTATAAGGAGAAAACATTGTGATCCCTAACTAACAGTATCTAAGGACTTTAATACACACATACTGTTTACATGTCTCACAAAAACATATGGGCGAAGTTCTTTAGTCAAATAATCAACAAGTATATCCTCAGCCCTCAAACACTCTACCTCAATGTCACCTTTCTATATTAATTGCTTGATGGTCAAATACTTGACCTCCAAATGCTTATACCCTATGATGTTCTTATTTTTGTTATTGAACCACGCTGTAAAAAGATTATCACAATATAATCGAATAGCTCTAACCACTAAATCAACCATAGATAACTCAACCATCAAGCTCCTGAGCTAAATTGCCTATGTAGCAACTTGATAGCATACCACAAACTCCGCATGCATAGTTAAGGAAGTCACTAGTGTTTGCTTGACACTTTTCCACGATACTGCACCATCTGCTAACATAAAGATATATCCTAATGTGGACTTTAAGTTATCCGGAAACATTGCAAAGTCCAAACCTGTATACCCTATAAGGTTTAGATTGTTAACCCTTCTAAATGTCAACATATAATCTTTAGTTCCCTTTAAATATCTTAACACTCATTTAACTACATTCCGGTGGTCTATTCATAGGTTAGCTAAATATCTACCCAACAATCCAACAACAAATGCAATGTCTATTCCACTACACATCTGGGCATAGATCAGACTATCAAGAATACTATAATAAGGCACATTCTTCATAGCGTCTCTCTCTGTATAATTATTTGGACACTTTGTCAAAGATAATCTATCGCCATGAGAGATAGGTGCTACAACAGATTTATAATCATCTATATTAAATCTTTGCAACACTCTCTCAATGTATGCTCTCTACGAGAGGCCTAATGAGTATTGAGAACTGTGTTAATGAATCTGAATACCTAGGATGAAAGATGCTTCTCCATGATCTTTCATGTGAAAATGCTAGGCCAAAAGTTACTTAACCTCATGCAACTTGGTCAAGTCATTTGATGCAAGCAAGATACCATCCACATACAAAAGTAGAAAGGTAATTTTGTTCCCCCTTACCTTGTAATACAAGCACCTTTCAACTTTATTTTCCATACAGACAAAAGAGGTAAGAACCTCATAGAACTTAAGGTATTACTGTCTGGAAGCTTATTTCAAACGATATATTGATTTTCTCATTTTGCAAACCTTATCAGGCTTTTCTCGATCCTGAAATCCTTCAGATTGTTTCATATAAACCTCTTCACAAAGGTCTCTATTTAGGAAAGCGGTTTTAAGATCCATCTGATGTAGCTCCATATCATAATAGTTATTATTGTCATTATCACTTTAAATGCATCCTTAGATGATACTAGAGTAAAGCTAATATTAAAGTTAATTTCTTCTCTCTGAGTGAACCCTTTGGCAACCAACCAAGCTCTAAACCGCTCAACTTTACTGTGAGAGTCCTTTTTGGCCTTGAAAAGCCATTTATAACTAATTGGTTTTCAATTTTGATGTAAATCAACAAGCTTCAATACCTTATTATGCTTCATGGATTGCATCTCATCTTTCATTGCATCCCACACAAATTTGAAAAACAACTTTTGAAAAAGTAAATATATCATGAACATTTATAATATCATAATCTTGTTTACCCAAATGGACCATGCAATCAGATGAAATGACAGGTCTTCTCAATCTAGTAGATATTATTAACTAAACTAGTTCTTGTACCTTAGGAACTTATGTTTGTATAAGTATAGATTCTTGTTCCTGTAATAGCTTGGTACTAAGACTTTGATACACTAGTTTTGACTGTATAAGTGATGGATATGAAATAACTATAGTATCCGTCCTACAATCATCTGAAGGGTGAGAAGGACTACCCTTATCATAGACATCATATTCCAGAAACTTAGTTGTTTGTGATTCCATAATTTTAGACCCTCCTTCTCTACAATAAAATATATATCCGTTAAAGTGGTTGGCATATCCAACAAAATAGCAACAAATAGAATGAGAATGTAACTGATTTTCAAAAGGATTATATAAAGGTAACTTAGTTGGGCATCCCCAAACACGAATGTGGCAAGGCTAGGCTTCCATCCTTTTTAAAATGGGGTCTTTTATACCGATTTGCTTGGGAATTTGTTAAGTATATACAAGGCAGTCTTTGTGGCTTCACCTTAAAGGTAATCGAGTAGGATACTCTTGCTCTACAACGACCTCATCATGTCCTTTAGGGTGCGATTATGCTTTTTGACCACACTATTTTGCTTAGGAATACCTGGCATAGTGAACTGAGTCACTATTCCATATAATTCCACATATTTGGTAAACAAACCCTTTTCTTATCCTGAAACCCCATGTTTGCCATAATATTCTCCTCCAACAGTCAAATATGACAATTTTAATAGACCTTTCCAACTGGTTCTCAATTTCAGCTTTAAAGATTTTGAATTTCTTAAGAACTTCAGACTTTTATTTAAGTAAGAACATATAGTCATAACAGGAATAGTCATCAATAAAGGTCCAAAAATATCTAAAATTACATAATGTAATTATATAAGGTCCCAAATATCTGTATGTATAAGATCCAACAAGTCAAAAGCATGATTTGACCCCTTTTTCTTTGTTTTGGTCAACTTACCCCTGCAACAGTCAACATATGTTTATAGATCATCAAAATCTGAAGTTAGGAGAATGTTTTCCTTAATCAATCTCTCAACTTTATCTCTGAAAATGTGGCCCAACCTTTTTTCCCACAATATGTATGACTTATCCTTTATCAAGAGTCTCTTTCTAGTAACATGTTCAACAATATATCAGGGGTCTTTTTCTAGTAACCTGTTCAGTAATATATGAAGAAGCATACATCTCATGAGGGGCCAGACACATTTTATACAATCCATATGACAAAAAGGCATTACAAATATGTTTTGCATTGAAAGATAATTATACAACAAAAGCATCAATGAAAAAACTATAACCTTCTTTGTCCACAACCCTATAGACATCAAGTTCTGCCTAAAAGACAGTATATAAAATATGTCACGTAAAACAAGTCTAAACCCTATATCAAGATTCAAACATACATCCCTTACAAACATGACATTAACTTCTTCATTATTGCCAACCATCAGTTTTTTTGTCCTCTTTATTTGACTTTCTCTAGTGTATGAACCCCTACATTGTGGACATAACATGATTAGAAGCTTCACTATCATGATTAAAAACTCCACTATCTAGCCACCAAAAACTTGATGTGGTTATAGCAAGATTACATTCATGGATCATATAAGCCAAGGAGTTACCTAACAATTTTTGTTTTCTTTCCAAGAATTATATTTCTGACAATTGGACTTTTTATGTCCCTTCTTCTTACAAAAGAAGCATATCATACTTTTAACATCTACAAGACCTTTAGTAATACTGGATTAACCGATATTCATATGAGCAGAGAATTTAGATTTCTTACTTTTAAACCTTTAGGGCTTTACCTTTTCTTTTCCCTTGGTTGCTAGTAGGGTCGTATAAGCAATATTCTTTAACTGCTCTTCAACAACACATTAAAGCAATTATATGTTGTAACTAGAATACCAAACTCTGAAAGAAATGTATTAAAATCTTGGTGTACAATGCACGCATCAGGAATGATGATGTTCAATGCCTTTAACTTACTCTGGAGGTGGAGGTGGACCATTCTGATAATGTACTCCCTCATTCTCCCTTCTCCTGTATACCTCATGAAGAATAATTCCTTCGTCAAGGTACTTATCTCAACATTGGAAGATACCTTGCACCTTTAGGAGACTTTGTTCAGGAAGTCTTTTACTATGTTTGTTTTAGGAAGTCCACTTAGCACAAATGTAGGATAACAACAATACTCAAAGCCATAAATAGTTTCTATATCAAGAATCTTATCACACATGTTATGAAACACCTGTGGGTTGAATACATAATACATGCAGATAAAATTTCCACACAAAAATGATCAGATTACACACCATTAATTCTTATTAATCTACTACCTATGAGTGAATAGATCGCCCACGTGTGTCGATAGTTTCTCTCTCCTCTCTCAACTGTCACCGAAAAGAGGCAATTTTTGACAACTTTCAAGCAATTTTATAGGAACGGTTAAGCATGTAAATAACTGTTAAGAAGCGTCTAACAACCATTTGGGATTAGAAAAGTAAGTGCAATTTGTTCTTATTGTTAATTGGAAGCTTGAGGGGTGTTCCTTCATCAAATATCTTAGTATTGTGTTGCTTTGTTCTTGTTTTGAACATTTATTCATAAGATTGTCCACCTGTTCATTACCCAATGTGATTCTATAAGTGAGATTTATGCAGATTGCAGTTAAAAGGATAAAGGTTTGGAACAACAAAGCTAAGATGGAATTTGTTGTTGAGGTTGAGATACTAGCTGGTGTTAAACACAAGAACTTGCTTAGTTTAAGTGGTTACTGTGCTGAAGGACAAGAGCGCTTGATTGTATACGAGTACATGCCAAACCTGAGTTTGCTTTCTCATCTTCATGAGCAACATTCGGTTGAGTGTCTCCTATACTGGAAGAGACGAATGAATATGGCAATAGGTTCTGCTGAAGGAATTGCGTTGTAGCACACCCCTAAGTACCTTATCACAAGATCCAGTGAGATGTACTAATTTCATAGTTCTGTTGATGATCCAACTATCTTCACCACCATGCACTGCCACATATCAATCGCATAGATGTCAAAGCTAGCAATGTTCTATTGGATTCTGATTTTGAGGCTCAGGTTGCTGATTTTTGGCGTTGCTAAGCTAATCCCTGATGGTGCAACACATGTAACCACCAGAGTTAAAGCTACTCTCGGCTACGTTGCCCCCGATTATGCCATGGTGGGTAAAGCATCAGAAAGCTGTGATGTGTTATAGCTTTGGCATTCTCTTATGAGAGCTGGCTAGTAGCAAGAAACCTATTGAGAAGCTAAGTGTACATGGAAGCGCACAATTGTAGATTTGAGTGCTGCCTTTGGCTTGTTAAAGGAAGTTTTCTCAACTTGCTGATCCAAGGTTGAACGGCAAGTTTGAGGAGCAGGAGTCGAAAAGAGTAGTGGTCAATCAGCCGGGGGAAAAGCCCACACTGCTTCAAATCTCAACAACTTGCTGATTTTAACGACGGCAGGCAAGTTGTTGAAGATAGCTGCCACTCCATCTCAGACTCAAGCGGAGGAGTGAGATTCCAAACGTGATGTTGAGACTCGAATAATTACAGAATTTGAAATTTGATTTATTTGCACCACTAATCGATTTATTAGATTTGTCTAGCAAATAGGATGTCTCAGGTGTTCGTGGAAGCATGTTTTTATGAATGCTAAATTTGATTGATTTTTGTATATTGCCCTATTGCTAAATCTTCCGATTCCAAAAACTGTCTATTTACATCTGGAGCTTAACACATCACTTCAAACTTAAGAAAAGTGGTTCTCACAAAGGGTATTAGAAAAAAACAAATCAGTACTACCAGGAGTCCAGGGCTGCTAAGTGAATGTATCCTCCCGGTCACCCTCTACAGTCTCACCCTCCTCGAGGTTGCTGAATTCCAGGAAATGGGTAGGCCTATGATCCTCATGGTAATACTCTCAGGGAGACCCCAGCTTCATGCCATATTTCATGCTTGCTGTATGCTTCACTCCCAAGAAGTTGTAATTCCATGGACCATTGTCGGGAACCTAGTATACACGCAAATTTGAACCCAGTTAGTGATCCAACAAAAAGGAAGGAATTATCAAGAAAAAAAATATCAAAGGGAGACATCATCCAGAGACAGCCTAAATTTTCATGCACTTACCATATAGAAACCAAAAAAGCAGTCACTTAGAAGCATCTGAACCTTCTCATAATGAGATGGCAAGTAACCATGAGGATTGCTTCCAGTGTCCTTATTGAGTCGCCCCCACTCATAACCACTTGGCGTTAGCTTATATGCAGTTAATGAGCATGATCCTGGAGTGAAACTGCAAGTCAATATGATGCACTTTTCACCATCCCACTGCTTGTTGTTCTCTAAAACCCGAGCATGTACAGTGAGATCCTGTAAGAATCAACTAGCTCCAGTTAGGACACGAAGCACAATTGTGTAGCTAACATTCAGATGAATCAAATTGACCGCAAACCAATGATTTTAAGAAGACAAACCTGTGGTGATAGCTGAGGAAGCTCATTTGGTTGTGTATGCATCCACCCCAAAGGCTCCAATTCACTGAGGAAATCATGCTCCGGCAGAGCTGATGGAAGATGTACTTGTTGATGAGTTCCCCATTGTGGTGGCATGGCAATACCACGAATCTCCTTAACCTGAGGATTGTCCGGTGGACTTATACCATACAAGTAGCCAGCAATTTGCGTCCGTAGATCTGCTACGCATATAAACTTCTTCAATATATTCTTTGGCATAATGTATGTATATCCAGTTTCCTGTGAAGTGATGAACTCCAACTTGAGCAAATCCAAAAAACTTTCAAACCCAATAGAATAAACACGAATATAGAATATACCTTAATATCCTCCGAATTCACATATATATGATTAACACGAAGATAGAGATTTGTGGCTGATATTGCTCTAACACGCCAATCCGTCTTGGAACCAAATGCAGCTTGCTCATAGGGACTTGTCGTGGTGACAATGAGTTCATCACCATGCACATTTGTGGTTCTTGTTGTGACTGTCGTAAGCTGGCTTGCTTCTTTAGCCTGAAAAGTTCACATCACTGTGTTAGCCGCATAAAAATCAAAAATTAATAAGGAGAAAAGCACAAAGGTTACCATACATTACCTGTTTCTCTATCTCAGCTATTTGCTGCCTTTGTTGAGAAGGTGGTGTGATCTCAGCTCCAAGTATAATGTCTCGGATCTCCGATTGCATTGGAGCTGATGTATTTACGTTGTTCTTCTTGGCATAGTCTGAAAGTATAAGATCTCTTAAAGCAACCTCAACTTTCATCCACTGATCATCTGTAAGAGAGGGCTAGATGTGATGAGGCTCAGTAATGATGGTTTTGTCAGGCTTCAATAACATCTTTGCCTTCTCATTGTTTACATGGAGCGCACGAAGGATCAAAATAAGTCGGGAGAATGCAGTATAAGAAGAAATACTCTTTAGCCAGTCATCATAGATATTAAATAACACCATTTGCGGCTCTGTTGCCTTCAAAATTAGATCACCAAATTTCTCTATCTTCAAGCATGCCTGGAATGGGAGTTGCAATTCACTTCCCATGATAACTATATTTGGAAAATCAAGTAAGTGAACCTCCAGTGGATCAAGCATTCCTTTACGTGTTACAATAATTTGCTTTGGCTGCTCCTCAACAGGTAGAGAACGAACGAGAGCAGCAACTTCTTCAGATGTTTTCCACTTGGCAAGCTGACCAAGACGCTTCTGTTCTGCCCATACACTAGTGTGGATGACCTGCAAGATATCAAATTATTAAGAACCTCCTACAAGGAAACAGCTCCAATTCAAGTAGAAAAGCTAACAAGGATCAACCTTCAGAAAAAGCTGTCCTATTCTTGGATTGAATATAAAAATTGCACCATTGATGGGTTTTGTTGTCAGATTTCCTTCAAAAGTCTTGTGAATTGTTACACGATAGACATTAGTGTCATCAACAAACCATATTATCTGATTGCTAAAGATCTCCCCACAGTTCTGGGATGATAAATAAGGTTTTGTGGGCTCGGAAGAGTACAACTGTAAACCTTTTCTAATGCGCTCCCTCAAGACATATAAAGCTGGGTTTGACTGCATTAAAACAAACGATTAGCACAAAATGCAGAAGTCACCTCATCTGATATAATGTTAGTAGACAAATTGTTTACCTTCATAATTTTATTCATTCCCTGAGCTAGTAGTGGTTTAAACCCAGGAAACCAGTTGCCAAAAGCGAAGTGCAAGTTGTATGCTAGACCAATCCCAATCATCACCCCTGAAGCCAAAGAAAAGGAAAAATTAATCCATTTGAAATAGGAGGAAAAAATTAATAGAAGAAAAATACCAGTTGGAGATGGATATATGGACATGTTGTCTGTTGTGTAATCCATAAATTTTTCCCTAGTATAACGCTCAATATCGTGAGAGTCGTAGTCACCCCATCGAAGCTGAACATCTATCCAGTATTTATTGCTTGCCTTCTGATCAAACACATCCTTAGACTCAGCCACAAGACTTGGCTTTGACATAGGCCATCTATGGGCTGCAAAGAGGAGAATGTCTGCACAAGAGTTGTTCATCTTATAACTCTTCCTTGGATGGATGGTTTCTTTTTGAACAGTTTCAATTTCCAATGCATCCAGCTCCTGATCCAAGACCTGACAGAGATCCATGACAACACTCATGAATCTTTTGCCATAAGTGAGCACGGAATATCTGAATCAGTGAAATCTTCAAGGTTGGAATCTTCCCATGCATAAAGATTCCAGTTAGATCCAACTGCACTTGGAAACCCACATACACATGGCTCGGTTTATTGTAGGTGACCACCACAGGGTAAATCTACGGTTAGGAATTTGGTTTAAACCGGATCTTTGAGCATTAGTGAGCTTCTTATACTTCATGGACTCCTCAAAACCAGATGCTTTCTCCCAAAAGAGACCTTCCCAAGTTGGAAAACTGGAATACAAGTAAACCAATTAGAAATATGCTCCAGACGAGAATTCATCACCTCCACTCCAGAGGCACAGGTATCCAATAATAAACAATCATAATTAACTATTCAAGTACCTTAGAAAATCATAATCAATTCAAAAAATTTTAAATGTGCCACTAGAGATGCCACAAGCAAGCTTAATAAAGTACATCAATCTTCCAGGTCCAACGTAAGCGCAGCCACTTCTTAACTCCCTCTTAAGAAAGTCCAAGAAACAAGCACATAAATTCTTCAAAAAGATTATTGTGTAAAAACAGATACTCACTAAGTTCCTTTGAACAAGGTATGCTCAAGAATCCCCTCAACACCACCAAGAGCTTGAATAACATCTGTTCTATAATTTTTCAAGTTCAACAGTTTCCCATCATGCCTCTGATGAGTCCACCAGAAAGGATTTTGCTTTAGAACCTGGTACTGTTTGAAA
>JANZLX010000001.1:22157727-22177159 GCA_025531955.1 Erythroxylum orinocense
TTACACCCCCTCCCCCCCCCCCCCCTCTTTTTTTATTGCGTAACTACTAACATCTGAATTTCTCCTAAAAACGATCCTTATTTTTCACTACTATATAAATTTGTGTTATAGGAAGTTGATTTCTCTTTATATTTGGTTGCAAGCGGATCATTCACCATGGACAAATTACTATGGATAGATGAGAAATTTTCTTTCCAATAGTTTTTTTATTATTAATATTTGGTCTAGCTACAAGTAGATAACTAGACCTCATTGTATCAAATATTCTCCTGTCTAGTGTAGCGTCAAAAAGGACTGAATTGAATTGGAAACTTTAATATTAAATTTGTTGATACTTTGCTAGCTTTCTGCATATTTGAGCGAAAAATATTTAAAGGTTTCTTATTAATCTTTACACAAGGTATTCATAGTAAATTATGAAAATGAAAAGGAATACATTTGAAATCAAAAAATGAAATACCTATTAAAATATGATAAGGTCCTGTTTAATCTGCATTCGGATGAATTGTTGTATCTTTATATTCAAACAAAATAATATTTTGACGAAATACAGCTTGTGAAAGAAAAAGTAAAACCAAAAACCAGGTGATACCAACTGCTTATACCGCATTTGTTTGTTAAAGCAAACGAAACCCACGTTTAGAAAAGGAAAAAGGAAAAACTACAATAGCTCAACGAAGCTAACTTAAAAAAGTGCCGATCGGACAAACCTACTAACCACTCGAAGGCTGTTTCAATGGCCAGGGAAGTTTTTGCGACAGGCACCACAGTTGCTAATCATTTGCCCATACAACGGACGAGACTCGAGAACGGCCTGTCACATTCTTCAGTTCTGTTGAAACTCACATAACCATCAATCCACAACCTTTTTCATTGAAACTATTTCCTTTGCTCCTCATTTAAAGAGACGTAGGTTTCTTTCTTGATAAAATGTGGCATCACCTTCTCTTTTTTTCCTCGATTCTTACCCTCTCTCCATCAGCAAGATCTTTAAACTTATAGACCAAAACAAAGTCAATTTTTTTAATCAATGTCTTCTGAAGCCGCATTTACAAGTTGCAAACGCGTTGTAGCTTCGATTATCTTATTTGCTGTAGGTTTTATATTTTTTGCTGCCTATAAGGGCCAAGAGAATGCAGACAGTGTTAACCCTGTCACAATCCGCATATCATCAATGACCATAAAAGCTCTGCGTGTTGAAGTGCCTTATCGTTTGGTACTGACAAACATGACAACCCAGGTTTTGTTTTCGAATACTGGTTTTGACCGAAATGTGGAAATTAAGGCATTGAGAACGTACTTCGACTACAAGAATGTCAGCATTTTATGTGGAAGGGTAAAAAATGATATCACAAGTATTTGTGGTCATCAGGAAATGTCTCTCCAAATCAAAGAGAATCCAAAGGGCTGTAAAAACCATAAAAAGCTGTTTTCATTCTTGCGTGGACAGTCCGGAAAAGAATTTGCGAGAGATTTGCATCAAAAGCAAATCATGTTGGATTTTAATGTGAATTTTGTAGCTATTTACCATCTTCATTCTGGGAAATGCTGGAGAGCGAGGAGTATAGGAGTTTGTAAAGATTTGGTCTTTAAATTTGATCGTCGTCAAAGGGAATGGATATTCAAGGGAGATGGGATCAAAGCTTGCAATATTGTAATTCCTCAAGAAGATCTGGACAAGTTGCGGTCTTAACTGGTCAGATGTTTGTTAGTCTTTTGGGTTCATATATTTTTCTCTGTAATAAAATGCAATTACAAAGAGTTCATAAGATCAGAAGATTCAGAACACGTCTTTTACCAATTGATGTTATTGATATTACTTCTATAAGATAACCAAAATTAGAACGGTAAAGCTTTCTCCTCATTACAAATTTGCATAAATAATGATTCATTGTGTACCAAGACCCCTCAATTTTAGAAACTTCGTTTCATGCTTGAGTCCCGAAACTTGGGCATGAATAAGCCCAAGGTACGAAACTAGCTGGGCAGTATGCACTAGTGGACCTTCCAACTTCCATAATTGGTCTCAATATAGAAAAGGGTCCTCAAACGTGGCTGAGAGTTTTGTGACAGCATTAATTTTGGAATCTAATTTACAAGGCCCCTTTTGCCAACATTAAAGCTTCAACTTTCACATGTTCAGAACTCGGACATGGGACAAATCTTATCCACATGTAGCTACCCACTTCAGATGGACAAGAACAGATAATTTTCGGGATACAAAAAACTACTCCCCCAGTTTCGACCTTGCATATGGTAAATCTGAAAGCAAAAGATAATCTAAATTCAGTATTATCTGTTTCACTAGTGTCTTTGTTCTTAGATATAAGCTCGTTAGAGGTGATCTAAATAAGGGATTCCTTGAGTGCTCCTAATGCTAAAAATCTAAAGTTCGAGTTTTTCTTTTTAAAGATTTTAAGTTAAAAGGCATGAGGCATGCATTGTATGACAGTTTTATATCGTTTAGTTGGGTTGATTCCATTATTGAGTCATCAAGTGGAAAAAATTAAATTTACAAGTAAAGATCATTTAAGCTAAATTTTCATGAAATAGAAGGACAAATGTAATTTGAACGAAATCTCGAATTCACAGACAATATATACATAATTAATTACATCATGAACAACGTCGCTTTTCTCCGTTCAATGTATTTATTAGATATTCATAAACTTCCCCATCAAATATGAACTGATGTAACTTTGAACCCTGTCGAAGGCAGGAAATTTCCTTCCTCAACGTCATGTACACGTCAATTTTGGAACTCCTCGAGAATTACACGGCTCTTTCTACAAAGAAATTTCACTTCTGAAGCCATTGCAATTTGCATGCCCTCTTTCAGGTTCAGGGTATCAATTCAAACTCAACCAATTTGTCGTCAGCATTGAATAGAGCTATGTCTGGGGTCATGACTCCATATACGAGTCTAATAATCGAGTTGATTTTATGACAGACCAAACTGACATACTCTTATACATATTTTATTATTGAATTTTCCAGTAAGCTGCTAGAATGATTGACGAGTAATAATTTAATAGGAGATGACGTGTTTGTATAAGAGACATAGTTCCACATTCCGGGTGTTCAGAATATCTGTTTGTGTCTATGACTTGCGAAATTAACTTTATTGAATGTAATCTAGTTAAACTTAGCGTGGTTTAATGAGCTTGATAGGCTATTACAAACGTGAAGCAAGGTGTGTAGACTATTGTTATTAGATATATTAACGATTAATATGAGTTTATTTATTAAAAATGATAAATGACTTAATATTGAAAATATATATAATATTCTTTGTGTTGAGTGGATATTTTGGATTATTCTTCAGTTTTTAAGTTCATCTGGAAACGAGTCCAAACTTGAGAAAAGTCCGCCAGAAGTTGTGTTCCATAACTTTAGTGCTTTGTTTCTTTTCTTTTCATGTTGTTGTCTATGTATGTGACCCCATAACGCCATTGTGTAGTGTATGAGGTGTAAATTGACAAGGGGAGAGTATTTTAACAAATTAGGAAATTTGTCGAACAAATCTTATCCACATTCACTTGCAAGTTGTTCGATTTTCTGGTAGGCCACCACTTCACAAAAAAACATTTGTCAAGCACGAGGCACTGCGATATGGACTCTCCAAGTCCATGCTTCCTAAAATGTCCAGCACACAATTCTTTGTGACTTATACGGAATTATTTTCATGAAGCTACAAGTATTCCTCTATAATTGAGGAGATTCCTATCTTGTGCTTACTGCTTACTAACAAGATTAGAAATAGTTGGCAATTTCTGAGAATTGCAGGGTTGTAAAGGAAATGGCATTATAGTTATAGCTAAATATTCTTTACTTGAGATGTTCTGCTTCTGGAATTAGACAAAATTGTATGGGATGAAATGAGATATAACATTTTGCAAACTAGGAATAAAAGGTAGAAAAAGATTTGTTCCAAGCATAATCAGAAAGCTTTTGGCTCTAATTAGTAATTAGATCTTCGATTAGTATACATGTTCTAGGAACAGTTCAAGCAAAGTGTCCTTTTGGAAATCACGCCCAAAGTAGAAATTTATAACTAATTATTTATAAAATACGGAAGTGGGGTGCCTGATAGAAACAAGTCGTGAACAGGGCAATCTAGATGTTAATGTGGGTGGTTTTCAATTTCATCAAACAAAGATATCTCAAAATCAGAACAGAAACAACAAAATTAAATGTGTTTTTTTAATTAGCTACGTATCTCTTTCATTATCATAAATGATTGAACTGGCTAGCATCTTTATAAAAAAAAAACAATTATTCAAGCTCAAAATTGTCCGTATTCTAAAATATATGTCATGTCAAAAAAAATATAAACAATTTTAAGATTTTGAATCTCAAATAAAAATTCTAAATGTCTTTTACAATCCTCGTCACAATTTCTTTCTCATAGTAATGTATAACGCACATCCATGTATATGAAGTAGCATTTCATTTCATAATGTTGGTCAATCATTTAGTATAAATATCTTTAAGGAGTATCTGAGATATTATAAGCAATTAGTGAGATAGCAACATTGAGTTTCCGTGCTTCTCTATCCAACTCTTGCAATGCAATTCAGCATCATTGAAAAATGTCATGAACAGGGTTTTATAAAATAATAGAAAGTAATCCGAACTAAAATATAAAAAAATTAGGCAGAAGTTTTTTATATCGATAAAATTTATAGTTATTATATTTTAAATTTACACAGAATAAATTACAAGATGTGTAAAGAAATTTTTATATTATTTAATAAAATTAGTTTAAAATTAGATAATAAATTCAAACTAATTGATAGTAATAAATTAGATACGACTCAAACTCTCAATTTATAGTAGGGGTAAACGACACTTAATGAGCCCCTCACCACCAGTTAATCCACTTCTAAGAGGTATGTATACTATTATTATATTATTGAGTTATGTGCTAGTGAACATTAGGTGATGTTGGCGACCTCACCAAAGATTAACTAGACATGAGGGGGATTCCACGAGGCCCACAAGGGGGCGATCAAAAGCATGGAGTGGGCATGATCATCATGATGCTTATTTGTTCTACAACCAATGAGCATCATCCCAGATAAGGGTTAGTAAACTAATGACATCATGGCTTAGGTAAGATGTTGTCCATATCTACTTACGGGAACACCTATCTTATTACTCTATTGTTTTAAAATGATGATGAGTCGTGGAATTTGAAAAGCATGATAGAAAAAACATTTACCTACATTAAGGAAGATAGAGAAAAAGAATAGAAACCGGTTTTGAGCGAGAGAGAGGAAGAGAAAAAGAAGGGTTTTGGAGAATGTTTCAAGAGAAAAAAAGCTAATCAACAAAAGAAAAGTATTTTGTGGACTTAGATCCAATATTCACCACTTTTTAAAGTCTTTGTTTTATGTGCTCTTACATGGCAACCACCACGAAAATGGCATAGATTGAATTTTGATTCTAGAATATTTACCAATTCAATGGTTTCTCCACTTGGTGCCACTTGAAATGGAAACCCATGCATTACGCCCATATTTTTGTATTTCCATCCATTACAAAATCCACGTTCGACACTAATTACAAGCTAAAAAATGTTAGTAGTGGAACCCAGTAGCACGCAGTATAGGTACACGGCAAAGCTGATACTTTTAATTGCTCAAGTATGGCTCCCATGATGATCATTTAATATAGTTTGTGAAATTGATGTTTTATTTGTAATTGTAGAGTGTATGGACAGCCTGAGAAAAATTGCTGGGACAGTATATCTTTCCTTAAACAGATGGATAGGAAAACATGTGTTGTGTACCCTTGTTGGCTAAGTTTTAGCTTTGAAGCGTTGCTTTAATTTATGTTATATTGGACTATACATGTAAAACAAATTCTTAATGTGTTGAACTTATTCTCAATCTTAAGTTGTGTTTTTATTTAGAAACATTAAATTTTTAACTTATATTATATTAGGCAATACATATAATTGTTATCTTACTTAACGTTTCTTATAATTCTTATTTTTCAGTTCAAATGCAGCACTTCTTTTATTTTGTTTTTTTGGGTGTTTTCATCTTTATATTTTCACTTTTGTTAAATATTAAAAAAAAACACAACTTATATTTTTCTTTTTGTAGTTGATCAGTCTTCAGTTCTATACGTATAGTATCAACTTTCCTTCCATATATTCGCAAGGATCATTTGATGTGGCGTACTTGAATAGAGGTTAAAAATTTCCACTCGAAGAGAATCACTTTAAATTCTCCTTTAATATGAATATCGAGTTCAATAATTCTAACCTTTGAAGCGATGCTCCGGCATATTGAGGTGAAACACGTGTGACGCAACTTGTGATGTTTTGGGTGGCTCGTAACAATTGCTTGTCACTCATAAATGACACGTGGCAGATTACACATCGCACAATGTTCAATACAGAAGAAGAGTTCATCAGTTGTTTGCGTGTCATTTTTGTCGCCATCTGCTCGTACTAAAAGTAAGAAAATTTTTAATCGGAACCTACATGGACGCCAAATAGTAAATCAGAATATACGTGGCGGCCCCATATCCGTCAGAGGGTGCGTGTACCATTACCACCTTCTCCGCTGACTCGTCGATCTAGAAAAAGGCTGCCCTTTGTATTTCTTTTCTCTCTTTTGCATATTTATCCCGTGTATTTCATATTTACTTACATTCTTGCCCTTGCTAATGAGGGAAAATTCCAGATGAGTGCAAAAATTTAGGTTAACAAGTGGTGAGAAGGTTACCTTGGATGAGAATTAATTATAAATTATATATATTATTTAACTATTTATTTGAACAGCAATTAAATATTATAACTGAAATTTACCGAGTCACGTGTGGAGAGGTTGCACGTGACTGTGATTTTAAGGTGTACGTCAAAGGTAGCATTATGACAGCGAAACGTGTGATGTGATGGACGGTAAAAAAAAGGACGGCTAGATGAAGTTTAAGGTTTTTTTAAGTGTCTTGTGCAGTTCGAGAGTCACACACACTAGGTTGGGAAAAGGCAAGCTTGGATAAATGGGGACATAACCACGTGGATGGGTTCAATAGTTCATCAAGTAAAACTTTTTACAAGCTGATAAAATCTGACCTGCATCTCCCTTGATCTTCTCTTTCGACATATTAGAACTGATTTTAGGTTCAAACCCAACTTGAGATTTTGTGTATAATCTGTTACAGTGCGGGTACATTCTTCACCTAATTCGCACCCAACCCACACTCCATCATCATCAATCCAAGATGCTGTTAACATATGCACGTTTTTTAAATGCTAAGAAAGTTTTCACTCATTAGAGTTGCAAGTTGAGAACTGTAGATAACATCCAACGTTCAACCGTCTCACCGTCCCACTTATCCGACAAATCATAAATCAGGGCCTATCACGCCCGTCTCCAACATCGTGCGGTCAAAAATTGAACCACAAGCCAGACCCACCAGAACCCACTTGCCTAAGAAACGAAAAAAGAAAGTAAAGAAACCAAACCCATCTTGTCTGTTTTCTTTCAACGGAAAATAATAATAATAATCCACACTCAGGGCCAGGGCCAGGGGCGGCTCAATCGCTTTATGATTCCGAGAATCAAGACACTTTACCAATCCATATCCTCCACGTTTCAAACGTCACTTTCCTAGTAGAACCCAATCCCACACGTTCCACCACTCACGTTGGCCCACCTGAAAACACCGCACTTACATCGACGACTGACGAATCCAGTCCTCCACCGCCATCCATCACTAGGCATTCTAGAGTCTTCAACTTGCTTAATATGTCAAACAAATTACTTTTGCTGCTCTACGTATAGGTATTTATACACAAAAAGTATATAACAGAGCAAAGCACTAATGCTCTACGTATTGGTATTTATACACAAAATATATATATATAACAAAGCAAAGCACTGGCATACATGATACATCCATTCCCATTATATAAACATCGTCTTCATCATTCAACTATTTCCAAGGAGTACATGGTCTTATACTACCCTTTTTAAGTAGAAAACCCTATTTACATTTCTTCTTAAAACCCCAAACTAGGACCAAAACTTATGTATAATCACTATAAAAAGACTAGAAAATGCTTATTGATCTTTTTTTTTTCTCATCCAGTCCTCCATATTTCATCTTTATTTTCTTCTTTCCCAACCCTTTATCTAGTGCGTCTGTATATACACAAGGACAGCAACTATAACTCTACCAATACTGGCCTTTCTAGTCTAAAAGGCTCTCACGCATTGGACTACTTGTAGAGGAAGAGTATATTTGGGTATAAAACTATCAAATATAAAAAGCTGGGATGATCTGATGATAGAAAGTTGGGACATTGGTGGCTTGGCGCTAGTATTCTATTATTAGTCCTCCCAAGGGGGCTCGGTGGGGTATTCCCTTTCTTCTCTTGGCAGTTCGGTAATTAACAGAAGTTGGTGGCGGTGTAGAGGGAGAGAAGCTGTGGTCTTTCTTCTTATTGTTGTCATTCCTGTGGTTCTTGTCCTTGTACCTTCCATGACTGCTGCTACTGTAAGAGTCCTCTGAATCTGATGCGAATGCCATTTGTTGCTTCTTCTTCTTCTGGAAAGTCTTTGATGTACCAACTATCTGCAAAATCATAATTTAAAGGAGGAATCTATGTCAATATCAAATCTAGAATAGGCATATAATTATCTGCAAATTGTAATGGAGATTGACAAATGCTATCCCCAACTAACAGTCAAATGGGTTCTTAAAGAAAATTGTCAGGTGAACCCAACATTGTCTCTTCATTACTTCTTCTCTTCCTTAAACTTAAAAAGTCAAATCTTTAGTTAACCACTGGAAACAAGGGTTGAATTTTCTACATTGCCCCAGACCAATGAAGAAGAAGAGAACAATTGGTCTTGATCCCCATTTTCTTACTCCAATTTCCAACCACTTGCCCCGCAAAGAAACGAGAAAAGACAATGGAAAACTAAAAAGATTAAAAGTCAAAAAAGAAGACAAATTTTCATGTGGCAAATGTGATAATACCTTGCAGCCAAGAGAACAGAACCGGAAGGAATCAAGGAGGCTGCGTTCGCAGACCTCGCAGGTGTTGGTGACACCTTTACCAGGCCTAGGTTGAGGCCTTTCGTTCAAGAAAACAACCCTTGCACTGTTGATAACATAGGTTTGGACACCAGATATGTCCAGCACCTTCTGTATTTCAGACACCCTTATCACGTCATGGTACGAAGACCTCCTTATCTGTCAATTATAAACCATAAAATGGCAGTGTTAGACCCTGCAACCAGAACCAACCTTTTTCTATTATTGTAAACATTTAAAATGCAAATTTAGTTTAGAGCTTTATGAATTACAAGTGTAGTGAAATTTTGGGAATTGGAGTAATATGCTCACAAAAATGTAGAAAAAAGACGGTTTCATTCTAGGAATACACAGTAGTGAGATGAGACACAGAGCTGATTTTTATCGGCTTCCAACCATAGCCAAAGAAGAGAACCTGACAATGGTGTACATAGAAAGAACCGAAACAAAACTGAATAAAAAAGAAGATAAAGATTGTGTATCGAACGAAGAAGAATTAAAACAGAGGCCAGTGGAGTCAATTGGAATGGAGACGAGAGAAAAGAATGACCGAGCAAATGAACTGGTTGAAGAGTATGGTACCTGAATGGCATGATGATCCTTGTGATACGCAAGACAGAGAGAACAAAGAGCACCATTCATACAATCCAAGCAATACATGTTGCATTCACTCTTGTGAGAATCAACGTGTAATGGACATTGGACAAAGAATCGCTCTCTCAAAAGCGGCTTCAGCCATGGTGGCCATCTGTTGTCTTCGTCTTCAGGAGCTCCAGCACCCTATAAACAGATACAAATGTCTTAGGATAGCTTACCAAATAAATCATTGACGAACATCAGACACCGTATTCACGTCTCAGAAAAGAATGCTTTTCCCGAGAACCCAAATGAAAGAAAGCACAATACTACAGATGAGTGCTTTAAAATACCATAATTCTCCTGTTCTTAGGCTTAACGGTGGTTTCCTGATTTTCGATCGCCAGCTTGAATAAGCACTTGGAAAACAGAGCACTCTGTTTCACACCACCAACACAGTCGCAGAGTCAGGGACAGAGAAGCAAAGAACACAACACAAATGAGAAAGGAGGGATTGAGAGAGAGAATATCTAGGTTTAGAAAGAGAGAAAAAACATAGGAGATATATAAAGAGAGGCTGATTGGTGTGGAGGCGGCTGAAGAAACAATTTGAGGGACACACACAGAGAGAAGTGCCGTTCTTATCCTGAAAAAGCTCTGCTTGGGCCGAACCTAAAAACCCGAACCTGAAGCACTCTTTTTGCTTTGGGAGCAAGGAACTCACGTCTATCTTTCCTTTTTTCTATTTGTTTTAAATTTATTTTCCTATCGTTTTCAAACCCTCCTAAGTCCTAGCCTTGTTCTTGTCGTCATTTTATATGATTTTTTCCTTCCCTAATTCATTGTTCTGCCATGTCCCTCATTATTGGTGATTAACAATAATTACGAGTCAACTTGCACCAAGAAAAAGAAGGTATAGTTGATGGAAAGTAAAAATATGCTAAAGTTTACATATATAAATTATTTAAGATTAGAGATAATTTTTTGATTTGAATCTTATCTTAATTCGGCCAAAATTAATTGGACCTTAAGTCGAGTTCAAACTTTTTTTTTTAATTTTTGAGTATAAACTCAAATTGGTGGGAATTATCTTAATTTGAGTAAAATAATTTAATTTTTAAATTTCAAATTAAAAGAAGAAAATAAGCCAACTTTTCTTTTCTTTAATTAATGAGTATAAAAGTGAATCATTATGTAAATTTAAAATTTTATTTAATGCATTTTCAGATAATAGTGATCATTATTATCATAAAAATAATTTTAATAAAATAATTAAATTGTGATTGAATATACTATTTCTTATTCAAGTAATAAATTTTTACATCACACATAAATCAATTGGGTTATCTTTGTAATAATAAAAATTAGGTACGGCTATTGTTTATCCTCACACTATTGATTAGGTCCTTGTCATTTTTATGACCATGCCTATTTTATTATACAATGAGATAGGTACTCCAACTTTCCTACAGTGGATAGACATCTCATCTCACTTTTTATTTTTAATTATTCATAATGATATGTTCTTCTGCTCTCATTTTGTCCGAGTCTTATCTCCTCATTACTGTTACTGTTGAATTTACTTTACTAATAATTTTACGATCCAGATCTCTTTCGACTACAAAAAAAAATATAAAAGCCGTATGGACTTGTGCAACAAGGCAGCAAATGGGACAATTCAAACAGGGATGAATGATAGTGTGGTAGAGAGATGGATTCTTCGTATCGAATGCTGATAGAAGGTGTCTAATTCACTACCAAAAGTTAGTTTAAAAGGAAGAGATTTGCATATTATTATAAATTTTTGAATGTCTTTGTAATTATCTGATGTGGGATTTATGACACGCTCCTCTCAGTTCAGAGCAGGATTGGACATCTGAAAGATATATTGGACAAAGAGACATAACCGGATACCGCCCCAAACTATCGAAACAAATTGGCTCTGATATCATGATAGAAAGTGTCTAACTCACCCCTAAAAACTGGCTTAAAAGGGGAAGGTTTGTACACTATTATAAACTCTTGAATGCCTTTGTAATTGTCCGATATAGGATTCCTGACAATGCCAATATCATTATACATACATATAAAAAACAACTATATATTAACTACACCGTTTTTCATTTATTATTTTATGTGACAGATAAGTGTCACACAATTTGCATATATTATTATTAAGGCATTCTTATTAGTATATTTTTGCGTGCTTACTCTGTCTCGTGTTACTGTTGATATTTTTTTCTTTTAAATAATTATGGTGTTTATAGTGTGGTTTAAGAAGTCACTTTCAGTTTTCACTCTTTATTATTCCGGTGTTTATAATTCATTTTAATTACTAAATAGGAATTTTTCCAAATCTTCATTCATATTATAATAAAAATATAGGAAAGTGTAGGAGAGTACCTTTTAATCGAGCAGTCGACATTGTGGCTTTTGAGAGATGTAGACCAGATTCAAACATTTATCTATTTAAGGTGCAATGGATATAATGTCTATGCCTAAAATATAAGTCTATGAATAGAATGTACCTCTTAACTCTTTTAGACTGCCCATGGTGACCTTTATTTTTGAATGGTTTAAAAAGTTTAATTAATCGAAGGATGGAAAAAAAAATTAGTTTCAAACGTTCGTGAAAAATGCTGTTATAATTCATATAAGGGGAGTTTATTACTAGATGATACAAATACTCACAAAATTTTCACTTATTTGGTTTCTTGTTGTAACTTTTTGTTATTGATATTCAAAACATCAAAGACATAAATCATATGTAAAATCATTTAGATTTTGAATATAATAATAACTACATAAATATAGAGAATAAATCAATTATTTTGAATGAAATTTGTCATAATGTAAAGAGAAAGTTTTCAACAATCACAAACTAGTTTCCTCTCTTAACCTTTGTTATGTACGATAGCTTGATGGATAGCTCAATATGTAAATATATTCGTCCTGTATTTATTTTTTTTGTCTGTACTTTATTAGGGTAGATAGAGGAATAATTTTTATACAATTTCCTGTTAACATTAAATCTAGTACGTTTATCAAGTGCTAAATTAACGGACAAGATTTAATATCCTATTAAATTAAGAAAAGCTCTAGACTAAGTTTAATATAGGCCTACATAAAATATGGGAAATAACATCGAGCCATAATTCTTACACTTATAGCATGAAAAATTTATCAATTATTAATTAATAATCAAATTATCATTTTCAAACAAAATTTCAAAACAAATATGAGATTTTATTTTGCACCAAAGATTGCTGGGATTATTTTATAAAAATTATGTATTAAATTCATACAAAAGTTAATTAAATTACTATCATAAAGAGTTTTCTTTCTAACTTTCTAGCATACTGTAAGCAATTGTAAGTTAATGAATCAAGCATTCAGTCATGAATTTTTAAAAATGAGGACTTCGTATAATACCATTAAATGTTGTTTGAATGACCATTTTAAATAAAGAACGAATTTTGATTAATGCCAGAAATGTTTGCCAGCATCATCTACAATTAGCAAACACGACAAGACCTTCCAATAAATCATTTTTACTTACCATAGACAAAATGTTTTCAAGTTTAGCAAATTGATGGAGGACAATTCGTAAAGGGCCTATTGGTGCTCCCAACAAAAATGGTGAATTGTCAAATTTAGCAAGCTCTCTTTTCTAATTCTTAACGTGAAAGTATGATAAGACTCGGAAGACAGTATACCGATTGCTGATTGTAGATTGTAAGAGAGATTCTCTATATATATGTATAGACATATAAAAAAGAGAGACTGTCTTTCACACATACAAGTTCACTGAGAATTTCTATTTAAAGTTTCCGGTGACATATCAGAGATTGGTTATGGGAAGAGATATCGTGAAATTTGAGTGTTGGATTGGTTGTCAAACAGCCATAATTCTTTAATGCAACAAGCTCGATCAAATAACCTGCTATTAGGTTTTGTTGGATTTAGAAATACCAAATACCTCACTTAGTATGCACAAGTTGGCTCAAGCTATCGTTACTCCACATAACATAAATAGTTGGTTGTAATGTTTCAGGACAAGTCCAAAAACGATAACAATTATACTTTCTTTTAGTTTTGATACCATTCTTGACAAGATAACGCACAGCATGTCATTTTTTGATTCGAAGCCTTGAAACAGTAACATATATAGAAATTCACTTTCAGGAGCCTTCATTGAATCTTCTGGTCTGAAACCTGTTTTCTATCAGTCAAATCTGTCAGGAGAATTATTATCTTCAAATCAACTTACGCACCTGTGTCTCCTCTTGTCCTTTACCCCAACTCTTTAAATACTTACTTGGCCCTGGTAGGGGCAATTTGACTCTGGGGTCGTGGTTGCGACTTTGAATTGATAGCTGCAACTACCTACGATTTTGTGCGGACTATGTAAAACTTACTGAAATGGTTGTTTAGGTGTATCGAAGCTGGCTCAAATGCTTATTATTCTATTTCTTATCAAAACTTTGTAATTTTATTTATCTCTTATACATCAAGTCATTAAGGGTCTTTTTATTTTCAATGCAATTATTTATATTTTAAAATTCAATAAAAATTTATTTATTTGTGATTAATATGTTGTAACATATGATGAGGTGAGAACATTTTTGTGTTGATATAAATGAGGATTGCAACTTGCCACCACTTCGTCCTTTTTGTGGGGTTTACTCTGTCATCGATCCCTCCCCTTTTAGGGTTTACTTTGTCATCAATTCATTAAAAAAATCATCAATCTCAAAATTGATAATCTCAATGTATTAATCAAGTCAAGTCAATGACCAAGTGCACCAGACCGAATGCTCATTTTGGTTCCCTATAATTTGGGTCACTTTCAATCCCCAATTGCAATCATAGCCCTTTAATAATTTTCATTTCATAGAGTTGGATTGTGGCCAAATCGTTCATTATTTTCCAATCCACAAAAGGAGGAAAGCAACAACTCTACGAACTACAGTATAATCCAAACATGATCCTCTTTGAATACCAAAGTCTTATTAAATTTAATTTGCTCTTTTAGTAATTAAATTGGTCTAAAATCTTTATTTAAAAGGTTGAATTCATTTAAAAATTTAATAGTGAGAATTTGTTATAATTTTGGTGAGGGTAATCACTCACATACTGTGAAATAGTTACGAAGAGAGAACTTGGGGCACTTTAGAAGACTGTTGTGCTCCGTTGGAAAGAGTCTTCCTTCTCCTTCTTGTTTCAGGACGTCCATTGGTGTAAGTGTAACCAAATTGGAGTTTTCCAACATCGGACCAGCATGAGTCTTTGATAAGTCAGCGAGTAACTTTCCAAAAGACGATACAACCTTTTTCTTGAATCCTCGATGTGTGTGTCTTGACTGGAAATTCAGAATTTGACGAATACAAAAATTACTAAACAAAAAAAAGAACACTTTTAAACTTTATCCTCTAATTGATAATCATATTATTAAAACTAAAGTTTTAAAAGATTGATTTCATACTGAAAATAAAAATTCTAGGACTTTAATCCATATTACTTAAACTTAATTTCATTTTAAAATAAAAATCCAATCTAAAATATTTAAAATTTTAAGTTTATCCTCAAAGACGTATATCATTTTAAATCCAAATGTAATTTATTATAAAATCTCAAAATTAACTCTAATCATGATCTCATATTTTTTCCATTTTCTATCAATTATATAAAATATAAATAAATTATATAATTATTTATTAAATAAAAATGATATTTACGATAATTCATGAAAAATAAATTAAGTATATAATATTTAATAATGTAAGTAATATTATCTATTTTAGAATTTTTGAACACGATTAAAACTTTTTTACATTGTCATTATTTGAAGTATTATTCTCTATTGTACAATAAATAATTTGAAAACATAATAATACATTATAATTATTTATATAAAATAAATTATTCTTTTTGTAATTATCCAATTTTTATAGGTAATAAAAAATGATATTATGTATTTGAGTAAATTGTGATACAGTTATAAAAATAAAATTAAATGCAAATATTGACGATCAAATTAAAACAAATATTAAGTGAAATTAAACTTCTATTATCACCCAAACTTTTTTTTTTTGAATATTAATAGAAATTATAGGACTAAAATGAATGGAATCAATTTGTATTTCTCCAGGGGCTAGGAAAGGAATGTTTATAAGTGACTTGGTCCAGAACAGAGGACTTATGCGGTCAAAGTAAAACTTGGAACTCTCCACCTCTATGTCCATTGTCACGGCACGCCATTTATGACCAAGACATTGCGGCATTCAATTGAAGCGTGTTAGTTGCGTGCGTTGACTGTTACAACGCCTCTTTCGCGGGTCCCACCTCTCTCGTAACTTTTCTTTGTGGGTCCCTGTTGCTACTTACTGCCGTTCAGCGGCCGGCCAAGTTGGCTAGCCTATTCATCCACCCACAAGGGTCAACTTTTTATGACCTTTTGTTTTGAAGATTTTTTCTACTCAATTACATCAAAACACTAAAATAAGACATTTAAGACAAATAACCTTTGTAATGTTTTCAAAAGAACGGATTATCAGATTAAGACATGTTTAAGAAGAAAATTTAGGACAACGTTTATTGTTATCATTATTGAATCATTTCCCGTCTAATAGTTAAATTTATAAAAGTTTAAGATGTTTGATTTGTTTAAAGATTAACTTATGCGGTAACTTTTTGACTCACTTTTTATCTCTTCAGCCGGAAATATAATGTACACTCCAACTATATTATGTACTGCCTTTTTTCATATATTTTAAATGATAGATTAATTATACATAATTAAACTCATAATAAAGAAAGACTTTAATATGGTGACTATATTGTTAGTTTTTAACTTTGCAATCAGTCCGTTGGTTGCAATTTTAATGTTCAACGTGATTATTTAGTTAATAAATGCATTCTTTATCTTTATGTTTTATGTTAATTACATTTGAAGTTTTAATACTAAAGGTAAACTCTCTAGAATAAGTAATGTGTGACTAAAATTATGATGAGATCGTAAGTATGAGATTCAATTTATATTTATATATTATTGCCAATTGTTCCTAGTTGTGGTCTATTAAAACAGGATATTCAACAATACTTGGTGTAAGAGACCTGAAGAGACTCTGTAGAAAAAGAATCTTTGTACAATATGAGAAAAATAGTGAAATCTCATAAAGGATTCTAATGATTGAACGTAGCCCATGATTTGGGGTGAACTAGGATAAAATTGTTGTATCAACCTCTCTACTCCCTAACTGTCGACCTTTAATTTCTACTGTTTTATACAAGTATATAGAAAGTATCTGCGATTTACTCTTGAAACTATTCTTATATAACAGTTGTGATATTCACCTAATAACTTTAAAAAAACCAAGATTTCAAAGAAATAAAAAGGGGATTATATTCACGAAAAAGGATACACAATTCAACCATCCCTTCTTGTGCATTTTGTATATTGTCTATACTAAGGGGTGATTTACTTCATTACTGTGTTTTGATGTTATTTATGAATCATCCTATTTAGGATAATTCAGTCAGAAGTATTTAAATGCAGTATGAATCATATAGAGATAGTTGAGTAAGCAAGAAAGAATTCATCACTATAAAGTAATTAGAGATAAGGTTTTATTGTTCTTAATTAGTAGGATTTAAGGAATTTTCTAGCTATAGTGAATTAACATTTGAAAGGTTGTTTTCAAATATCAATTATAAATCAATTACTAATTAGCAATAATAAACATAATTACATTCAAAAGAGTAGACACTATATTCATACTCTGTCTAATTGGAACATTAGATGAAGAAATGGTTAAATTATACACCATAGCTATGCACGGACAAGTTAAGTGAAACCACTTTAACATTCTTGATATTTAGATAGTCATGACATGTTGTTAAACATCAATCTTGCTCTATGAATATAAATTATTTAATTAAAGAATTAAAGATAAATTAAAAAGGACTTTTAATTTATCTAATTCTAATTCTAATTATGAATTATAATTATAATTTGTAATTATTGTCAATATATTAGGAACCTGTCACAAATAAAGAGTGGGTTAAAAGAGAAAATTCAATTTTAATTAAATTGGACTTAATTATAAAATTTGAGAAACTTTAGGGAACAAATATGAGATATTTGATTTATTAAATTAAATTAATTATAATGATAATTAGAGATGGACTTTAATTATAATTGATGTATTTAATTTCAATAAAAATTAACTCTAATTATAATTATAATTAATTTAATTTCAATATAAATTAAAAACCCTAATACCTTTTTCTATAAATAGAAATAAGCATAAAGAGCTAGCACTCTTGCCAATTCCTCTCAAAAAGTTGAGTGGCTGCTCTGTAAATACTATTAGAAGCTGAATATGTAAACAATTTGTGGTTGACATTTAAAAAGAGTTTTGAAAGGATTTCAATGGGAATATCAAATTATGTACAATTTTATATTTTATGATTTGAGTTTAGTTTTTTAAAGTTATTCAATTATCAAGATGTAATAGGAAACTATAAAATTTTATTTTTAGTTGTGCTCATGATTCCATCATGGTTGATTTCTTAACATTATTGTAAGAGCCTCCTTTAACTGTTTAACTTGAATTAATTGCTTAATTGTTATTTATTTGATAAAAATTAAGCCTAAATATCTTGCTTTATTAAATTAAGGTTTACAATTTAATTACTTTCATAAATGTTTTTGGATTTTTATTCTACGTCTCCTCTACTCCTTTTTCTTACTTCTGGAATTCTGAAATATGGAATTTAGATTGATATGCTTGTGCTTCTGATTGTTTCTAAAAAAAAAAAGGTATCAAAATCATAACTGCGTTGTTTCTTCTGGTTGTTTTGTTATGGCATGCCCCACTTTTGTTTTTATGGCTTGTTTTATTTTATGGTTGTTTTTCATTTGCGGTGAACGACAAATCGCCACTGGTGAGTAACTCTCCATGGTCACTGGCTCAGAACTTCACCAGTGGCGGACGCCACTAATTCAAGCCGCCGTTGGTGAAGGGTGTTTTTTCGCCCACTTCCGAAGTTGGACGGTGGGGCGATGGTGGACCAATGCACGATGTTTTGGAGAATGGAAGTAGGAAGCTCAGGTGAGGGATAACAACAGAGGAGCGGTGGAGGAAATAACTAAAAAGTCAACTTAGCCGATGCACAAAGCTCCCTGCTTTGCAAGGGTCTAGGGACGGTCATCACTGAACGCAGCTTTCTTCTTATATTTTTTACAAAAAGATTGTTTTCGTTGTTCGAACGTATAACGTTTTAGTTACAAAGGATCAACTTTTACTAATTAGTAATTAGTCTAAGGCACGGTGTTTTGGAGACTAGAAGTAGAAGCTCACGTATCGGATAACAACAGGGGAGCGACGGAGGAAATAACTAGAAAACCTAATTGTAAACACGTGGAATAATACAAGTGTTATAGATACCGGACCGTACCGGCCCAAATCTGGTACCGGTATCTTGATTTTGGTACCGGGTGATACTGGATTTGAATACTGGTACGTACCGATTCGTTTTAACTGTACCGGTCAGTATTTAAAATACTGGTTAAATACTGACCGGTACCGAAAATTTTAAAAAATTAGAGTTTTTTTGTAAAAATTTTCAAAATTTTCCTTCATCCCTCCTACCTCTTTTTCCCCCCTTTTGTTTTCAAAGTTTTAAAATAATAATAAATATTTCATTATTAATAATAATTATAAATAAAATAAAATTTAAAAATAAATTAATTTTATTTTTTTTGCTAACAAATTGTTTTTATTTTTATTAC
>JANZLX010000001.1:22199014-22211067 GCA_025531955.1 Erythroxylum orinocense
ATAATAATCACAGATATTGAATTGTATCTTTAATTTTCTTCACCCCCCTGTATTAATAACTAAAATGAAAAAAAAGGAAATGTCAGCGCATCTGGGAAAAAACGATTGATCTCTATCAATAGACCCGCTAAAGACCCGAACCATAGAATACTTATTACTGGCGCCACGGATAGATATGTTTTTAGATCTCGCATTTCGAATCCTCCTTTATTTCCTTATTGTAATTTGATTTCCTCAGCTAAGTCTTAAGCCTTGTTCGCCCCAATCCCTTGTATCAGTCTTTGTGCCAGCCTTCGCGCTTCGTTCTCGTGATTTCATATTTTCGTTTATTAAAAAAAACAGAAACTAAAAATAGAAAATAGAAACAAAAAATAACAACAAAAAAACAAAGGTGAAACCAAACGGTCTCATATTAATAAAACGATGTCATTTTATTTATAAAAGTTGGGCTTATATTAAGCAGGCCTGGACAACCTAAGCTGAAAATGATTCTGAGGCCTGATCAATTTCGGCCTGACCTGTTAACTTTAAACCTAAGTCTAAGTCCAAATGTCATCTCTAATTCTACTTAAAAGCCTATGAACGTAAATGCTCTAATAATTTTAAGATATCTAGAAATGGAGACCGAATCCACAATGCTCGAACCCTCCAAAATGCTCATAAAAACTTGTGCCCATACCCAATATGGATTCTAGCCCACAACGTGGTCAACTAAGCCCGCGAAGGTAAAACCAAAGGACTACGTCGTTTTAATGATTCTTCAAGCTTTTGACGAAGAAATTATGTTTATCTTTAGGATACTCCTGCGAGCTTGACGAAGAAAAGAACTGCTCGCCGCATAACCATTCCCCAAACATTTTGTTGTTTCCTATAACGAATGTCGAGGTTGATGTGACCTTGGATTAATGGAGGAATCGTCTTTGTTTCTTTCTCTGAATGTTTCTGCTCCACAACGTAAATTCTAAGAACCGTCCAAAGATACGATCGTCTCTCGAATCACTACTGCCATTTGAGATCAGTTGGTCCGATTCCTGTGATTTACTAAATGAAGGCTATAAGCTGGCTCGACCCAAAAAGGTTTGAGCGGCGCACCTATTCTGTTTCTAACACTAGTTGGATTGGTAGGGTTTTTGATTCGTCTTAAGCTTCAACTCGCACATTTAAAACTACTAATCTTAAAAGTTAAACCTCTGCATATAAGAACAATCCTCCTCCATAAATGAAGATATAAAGAACATCTATGTCGCTGCATTAAAGTCTCAAAACTAATAATTCCTCCATTGGAATTGCTACACCATTCTCAATATTTCATTGAAAGAGAAGCTTTGGTTGGTTACTTACTTACATTCACTTGTCCTACACAATTCCTTCTTGGTTCCCTCAATCCACAAAAATTGCTTCCCTTCAGAGCTCAAACCCATGCACTTCACTCAAGACCTAGGAGCAGGTGAATCGAAAGGTCGGTGATGGTGAACAGGTATGGCGGCCCAAGGGCTGGTGGTGGGCATCGGACGTTGGTGGTTAGGAACCAGTTGGTGGCGGCTCGGACCAAGCGGAGAGTTGGAAGCAGCGGCGGAGGACGAGGAAGACGACGATGAGACAGCAACACGCTCGCATGAAGGGCACATCGTGAGCGTTGTCGGAGGATTCATGTGCATGTAGAGTTGGGGGGAGAGTTTCAGTGCTCTAAGCTCCTGCACCTCCTTTTGCAACCTCCTATTCTCCTCCGTTAGATTCTCGCAACACCGCTTTAGATACTCACAATCCACTTCCGTTTGCTTCAACTTGGTCCTAAACCGTTCGATTACACTCAACTCAGTCGCAAAATTTATAAATATAGCATTTACTAAAAATTGCTGTCAAAATGTCTACAATGCCCTTTTCAGAGTGGGAAAATATCTCACCTTGCCCTCCTGTTCTGAAACCACACCTCCACTTGTCTTGGCCTGAGATTCAACTGCTTAGCTAACGCCAGCTTTTGTTTCTGCAATCACAAAACAAATCGAAAAACCAAAGTGACCATCAAGGCAGGCGATAAAGTCTGGTCATGACTGAGCCGGAAATAACCAGAATGCCACTCACCGGATTGAGAGTGTTGTGCTCCTTGAAGGTCACTTCCAGAACTAAAGACTGCTCCTTTGACAGTCTCAGCTTCTTCCGTGACGCGTCGCCACCGGCGACGCCGTCTTCGTCGTCGCTTCCGTGAGAGCAAGAGGCTCTCTCCGCGTCGTTCTCGTCTCCGATGGGTTCTCTCTCGCTTCTCTTTCCGCTTATACTTGAAATCGTGCTGTTAGGAGATGAAACACCCGCTTCATCGTCAATATCAACGATTGATGGTGCTCTGTTCATGTCGATCACTCCACGCTGAATCGCTCGCGTTTCGGAGTTCCCATCTGCAAAGTACGGTCCGGTGAGTTTTATCAAGTAATGATCGTGCAGTTATCGTAGAAACAGATGCCAAATGAACTAAGACAGATGCGAGCAAATGATTACAAAACCTGATTCAGACCCATCTCACAAAAGGCTAACAAAGAAGATAATTGATATTTTCATCATAAAAAGGAGAATCAACCAGAGAAAAAGGAAAGAAACAGTACCACCAGACGATTGAAACAAATCATTCCATGAGCTCCTCTGCTGCTCATGGTTGTTCTGCATGAACTGTGGAATCAGATTATTGAGCTTGAACGGAGGCGGATTTTGTGGTGGGTGTTGAGGATGAGAACATCCCAAGCTCAAGCTAAGCCCCAACCCATCATCCTTCTCACCCACCATCTTGGTCTGCTCTGCTCAAGAACAGTATTTTTCTCGGCCAAATTATTCTCAGAGTTTACCAAACAAAACCAATCAATTGGCCCTCCCTGTTTCTCTGCCCCCAAGTGTTTGTTTTTATCCTGATATATTCTCCCTACCTATTGTTTGGTTTCTGAGAAAGCAAAATGGAAAAGGATGGTAGAAAATGGCCGGGTTTTTGCAGCCAGAGGTGTGACAGCCTTTTGCTTTCTGCAGGACAGTGAAAGGATGGGACTACTCCATATATAAAGATACAGAGATACAGATGAAGAACAACATTACAGAGATAGATAGATAGAAAGTAGAGAGTGACAGGTTGGGTATAGAATCAATCATGACTTATGTCAGTAACCCCCCATTGGCTCATACCATGATAGCATGATACACAAAACTGTATATACATACACTATATAAAAGTGCTAATTAAGCATTCATCTATAAAGGGTTAGTTTCTAACCTTGGTTATAGAAACGGAGTTTTCTACAATGGTTAAAACTTAAAAGACCCATTTTTAACCATGGTTTAGTCTTCGTCCAGGTTTTTATTAACTTCGCTTAAAAAGCGGCTTTCTCGCTTGGTTGACCGTTGACTGGGATATTCCAGTCCATTTTTTCCCAATTCCCACGCTCTTAATCTCGTGTACACGCGCACCCAGTCATAATTATCTTCGTCTTTTATAAGACTGTTAGTTTATTTTAATCTCTTAATAAAATTATTTTATTTTATTAAAATAAATAACTTATAAATTAGTATTATCTTAACATATTTTAATTATTAATCCAAATTTTATTTAAATTTTATGTTTTTAATTATATTTATTAATAATTATTAAATTAAATAATATATATTTAATTAATACTCCATCCGATTTATAATAAGTATCGTTTTAGAAGAATGCACCGTTTATTAAGAAAGTTAATGAAATATCTGATATACCCTTATTAATTACATTTTAAAGTGCCTTGAAAATATAATCTATGTAATTAAGACGTAAAAGAAATTAAAGGGTAATTTTGGAAGTAAAATTATAAATATGCATAAAAAGTCACAAACGACACTTATTTTGAATAATTAAAATCCCTCTAAAATGACACTTATTATGAATCGGATGGAGTAGTAAATTATATTATAAAAAACGCAAACACTGAAAATAAAAATTATTTTTTATGATTTTCATAACTTTTGAAAACCATAAGAAACCAAGACTAATAAATAGAAGCTCATCAATCATCATCAACGCTCAATTGAAGGTTTGCCAAGGTGTGCGTTCAGAAAAAAGTTGAAGTCAGCGTATTTTGTACATAAAATTTTCGACTTTGCGAGGATCGGAAGATGGCCATCAATATATACAATCTTTCCTTTATAATTTTTACAAATAGACTAAAACATAGAAATTAAATAAAAAACATTTTTAGTCTTTTTATATTATTTTTAAGAAAAAAGATTACAAAAATTAAATTCAACCTTTTACTGTGAATCATAGTTAAAAATTTGATATTGTAATATTTTCTTTAAATTATTTGTTTAAAGAGCAAAACAAAATTCGTAAAATTGATGTATATCTTTCGTTCATAATGATAATATTAATACAAACTATTGAATTACAAACTATTCATAATAAAAATATCATTGAATTACATATTCCTAATCATATTAAAGACTAGGAACATATTCGTCATTTGCACTATTTTTTGTCTCTGTCCCCTACAATCAAACACATCTATCTTGGAGACGGAGACAAGATTCTCTGTTTTGTCTATCATAAACTAAACAGCTCACTGTCCCTAATTTTTGTTGCATTTTGTCTCCAAATTTCTGTTTCGTTCTGCCTCCAACTACTGAAGATGCTAACCAAACGCAGCGTTAGAGTGTTTGTATGTGTTGTGTGACTAACTGCGCGGGTGTGTTGCGCGTGGTGGGGGTGTTAATTGGGTCTGATTATAGAGCTAGCGAGTTACACGTTGGAGGGTAGGTTACAGTGTGGAGCATTCATTATTAGGTGGGTCGTAGAGTAAATGCATGAGTTACATGTCAGGGGAACATGCAAATAGTACTTAATCCTAATCTTGCTTTTCTTCTATTAAATAGACCATCTTATAACGTTCACTTATAAAAACCTAAATCGATACATTCCCAATAAATAACTACACACTTATATCACATCAATTAAATGTTAATTTTTATTAATATTTTAAAAAATCACAAAAAATTAAATAACTATCATAAAATCGATATATAAATAAAAATATGATAGCTATTAATTAATAAATCAATCGTTTTTTAATAATAAAAATTATTAAAATAAACCGAGTCGAACAATTAGCCAAATTAAAAATTTTATAATTAAATTAATTGTCCATTATACACTTGTTTTCTAAATTATAATATCATTCGACATGTAATTTCAAAATATTAAAAAGTAAAATATTTGCTAAATAATATAATGATTCCTCTCCTTAGTAAACTTATTTTAACGAAATGACTGATCATTGTTATTGTCAACGCTCAATTGAAATTTCGCTAAGTTATAAATTTTGAAGAAGTTCGATAGTACGCAGTCTTCCTTCTACATAATAGAGAGATTATAATAAAATAATTAATAGTATGAATAAAAATTAATTATTGTTGTTTTTTCTCATTAATATATATAATACATATATTCCCTCCGATTCATAATATGTGTCGTTTTAGAGGGATTTTAATTATTCAAAATAAGTGTCTTTTGTGACTTTTTATACATATTTATAATTTTACTTCCAAAATTACCCTTTAATTTCTCTCACAACTTAATTACACAGATTACACGAATTATATTTTCAAGGCACTTTAACATGTAATTAATAAGGATATATCAGATATTTCATTAACTTTCTTAATAAATATACATCCTTTTAAAACGACACTTATTATACATCAGAGGGAGTATGTTATAAATTAAGTAATAGTTCATGACGTGAAAAATCATTAACTAGTGAGAAACAAAATGTTGACACCGTTATATGGTTGAAGGGTTATTAACTGGCAATGCAATCTGATGATAATTATAGTACATATGAACTGGTGTGAAAATGTAAACACAATCAACATAAAGTAGAATGCTTGTATGTGAACTCTTACGTTCATGATTCATGACGACTATAGACTATTAAACTAGTAAGGGATTGCACTTCTTTTGACCCATACGGGCCTTTCCTTGTACATTAGTTTCATGTCATTTTTCACGTAAATTTAATAAACACACGGAATCAGAATTCAGAACGTGATGGGAGTAAAGAGAGTCAAAGTAACGTCCCAAAATATCGCCTCTATAAATAAATAATACTATTTTTATATACCATTAGAAGAACGGAATGAACTCTTTTTTTAGTTGGACCCACCGACTTGATAAATCATGATCAGTCACATCGCTCCTTTGCAATTTCGTAAATAAGTGAAAAACTCGAGGCAATTCACGAAGGCTAGTTGAAAACGCGGCGTGTGATTAACCACGGTTAAATTAACCGCACCATGGTTTAGATGTCCCTCGTTTTATAAACCTCACCACACGAATTGTAGAGAGAAACTGAAACAAACAAACAGACAGACTGTTGCTTCAGAGAGAGAAACAGAAGCATTCCTTCTTCTTCTTCTTCAGCTCTTCTTTTAAAGAGAGAAAGTGTGGGGCTTGTTGAAAATGGCTATTTACGTAAACGAGGAAGATGTGTATAAATGTCCAAAACACCCCTCGCGCCGCCGGCGCATCGGAATCTGCCATCACTGCCTCCGTGATCGTCTCTCTTCTCTCTGCCCCAACTGCGCCGACGAGCGGCCTTGTAATTGCTACTCTGCGGCTGCTGCCGCCTCTTCCTCCTCCTCCGGATCCTCTTCCTCCTCTTTCTCTCGCTTCTCCACCGCGACGGCCGACGGAATTGGATCCATGGGCCGAGTCTCCTCTCTCATCGAGAACGAGCCTGCGTTCCGGCGATCGAGATCCGTGGCGGTCTCCTCTCTCCGATCAAATCTCGAGGACAGCAGTGAGTACTCCTTCCGCAAAGACAGTTTGCACAGAAGTAAAAAAACTGGGTCGTTCTCGAGCTTCTGGTCGGTGTTTAAGAGTAAGAGAGTTGATGGAGTGGTGAGGGAGAGTAACAGCGCTACACGTAAGAAGAGCGTTGACGAGGAAAGCACGAGGCTGATGATGATGAGGAAATCGAGGTCGCTCGCTGTACCGTCAGATTCAGGTGTGGCTGACGTCAGATCAACGAAGAGTAAGGGCTGGCATTTTCCGAGTCCCATCAAGGTTTTCCGGCAATCAATTTCCAGAGGATTGCTCCATGAAAGGTCGCCCCTGTATAGAGGCTAGTTGATGGAATTTTGTTTTCTTGGTTTTAGTTTTGTACAGTGCTTGCTGGCAAAAAGAATTAGTAACCGATATAATTGACTCCGTAAAAGGGATTATTAATTAATATTTTTCAGTTTCAGTTTCAGCTTTAACTATTGTTTTTGAGTATGTGAAGCGAATGTCTGTTGAAAAAAGAGTAATGAAATCTTTTTTTTATTAAAAAACTTTGAATTCATTCTCTTATCATGTTATAATTAGTGTTGTGCAAAACATAAATTAAAACACAAAAGGTGACTTATAGAAGAAGCAGAGTGCAGTGTTCGATGGGAATTAAGTAGGCAAAGCGTCACATAGTTGTCTGTTTTGGTTAACAACTTGGGTGTTTTAAGTGTTGCAACTAATTTCACAGCTAATGTTGCCTATCTGCAGATAAATCGTACACATGTCGATACTATTGCCATAATTGCACCGGCCGGAAGCAAATCTATCTACTAATTCAATTATTATTTCAACTAACTCTACTTTAATAACTTAACATCGAAAGCATTAAGAGATAAAAATATAAATAAAGCGTACTTAAACGCCTAGATTTCCAACTAAAAACATCCATAATCGAAAGGAAACCAAAACCTTAAATCCAAATATACAAAACTCATCTTAGCAAAATAAGCTTTATCTTTTAAAATATAAACTAATATTCATAACCAAATAGGGTTAAGCCTTGATGAATGTATTATTAGTTTATTTGTATTTTTACAAATATCAATTAATTTTGAATTATGTAATTTATTCATCTTTTATAGTTGAGCTCTTTTAAGGGATAATAAATTATTATTATTTCATTATCCAACTTTTTAAAAATTTTAATTAAATCTTAAAAATTTTAAAATTAAATAATTCAATTTGAAAAGGTGTCTCCGTTAATATTTTGTTCGTATGAATATGAAAACTAATATTTGAAGGGGTTACATGACATCTTCTTCCTTACATAAGTCTTTAATCATAAAAAAAGTGACTGCATTTTAAATATATAATTAACAATATATTTTTACATGAAATTCAAAAATTATCTTAACTATATAGTTCTTCTAAGTATTGAATATTTATATTGTTCTAGCATTTATATCAATAAAAAATTTTCATAAAGACATTTTTTAAAATTTTAATAATTAAAATTTTTTGAAAATTAGACACTCATATAAAAATTTTGACATTTTTTAATTCATTCTTTTATATAAATTAACTCCACTTTTAGATTTGCCATTAGCTTCAGTTGGAAGTTTATGAGTATAACAACAACAACAACACTCAGTATGAATCTTGTCGATATGCAAAGTATAGGTTATGTCGTTTAATCTTTACATTATAAGAAAAATGTTATTTAGCGACGGATATTACCGACAAAAAACCTAAACATTTCGTTAGCAAGTTAGGTTAGCGACATAATTTACCGACGGATCAAGGCGTCGTAGAAACAATCATAGAGAATAATTTCGACAAATAACAGAATGTTCGTCAGTAAATGTATCGACAAACAATTTATGTAACCGTCGGTGAATATACCAAGGGTTGTTTGTGCGGTCGACTGTTGGTAAATTTCCGACGGTCAAAATTTGTCAGTCGGCAGATTCGGCAAATCCTGTCGATAAAGTTGGCGAGAGAATTGTTCTGACGGTTGAAATTTGTCCGTTGGCAGATTCGACAAATCCTGTCGATAAAGTTGGCGACAGAATTTGTTATTCCGTCTGTTACTTACTATCAATATTATCAACGGTTTGTTGTTTTCCGTCAGTAAATAGAAATGATTTTATCGCCGTAATTGTGTTTTTTTCGTCGGTAAATTAACAAAAAATTTAAAAAACTCGTCATTAAATTTTATTTGATTATCTTATGGTTGAAGCACAATTTAAATAGTTATGAATTATTTGTGCATAATATTTTGATTTGTTTATATATTTAATTTGTTTAAACAGAAAATTGATTAATGATATAAAGTTAAAATTTCCTTAATTTATAATAAAAATATTAAATTGTTCATAATAAGTATTTGTAATTCAAATGAAATGACTACAAGTATACTATTAATTTGGTGATCGCAGATAGTCTGATTGTTGCGATAAGGTGCTACCCCTCCCTTCAACTCATTTATCTCATTACGGAGCTGAGCTATATACTTTATCGACTGTTGCAACTGAGTTGCCAATGTTTACATTGTGCTCCGAAGCTTATGGACTTCATTGGTTGTGGACTACCTACTAGATGTTGTTGTACTAGATGTGGATGAATGCGAATAACATATGTTCGTAAATGAACCTAAGCTAAATATCCTTCAATGACGGTCCCTACCACCTACTTCATGAAGATAAGTTTGAGTCTCATCAACTTCAGACTGCTGAGACTATCGTTGAATGGTTTTTTGTCTTTGGTTCTATCAAAAGGCAATGTTTATATTAGTGAGTTATAAGTATTAATCATTAGTATTAAACCATAAATTTTACATATATTTAGATCTCTACATTGGGTGTTAACGAATGTCACACCGTCATGTTTCTTACTGTGAGTGTGCAAAAAGAGCTGACGGAGTGTAGGCCTCATGCTTATAGAATTTTCTTGTATAAGAATAAAATGTTATAAGTGAACTAGAATTTATAAAAATTTCGACAGAGTTTTCTCAATTTATATGATGTTTACCCCTATTGAACAAAGAAAATAACTTAATAACATAGTCATATATGGCACCAGACATTTATAACATTATCATTCTCCATAAAACACATATTTTCATTCCAAAATTCACACATCAAATTAAATTGAAATACAACAAAGTAAACAAAAATCAAAATATAAATATAAAGAGTAGATACTTACAAGTCTCTCTGCATGCTCGTGGTAGGTAATATATCCTTTTGTATGTACGGGAAGACTCTCTCCCTCGGTCCTCTACGTCTGTTGGTAGAATTACGCTCTGAAATTACCTCAGGTGTTGTCCAATACTGCTGCCAATGACTCCTTATTTGTTCATAAATATAAGGCGGTCGTACATCAACCTTATGTATCGCACCAACAAAGTCCTGATAACGTGTACGTGCTTGTCTTTCTCATACTTTATAAATGACTGTGTAAAATTCAGAATCTAAAAAAAATTCTTTTTGAAACAAAAGGAAAAAACATTTGATAAATACTTATAATGTAATAATATTTATCTTTTGTCCTTCCTTCAATGTTGATTATGGTATTGAACAAATTGTCAAAAATATTTGTTCAATATACATCACATGTAGAGTATGACATATCAAATTAGTTTTCCAATATGACAAACCCCAAAAGATGCTTCGTTTTCTCCAACCAAAGTTTTTACTAACGCTTGTATTAACTTCATCAGCTTCAAATTTTGTAATTGTCAGTAGACCTAATTCCTCAATCTCCTATAATATCTCTTCATCAGCTTTGTGAAGAAAACGAGGTGTTTTTACCATCCTATTCTTAATGAACTTTTGTTTATTGCGTGTAAATGGATGATCTGGAGGAAGAAATTTTTTGTGGTTGTCAAATCAGCATATTTTGCCCCTGTTTGGAATATAAAACACATTAGAATCATTGTCATAATAAGAGCAAGCCAATTTTCCTACTGTGCTCTATCCAGACAATATGGCATATGCTGAAAAATCACTAATGGTCAATATCAAAGCTGCTCCTAACATAAAATTTTGTTCCAGAATAACAGTAGATGTCTCAACAATATATTCCCAAAGATGTTGCAATTCAGATATCAATGGTTGTAAGAATAAATTAATTTTATGCTTTGGATTTGTAGGCCCTAACACAATCACTGTCAAGAACATATATGTCTTTTCATACATATCCATGGAGGCAAATTACAAGGAGTAATTATGATTGTCTATGATGAATATTCCTGACCGGATTGACTAAAAGGTTGGAATCCATCCATCGACAATCCTAACCTAACATTTCGACTTTTAGCTGAAAACTCATAATGGGTATCATTAAAATGTTTCCATGCCAGTGTATCTGATGGATGATTCATTATTCCATCTTTTTGTTCGTGTTCATTATACCATCTCATGTGAGATGTAATAACATCATAAGCATATAGTCTTTGAAGTATCGTAGTTAGCAAGAAATAATACATCTGCTTCTAGGGTACTAATTTTTGTTTCATAGAATGCTTTCTAGGCTTGAACCTAGATTGACCACAAAATTTGCACTTTTGTAATTCCACATCATCTCCCCACTACAACATACATCCCAATTTGTAATAATCAATCTTTTCAACAGGCAAACCAGACCCTTAATAAGTTTCTTCATATTATAAAAACTATAAACCATTTTATGATCAGGAGGTAATGATTCATTATACTATCCAAGAATTTTATCAAAACTATGATCAGAAATATGCCCTTCAGACTTTATGTTAATTATTCGAGTATTGAAGACAATTGAGTTATTGCCTCACAATTTGTCCATAATTCTTGGTTAGTTAAGTGTAGTAAATCAAAAAACTGTTTTGCATGTAGGTTTGGATCTTTTTCAAGATTTTCTATATTTTCCTCCTGAAATGTATAACCAGCTGCATCATAAACCATTTGCATGTAAGGATTTTCATTTGCATCCACATTATTTGCTCTAAATCCAATCTCCTTTTAAACTCATTTAAGTTCACTGACGATTGTACTTCATTACTCTTTGAGGTGATACAAATCAATGGTTCCCTATGTCGTGTCCACTCAAAATAATTTGAGACAAATCATTTTCTCAGCAAATGCCCATTCACTTCATCAATAGGAAGGAAATGATGAATGTGTTTGCACTTTTTACATGAACATCTGATCTTTGGGCCATCTATATATGCAGGTTGAGAACATGCATAATGAATAAAAGCTTTAACTCCCTCAACAAACTCAAGATTAATGAAACCATC
>JANZLX010000001.1:22239629-22259401 GCA_025531955.1 Erythroxylum orinocense
AATGAATAAACCTTTATGTTTATTCTAGGTCCATAATAGTTGTTATTCTCAAAATAAAAATGTGTACACCAAAATGAGAAAACAACAAAATTAATAAGAGTTTCGTGAAAGTACATACAATGAATCATATAATGGAACCGAGTCCCATTTTACCAACAAGATCCTAAAAACTCTTTGTTGGCATGCCTTTTGTTAAAGGATCAACAATCATTAATGTAATGCTAATGTGTTCAATGACTATTTTATTCTCTTTGACACATTTCCTAATGGCCAAATACTTAATGTCGATGTGTTTACTTTGACTACTGCTCTTGTTGTTTTTGGACCAGAAAACTGCATCTAAATTGTCATAGTAAATTTTTAATGGCTTATAAATGGAATCCATAATTCTAAGTTCATGTATGAAACTCTTCAACCATACATTATGTGAGGTAGCCTCAAAATAAGAAACAAACTCAGCCTCCATGGTAGAAGTAGCAGTCAAAGTCTGCTTTGAACTCCTTTAGGATATCGCTCCACTGGCAAACATAAACATATATCCAGATGTTGACTTTCATGAATCAACAAAACCAACGAAGTTCGAATCCGAGTAGCTAACTATTATGAGATTGTCAATTCGTCTATACATAAACATGTAATCTTTGGTCCCTTGAAGGTATCTCATCACCTTTTTGGTAGCTCTCCAATGGTTTATACTTGGGTTACTCTGATATCTTCCCAACATTCTAACAACAAATCCAATGTCAGGTCTTGTACAAACCTGATCATATATTAAGCTCTCTACAGCAGAAGCATATGAAATATTTTTCATTTGTTCCCTTTCAAGCTTATTTTTCAGACATTGGTTTAAATTAAACCTATCACCTTTCACAATAGGTGCTATACTCGATGAACAATCTTTCATTCCAAATGTTTCTAAGACCTTATTGATATAGGCTTCTTGGGATCGACCCAAAATGTATTGAGATCTGTCCCTATAGATCTTAATGCCAATGACATAAGATGCCTCACCCATATCCTTCTTATTAAAATTCTTAGAAAGAAATTGTTTTACCTCAAATAGCAAACACTTGTCACTGGTGACAAGTAGAATATCATCCACATATAGAACAAGAAAACAAACTTTAGTCCTAATAACTTTTTGATATATGCATTGATCTATGATATTCTCCACAAAACCATATGAAGAGATGATATTATGGAATCTCAAATACCATTGATGGGAGGCTTGTTTCAATCCATATATGAATTTCTTAAGCTTACACACCAAATACTTACTATCATTAGAGGAGAATCCTTCCAGTTGTTTCATATAAACTTCTTCCTCTAGATCTCCATTTAGGAAAGTTGTTTTCACATCTATTTAATGTAGTTCCAAAACAAAATGGACAGCTAATGCCATAATCACTCGTAAGGAATCCTTTTTAGATACAGGAGAAAAGGCATCTGTGTAATCAATTCCTTCTTATTGACTAAATCCTTTGGCAACAAGTTTAGATTTATATCTTTCAATATTGCCTAATGAGCCTTTTTTTTGCTTTGAAGACTCATTTACATCCAATGGCTTTTGCATCATTAGGTAATTCCACAAGATCTCAAACTTTGTTAGATGCCACAGAATTCATCTCATCTACCATGACATTGTACCATTATTAAGATTCACTATAACTCAGAGCATATGAAAATGTTTCAGGTTATTTCGGCTCCAATATTATTGTAAACTTCTTGTAAATACACACTGTAATCACTAGGTATTGCTGATTTCTTCTCTCTAGTTGATCTTCTTAATGTTGTATTAGTGCCCTCTTATGGAGGAGCTTATACAATTGGTTGCTTAACAGCCTTTAGTGATTGTTGAACAATTGGATATACTAGATTATCATCAGTAGCTTGTGGAACTTTAATGATTGGTTGTTCAACACCCGTTTGACTTTCAAGGATGTTGTGAATGACAATCAATCTATTACTTGAAGTAGGAGTTTGTATTTCACAATGATCCTTCTTAAGAACTAAGTCCCAAGATTTATCACTCTCACTAATCAAGTTAATCTCAAGAAACTTTGTATTTCTTAATTCCATAAACCTAGTACTGTGAGATGGACAATAAAATCTATATCCTTTAAACCTTTTCAGCATATCCAATGAAATATCCACTCATAGTCCTTGAATTCAATTTCTTTTTTTGTGAATTATAAACTTTTACTTCAGACGGGCATTCCCAAATGCATATATGTCACAAACTGGGTTTCCAACCTTTCTATAACTTAAATGTTGTTTTTGAAATAGCCTTGGTTGGAACTCGATTTAATATATACATTGTCATTTTAAGAGCTTCACTCTATAAGAATTTAGGAAGTTTAGAGCTGCTAAGCATACTCCATACCTTGTCTAATAATTTTCGGTTTCTTCTTTCTATTACACCATTTTGGTCTGGAGACCCAAGCATGGTGTATTGAGCTATTATCCCATGCTCCTAAAGAAACTTCGCAAATGGATCAGGTACTTGTCCATCCTCAGTGTATCTACCATAAAATTCTCCACCTCTATATAATCTCACGATCTTTATTTGCTTACCACATTTTCTCTCTACTTCGGTTTTAAATACCTTAAAGGCATCTAATGTTTTGTTCTTGTTATGAACCAAGTACAGGTACATATATCGCGAGTAATCATCTATAAAAAAGATGAAGTATTTTTTACCATACGAGTTTATTTATGGACTACAAATGTCTATATGTATGATCTCTAATATGTGTGAACTTCTCTTGACACCTTTCTTTTTCATATTGATCTGTTTTTCCTTTATGCAATCCACACAAACATCAAAGTCAATAAAATCCAAAATATTAAGTACTCAATCATTCACTAATTTTTTTAATTCTTTCATGGGAAATATGTCCCAATCTTCATTGCCATAATATAAAGGATTGTTTATTCATAACACATCTTTTAATGCCAACATTATTATGGACATGCATTGTATTGTCAAAAACATTTTCTTGCAAATTAATTTGGACAAGACCATTAATCATTGTACCATTCCCAACAAGATTAGATCCATGATATAAACCAAATGATGTAATTGAAAAGTTAAAGAAATATCCCAAAGGTACAAGTTTTGAAACTGAAATCAAATTTCTAGAGAACTTGGAATATAAAATGTTCTTTCCAAATTTAAAACAAAACCATAATTCAAAACTAATTTGCATGTCCAAATAACTTCTACATGTGAACGCATCTTGTTGCCTGAATAGATGCATTGTTCACTGCCCATTGACTTCCTATGGTTTAGAAAACCCTACAAGGTATTGGAAATATGGATTGTAGAACTAAAATTAATCCACTAAGTGTTATGAAAAACATCAACTATATTAGATTCATAACAAATAAGTGAGATTGAAATACCTTTTGTTATAAGCCAAGCCTTAAATTTGGCACAATCCTTCTTTATGTGCCCTTTCTTTTTGCAGAAGTGACAATTGAAATTGAAATCCTTTTTTATCTCAGTATGGACTGATATTTTACCCTTTCCTTTTTGTCTGGCTTGCTCTTTATTCCTTCCTTCCGTGGCCATATGTGCACTTTCACCCAATTCCATTATCAATCTCCCTTCCTCTTAAACACACATGTTCAGCAGTTTATTGATAGACCATTTATCCTTATATGTATTGTAAAAAGATTTTAAAGGGTCCATATTGAGGTAGAAGGGAATTAAGTATGTAATGCATAAGGAAAGATTTGAACATCTCAACCTCAAGAGACTTTAGTTGTGCCGCAATGCCCCTCATGCGTGATGTGCTCACGCACACCTCTAATACTTATGAGCTTCATTGATGATAACTTAGTCATTAAGGTATTAGTTAGAGCCTTATCTGAAGACTTAAGATGTTCATCAATTACCTTCAATAGATCCCTAACATGACCACACTCTCCAATAGAACCACGAATACTAGTATAAATTTTTGTATTTATGTACATCATGCTGAGGCGATTAGATCACTTCTAACGTTCATAAAGTGCAATTTCAGCTTGAGTGCTAGTTTCAGTAGATGCAAATAGTTCATCTTTCCAGATAACATAATCAATGTCCATCCACCCTATTTGGAGGAGAATCCTCTCTTTCCATATTTTATAGTTATCACCATTCAATTCTTGAATATTACATTGAATAAAAAAAATTACATATTGAATAACTGTACAAAATTTAAATAAACATGCTTATGTCACTAAATTTGTTGAAGCAAAGAAACATGCATCATGTTTTACCAATGTTAAAACATGCAATCATATTTCAAATATGAATCGTATAACAATTATAACTACCTATGGGCTAAGCTTTAATTAAAAGATTAATATATAACCTTTATGATGAAATTTTCAAATTATATTCCTTTTCTTAATACCTGTGGGTAAATTAAGAAAAAGATAATTTACTATTTCATCCTAATTAACCATGCAAATATAATAAATATTTCTATAGGATAAAATTAATTATATTTGAATATAATTAATTAAAATTGATGCCATTTTACTAGATGTGATCCATAGCACTTAATATATAACTTTTCTTAATCAAGGATGTTGCGGCTAATCTTCGACTAATTAAAATTATATTGGTTACATGAAACCTCACTTTATGCAAAATATTAATAATAAAGGTTCCACATAATCCTTTAAAAACTAATTAATCGTGCATCAATATTATATATTAGCATGAATAAACATATACATGAATTTAAAATCAAATTATGATTTAAATCATGCAATTCAACAAAATTGGGCTAATATGTCAAATCTGAAATATTTATAAACTATACTATAAATAATACATTACACACTATCACCAAACTCTGTGGCAAAAGGCGTGTATGCATGAAAAGCATTTACTACCAACTTTGTCCACTTCTTGTTTGCTATTCTTTATAAGTGTTAAACTTAAAGATTTTCACTTATGGCCACACAAACTACAAGGTTTTTCGTTTTAAAACTTATGCAAAGCTTTCCAAGTTAGCCCTACAATATACAAGATTCTCAACATTAATGTAAAGCAATTTTTTGTCCAAAATTCATGTAACAATTAAAGCAAAAAATGGTGGGCTGCATGAAACAAACACAATTCAAAGTTTTTGATAGTGGGCCCCATATTTTTTTCTCTTAATTAATAGAAGTGAACAACGATTAAACGGGCGCCCATAATAAAAAACAACGAGAAACATATGTTCATCTTCTTCAACCTAACTCTATCTTGACTTCTAAAACTCCGTTTTTGATGTTTCAAAATCATTTTAATCATAATTGAATTTCTTTCAAATATGCAAGATCAATTTCACAATATAGTGACATTAACAATATTAATATATGCAACATTGCCAATTTATGTATAAAATCACAGAAATTCAATTACATCAAGACATAGGTAAATAAATGCTTTGATACCAACTGTTAGACATGAAAAATGATATACATGTCTATTACGATTAAAAAAAAACAGAAATGAGGAATTTAGATCTCATACCCCTTGTTATTGATATTGAGAGATTCAAATGGGTGAGAGGGCTTTTCTCAGCTTTTAGCAAAATGCAATCAGATGGTGTGTGCAGAAAAATACTAAGTTTAGGGACCTAATACCATTTATTGAGCTTCAGTACGTGAGTGATCCAACATAAATTAGTGAGGTAATGAAGCATTGTAATCCATTCAAAGTAAGGTAAGAGGATGAATTAACATCTAGTTTAAGCTAGAGAAGAAATTATTGTAATCCTAAAATATTATTTTCTCTGCATCGAGAATTTTTTACTTAAAAATTTCAATGCCCTCCTTTGCTTCTTTTTGCAATTTATTCTTGTCCATTTTAAATCATACAAACAAGAAAAAGAGATTTTGTAACATCTATCCATTTTTCTCAAGTGTGGTATTAAAGCCTGATTTAAGGGTCATCATCTTCTTTTGTGATTTAAATGAAGGATATCATCACTCATAATGGTGGCATGTTTGAACTCACTAATGAGAATTACTCCTTTTAGAAGTCAATGATGGGAACCATCTATATTGCAAAGATTTGTACAAGCCAATCAAGAACGAGAAGAAGCTACAGGAAAATTTTGATAAATAATGAGAGATCTTAAATGAAAAGATGATGGATATGATCCGTAATTTTATTGACCTAATCTTGTTCGAGCTCGCATCAATGTTCATCAATACATTCGAATTATAGATAAAACTCGAATCTATGATTCAAAATACGATGCCTCAAAGTAAAACCCATCTAGTAAGACAATTGGTCAAGTTAGAATACACGAATAGTCAAAGTATAATTGAGCACTTAAACACCTTCAAGGGGCTCATAAATCAACTAATGAAGATAAAGATATAGATTGATGATAAGTTACAGGCCTTGTTACTTTTCATCTTGTTACTTGAAAGCTGGCATACTCTTGTTATTACAATTAGCAACTTGATCCCATAAGAAAATTTCACCATAGGCATTGTCACTGATAACTATTGGACAAGAAAACTAGGAGAAAGAAATATGGCAAATTAGCAAAATCCAAGGCTAATTTTGTTGATAACAGAAAAGAAGTGAAACCCACGAAAGGAGTAGAAGCAAAGGTTGTTATAAGTAAAAAAGGTAGTCTAAGTCATACTTAATAGTCAACTGTTACTATTATGGCAAGCCTGGTTTTAAGAAATTTGAATATCGAACATGAAAGTCATAAGAATAAGACTATTAAATCAAACGAGATTGACCCAAAGAACAAGGAAGAGAAGAGCATATTCATTGTGGCAAATAAAGATTATGTTAATGTCTTCCTTATTGGAGAAGACAACTATGTTAATATCACCTATGATGACAATTCATAGACTATTGATTCGGGTGCCTGCTTCTATGTCACCTTATATGGAGAGTTCTTCCAAACATACCAAAATGACGAGTTTAGTACAATTAAGTTAAAAAATCAAGTGATCAAAAAGATTGTGGGGATTAACAATGTCATTTTGATTACCAAAACAAAGTGCAAGCTTGTGTTGAAAGATGTGATATATGTCTTTGATATGTGCCTCAATCTTATCTTTGCCTGAAAGCTCAATGATATTGGCTATATGAATCAATTTGGTGTGGAAAAATGGAAACTCTCAAGTAATAGCATAATCATCATAAGAGGAATAAAAGAATGTTCAGAATACGTTACACAAGCAAAGTTGTGTAAGAAAGAAGATAATATCAGCCATGATAACTCATACTTAGAGCTATGACACAAAAGATTAGAGCGCATGAGTGAGAAGGTTTATAAATCCTACCTCTTAAAGAACTCTTTTCCTATATGAAATGTAAATCACTTAAACTATGTACTTATCATTTAACTGGTAAATAACATAGAGTTTCATTATATAGAATTAGTCAGTCATTTAGTATAAAACAGGCAGTGAATACTAATGTTTGCTCAATGACTACAAAATTAATTGGCAATGCATTATATTTTGCTACTTTTATTAGTGATTATTCAAGAAATGTTTGGTTATCTCTGTTGAAAATGAAAGAATAGGTACTCGAGGCATTCAAGGAGTTCAAAGCGAGAGTGGGGCGCGATATAAGAAGAAAGTTAAAATATGTCAAAGTTGATACGGAGGATAGTACTGTGGCCTATTTGAAGCATATTACAAATCATTTGGCATCAACCTTGAAAAATCATAGTCAAAGACACCACAATTGAATGGTGTAGTTGATAAACTAGACTATCAAGGAAAGGGTCCTATATATCTTATGTTATGTCAAGCCTCTTGGATGGAAGTATGCTAAAGGAAGTATGGATGAGAAAGATGGTCTCATATAACCAATTCAAAATTCAAAAGATGGTCTCATATAACCATTTCAAAATTCAAGTGTTGTGCATTCATCCATGTCCTTAAAGATGAATGTTTCAAACCTGATTGGAAGATAAAATTATGTGTATATTTTAGCTCACCAGGATGAGTGTGGCTACTAATTGTAGGACCCTGTGGATAAGAAGATTGTGAAAAGTTGAGATGTTGTATTTTTTGTAAATCAAACCATTGAAGATTACAAGCAACCAAAGAAACCTAAAAACAAGGTTAACATATGCTCTGATTGAAAATATTTATCCCCTATAGTACATAATAATCTAAAAGGACAAACCAATAAGACTAATTATGATAAAGTCGGTTATATTTATAATAACAATGAGTCTTGAACAAACGATTCTTCATCAATTGAGACAAATAACGCAGAGCCTATTGAGTCTAGTGAGGTAAAATCTATAAAACAACTACAATTATAGGGATTATCTATAGGAACACAATTATCCACTAAATATCCTTCAAATGAGTATTCCACACTCATTATTGAGAGGGAGCATCATAGCTACAATGAGGCTATAGTTGATGTTCTCAAAGAAGAATGGTTGGAAGCAATGCATGAGTAGATGCAATTCTTGCATGAGAACTATATTTATGATATAGTGGAGTTGTCTAAAGAAAGATAAGCTTTGAATAACAACTAGGTGTACAAGTTAAAAATTAAGGAGAATAACCTACAATTGATAAACAATGATAGAATCATTGTCAAAGGGTAAAATTAAAAAAAGGAGTTAATTTGAAGAGATCTTTTGACCTATAGTGAATATGTCATCTCTCTATATAGTTCTCAATCTAGCCACTAGCCTAGACTTAGAGATTGAACAACTTAGTGTTAAGATATCATTTTTACATGGAGATTTAGAAGAGGAAATACATGTAGAGTAATTTGGAGGATTTATAACCTTGTGAAAAGAAAATTTATTATGCTAACTGAAAAAAGAGTCTCTTTAGTTAGAATAAGTGCCTAGGCAATGATATAAGAAGTTTGACTCTTTCATGGCTTAAAATTACTTTAACATCATATTGACCATTGTGTCTTTAATAAAAGGAACATTGGTGGTAATTTTATCATACTTCTATTGTATGTTGATGATTTGATAATTGTTGAGCATTATAAGAAGAAAGTAGTTGCACTTAATAAGGTATTGAGAAAATCATTCACCGTGAAAGATTTGGAACTAGCGAAGTAGATCCTTAGAGTAATGATAACTCAACATCATTTCTATATCAAGAATGATAGATTAAGAAAGTTCTTGTGAGATTTAGCATGCACAGAGTGAATCTAGTTACCATTCCACTTGTCAAACATTTCAAATTGAGTAAGAAGTAAAGTCCAGTAAGTGGGGAGGAAAAGAAAGAAATGAGAAAGGTCCCATATTCATCTCTAACTAGTATCCTTATGTATACCATGGTGTGACTAGGCTCAACATTTATTACACTGTCGATGTTATGAGTTAATTCTTATTAGGCTCAACAGTTCTTACACTGTAGATATTGTGAGTTAATTGTTGTCTAATCCGAGAAAAGAAAATTAGGAAATTGTGAATGATACTCTGATATCTCCAGGGTATAACCACTAGGCGCTTATTCTTTCATAAAGGAAAACTTGTGTTAGAAGGATATATATTATGTATATATGGCTGGAGACAACGATTCTCGAAAGTCAACCTTTACAAAGTGAGTTATATCATGGTAATTAAAGCTCCAAAAGTATGTGACACTTCCCAATATAGAGGCTAAATATATCTCGGCTATGGAAGTGTGTAAGGAGATGTATAGACAAAAAATTTCCTTTATAAATTGGATTGTGAATAAGAAAAATATGTGTTGTGATATGACAATCAAACTGTAATACAATTCGCCAAGAAATTTACCTTTCACTCTTATATAAGGTATATTAATGTTCGTTATCGGTAGATACAATATGTGTTAAAAGAGAGGCTTTTACAATTTAAGAATGTACACATTGATGGTAATTGGTTGGACAAGATGACCAAAGTGATATTGATCAAGAAATTTTATGACTATTATCGAGGTATCGGTGTGATGATCTCCAGTTAAGTCAGAAAGGAAAAGATTTATTAAGATTCCCTCTATATTTGGTGGGACACCAAAAGTTACTTAATAATTTTAATGAAGATTTGCTAATATAAACAAAAATCATAAGGAATAAGTTAATAATGTTAGTGAAGATCTTTTAATATAAAAAAGGTACGAGGAATAAGATATTTAATGATGATTTGTTAGAAGAATTCTTTAGGTGCATCAAATCTACTATAAATAGGAATATTCAAAGATGTCTTTAGCATTCATGATATAAATGGGAGCATACTTCAATAGAGAAAAATGAGCCACTTTAAAAAGTGAAGAGCTTGAGAAAATCTCGAATTTCTTAAGCTTGAATATATGAGTGGTCCACCATAAATTGGTGAGGTACTTGAGTGTCATAATCCATCCTAAATAAGGTGAGAAGCTGAGTTAATTGGCCTCTAGTTTAAGTTAGAGAAGAAATTATTGTAATCTTATTATATTATATTGAAAGATCTTTCTAACTTTTGATCCCATTGTTTTTCCCACATTGGAGAATTTGTTTCATAAAAATTTGAGTGTCCTTCTCTACTATTTTTTCAATTTATTCTTGTTCATTTTAAATTACATAAAGAGGGAAAAGAGCTTATATAACATCTACCTGTTTTTTCTCAACAATATGGTATGAAACTATTATTTACTTTTAATTATTGTTTAATTTTATTTTCTCTAATTGGTATGATATATAGATTTCAAGTCATCTTAATAACTTGAATTATTGTGAACGGAGTTAAGAATACTAAAATATAGATGGATTCGATTGTTTGTAGATTTGAGAAGATCTCTACCTCAAGACCAAGAAAACGATTAATCTCATCTCTCTACAACTCAAGAAGACATTATGTTAAGTAATAACCTAAAGAGGTAATAACTATCAAGTTTAGGAATAGATCAAACTATGAAGCTTGAATTTTTTAAAAGGAGTTCGAATTTGACCTAAAGTCTAGCAACTCAAATCAAGTTGGTTGACTTTGAGTTAAGCAAGTTGGACTATATATTATTGGATCATAGGCAATGAGGGTCATCTCGAGCCAACCTAATCTAACTTGAGCTAATCTGTCGTCATCTTTAATAACAAATTATAGACGATTTAGTTTCATTATAACTTGTGGAATTGTGGAATCTTATATAGAAGGTATAGTATCATAATTTCATATTAAAAATAAAAGGGGATATGAAAATTTTTATAAGTTTATAAAAAATTACTTATCAATTGTCTAACTAACTAGTTTTTATATGTAATTCTTTTCATATTAAATTAGGATTATTGTTGTTCTAATTTGTATATGAGACATGATAAATGGTATTAAAGTAAAATTCTTATTAGTATGATTGGATTAGGATGATGTAAATAAAGAGTGACGCGATAAGGTGTGAGAAATGGGCAAATTTTGTCAAAATTTTTTGTTTTTATATCAAATGAAGAAAAAATTTATAAATATAAATTACACCTTAACGAAAAAATAAAACATTTATATTGAAGGATTTTAAAATTTCGTATAAAAGTTGAATATTACAACTTTATATTAAAATTTTGTGGAAAATATTAATAATCAAGTTCTCAAATAACTATATATTTTCAACCCATTCTTTTAAATTTTGAATTTGAAAATTAATGTAGACTAGACTTAATATATTTAAGAAACCAAAATGTCTTGTTGGCTGGTAGATAAGATGACAATTTTTGACCTATAAGTTTAAATTTAGTTGTTTTCAATGAACCAACTTATAAATCAGGCTCAGACTCATACTGACTCGAGGGGTAATTATGCTAAATAAAACAATATAGTTTTACTTAAAAAAGTTAGGTTTCAAGTAGGCCTAGGCCTTGACAGCTCAATCTTAGACGTAATTAAAAAAAATTACATTATCTTATATTTTTAATTTTAAAAACATTTGCGGGCGGCCAACTGCCATGCCATCCCTAGTGGTAGAATTGCACTCCTCTTGACACTTATTGATATGCTCACAAATGTGTACCAATTCGTTCACGTCGCACGTTTACCTCAAAGTATGGACAAGCAAGTAGGAAGATCTTCATGAAACGCGTCAATGCTTGTTTGCAACCCAAACACTTAATAATATTTCATGAAATGTGTATTTTATCATCTCTAGTTGTGAGCATGTGAGAGGACTATCGTTCATAAAGAAACAGATAACGGCATACTATTATCTAAGATTGATCATTATTTATAAGAAAATATTTATTTATTTGTGGTGAGTCTATTCGATCAAATGACAAAATTAATGTCGAAGAAAATGACTTCTAGGATGAAATAAAAATTGAATTCATGAAGTATGAGAAAGATTTTTCATTCCTCATTGTAGAAGATATGGGGCCATAGGTGAATCATAATCGAAAGAATCAAAGAACACCGATTATAGAGAAAAACACCAGATATGAATAATATTAATTGTCTGAACAAGAGTTCATAAACGGTAACTGCATTCAGAATATATTTTTCCAAACTCAAACTATTTTCTGTTTGAGTTTTTGAGGAATATAAGGATTAATATATCCATTTTTTATTAATTCCAAAAATTTTATTAACATTTCTGAAGTGATTAATGGTCCAGAATCCAGAATTCAAAATCAAACATTCTTGAATTATTTTTTAATGTAAATAGATTGTATAATAATTTTAGGAAATACAATTTTTTTTCATAAATCTCTGTACTTTTTCTGAAAAAGATGATTAATTAATACTAGACATTGAAGAAAGCTATGTCTTTCAAGAATTAATGTACATTATAATAAGGTAGAAAGCCACTTATAAAAGTTTGGTTGGCCGTAACAATATTTGCAAGACCTTCACGACTAGATCACAGGCATCGCCACTAAGATTGAGGGGGACATTGGAAGGCAGTTGGTATCACCTATGTTGATAATATTATATTATTATCTTCCTACTTAGTTTCGGTCTTGAGTATACTAGGAGTAGTGGCTACAGGGAGAGTGGAAGCTGGTAATTAATATGGAAGACAGCAAAAACACACAAGTGGGTCTGCTAGTGGGAGTTAGTGTATGCTTACTGGTCTCCATATGTCTATCCAATGGACCACCTTCTGGTGACGTAACGAAAGACGTTTTCATTTGCATGTGCAGACTATATTTGCTGCTTTATGAAACCTGACTCCAACCGACATCTCTATTTATACTTATCTCCCTACAATAGAAGGGACATTTAGGGACTATATTTTTCGTTGCTAAATGTCAAAAATTCGTTGCTAATCCTCATGAAATCCTCGTAGGAAAAACTATAGGTGACATTTTTTGTTAAATCGTCGCTAACCATTTTTTTTATACAAGTTGTGTGTGTAGTTAAAAGAGATAGGCGATGATATATCGAATCATCACCAATAATTTTTTGGTACGCTTAATATTCATGGCAAAAAACTACTAGCTACAGTACGCTAGGAACGTAGTGAAAAATTTTCGCAACATTTTCTTTCACATATCTAATTATTTTTAGCGACGAAAGATGAGCATAGCCAAAACTTATTAGCGACGAATGGGTAGGCGTAGCAAAATTTCTTTAGCAACATTTTTGAAAATGTAGCCAAAAATTGTTAGTGACGATTTGAAAAATGTAGCCAAATTTTTTTAACTATGCTTTGAAAATTTTGATCATATACATTATTACTAAATATTTTATCATGTTAATTATAGTTATTGGTAACATTTTTAATTCATGTTATTGTATGTAATATTTAGATCTTTTGTTTTATAATTTGTTATAAAAAATATTAAATTAAAAATTAGAAGCATTGTATATAAACAATTAAATATCATTAAATGTTAATTACAAATGTTAACAAAATACTTATGTACAAAATAAAAAATAGAAATATTAGTTTGATAACTAAGACTCGTCCCTATCGTCACTACTTACATAATTCGGCTAAGTGATTTTTTGACCATCTTTTCAAGCTAGCCAACTTTTTTTCATTAGGTTGTAAGTTTTGTTTATTACGTTTTAATTTAACCACTGGTTCTCATCTTGAAGATGGTCAACATATGTTGGGGTTGACGAGGATGAAGCAGTTGACTTAAGCTCAAATCCAAGACCTTTGATGTAGCTAGATCTTGTACCGAGCACTTTGTTTCAAACGCCATCTACATTGAGCTTATTTCTGTCAGACATTGATGTTTGCAACAACTCCTACATCACAACAAGAAAATTGTCTAATAGCAACGAAAATATACTGATAGAATTGCAGTCGTATGGAAATAGTGACGAAAATGCTAATATTGTCGGTATGTTACACAAATATTGCAATGGAAAATATTTCCGTCGCCATATTTGGAGGAAAATATTCGCGAAAATTAGTAGCGACAGAATTGATGTTCGGTCGGTAAAGTTGTCGGGGGGAAATAGTGTGGCGATGAAAAAATTTCGTCGGTATTGTTTAAAAAAATCCGTCGGTAAATTAAATTAAAACCAACCCCATCCCTCCTTTTCTTCTCCTCGCGCGCGCGTCTTCCTCCTTTCGGCCTCCGATAGCAAAATCGTCTTCTCTCCTCCGACGTCCTCCTCCGTTGTCGTCCGTCCACCAACCACCTGCTGCGTTTCTGACAACCCTTCCAGTTGATCTTCTCCAGCGACAACCGTGTGTTGTCTCTCCTCTGCCACTGTCGAAGGTAAGCCATGGATTTGATTGTTCTTGTTGTTTGGACTGATTTAATTTCATTTTTTTGTTTATCTAGGTTTGATTGTGCTTGTGTTAGTGTTTTGCATGTAAATAATGGGAAGATTTATACCATTTGTGCGTAGATAGGGTTGAAACGTGTTTGCCCTTAAGGTGTTCGATGGAATGCCAACACATATTTATCTTTAACATTCTCTAATGGGTTCATGTATATTGCTCTCTTATGAATGTAGATTTAGGGTTTGATGTACATTGGTAAGAATATCCTAACTCATTTCGCATATAAAATCATTCTTAAATCTAATAGACTCAAATCATTCACATTTGTTCTAAAATGTTAAAGATATATGCCCTCTTTTACTTTGAACGAAAAAAAATCAGAAATGATAAGAAAATAATTAAACAATAAAAGGATTAGTAGCATTTGATTTGAAGAGCCAAAGCTATGACCAAATAATGTGAACTTTAGTATGAAATTAACCTACAACATCGATAATAAGAAATTAAAAAGAACTAAAGGTTACATTGATAAGATCATATTAACTTCTTGTCAAAGAACTAAGAGGGAAGTCTCACAAAACGAGAAGAAAACTCTTAATTTAATTTCTTTATTGATGATTTAGGAATTACTTCAATAAAAAAAACTTTTTATACGCATTCAATATTTAATGACTTGAATCTTAAAAATAATAGAAAAATAGAGTCCTAAAGGAACATTCCTTAGCAAGTGTGACAATGATTCAAAGCATTAACTACTAATACTACTTTAACTAGGAGTAAAAGAATCCTAATTTAGTTCATATCCTTAATCTCATAAGGAATCCTAATCAAATTACAATTTAAGTAATCCTAATTATATTAAAGTTAACCCCACAACAAGTGTTGACCCAAATAGGAACTAGGAAACAAAAATAAAACAATATTAACATGGTTTGGGCTTATACCCAATAACACTAAATGAACTAAAGCCCTTAAATACACTTTAATAATGTGAATTAGGGTCTATTTAAGTCCAAACAAGTAGAACAATTTGTTAGACATTCTCTAAGCCTTGCTCTTCTTATATTAAGCCCATACCATTTTCTATAACATGTAGAAAAGTGAATAACCTTGGCAATGCATCTAATTCATCCTGAATAACATCAATTTTATGCATATCTATAATTAATCCTTGTAGCAATAGTTTCTTTCATTTCGTATTTTCCCTAATCATTAGACATCCAATTCTTTGTAAGGGATCATAAGAATGGTTGAAAATAAGTACCATTGCAAGGTAATATCCAATAATGATTTTGGTAAAATAAAAATAGGAGGAAGGGGAAATCACAAATTGAATAGTATTCATATGGAAAGCATAGTTATTATTCTTAGGAATGTAATTTTAATGAATATAATACGAAATTATAAGAAGCTAATTGAGCTTAAATGGGTGGAACTTTAGTTCTTATAGTAAACTATTAGTTAAAAGAAAAAAAGATCATAATTGACCTTGATAATACAACTAGTAATCACATGACAGGTTATGAAAAAAATTAATAGAATTAGATATCAAAGTGATAAACCATGCTCTTTAGTGATAATACAATGATGAAGATTAAAGTGAAATGCACACATTCTACTAGAAAGAAAGCATGTGCTCATAATATAAGCTTGTCTCTCCTAGTTAAATTTTTTCACAACAAAAAATAACATTTTAAGCATTTGTCAAAAATTGGAGTATGTTGTTCAAATGTCTATGAAGGATTATACTATTTTTTATGCTAATCTTATTTAGCATTATTATAACTATCAATTTGATATTTTTGTTAAACTTGAAATCTAAGAATGCCATATTTTGAGTATTAATGTCAATGATCGTTAAATGATTTCGCATATGAAGAATAAGCATTTGATTATTAATACACCCAACGTTCTAAGATAGAAGAAGATAGTCAGAGTCCTTGCAAGTATGGGTTGGTGGATTTTGAATAATCATATTAGGCATAGTTGCTTGAAAAGCATTCAAAGAAAAGCTTTAAAAAAGAATCATTTTCAAAATCATGTAGTATGGATTGAAACTGGTTTGCGTTGTGGGTACTGGTTGATATAGAAGTGTAATTTTATTGCAGGGGGCCCTTATTTGAAAAGGGGGACGTCTATTTTATAGGCAAAATGCTGCCAAAATTTCAATAGGATCATTGATTATAATATGATATCGCAACTGTTGTCATATATCCCGGTTTCTAATGATAGTATGAACAATTGTGTTGTTGGTTTTCAGTGTTGCTCTATTAGCATCATCTATCTTCACGTACTTCACGAACAGTTGTCTGCGTTTCGATAGAGGATAGTGATTTGATATTTTCTACAGTTTTTGGCTCTTGATTAATTTGTTTGTGGGATGAAATAACCTTAATAATGTCAATCCATAATTTGGTTGATGATCTTGTAAATGATGATGAGATTTTATGTACGTGTTATGTGCTTGTTTATGTGAAGGCATGTTTTTTTAAAGTTCTATATGTTCAACGATGTAATTCAAGTGGGTATTCATAAACATATTCATATGTTTATGAATACTTATTTGGCAATTGTAAGATATTTAATATTCATTAAATATGAAATTGTAATCAATCATTATCGCGTTACATGTTTTGTTATATGTTGCTATCATATTTTCCCAAATTATGTTTTAGGTAAATATGTTCCCGTGCCAAGTTCATCTGGAGAATTAGTCTTCCATAACCATACTGGTAACTCCTTCACTGTTTCTTCTACAAGTATGGATATAGCCTCAAAACTATTTGAAGAAGGTGTTCAGAAGCCTAAACCAGGTGGCAAAAGTATCATTATTCTGATTGTTGTGTTTGAACATGCCAGGAACCTTCACGGGAATCTAAGCATTGGGGACTCATTTACCTTTACCGACTCCCATGTAACACGGAATCAACCAAATTAATTATATCATGTTGTTTATCGAACAAATACATTATTACACTAATACCTCCTAAGTTGATTTATTGTTATATCTGTAAGACTTTATTAAACAATGCATATTTCTATCATTGCTCAAGTTGATTTATTGTTGTTAACTATTTATTGACCTTCATTAACATTGCCTTATAGTCTTTTGCATATATTGTGCACAATATTGATGTCAACAAATTATATTTTTAGAGAATATGTTTCAATTGAATTTCAGGAAAACAAATGGGATTAAAGTGACACCGTGAGGTTATGCGACCTTAGTTTAGGGCGATATTTGGAGCGACTTACTATGAAGGTGGTCCCTCACAGTCTGCTATTCGAACTGACTCACCTCCTTCGCCTTCAGGACCGATAGTTCCAAATGAGGCATCACCTACTGCTCCTCTTGCTTCTCCATCCCCATCCCCAGCCCCAACGCATATATCATCCAATACCAGTGTATCAGATAGAGGAGACGTCGGTCAGATTCCAACTGAGGGACCGGAAGGAAGAAGGTTAATAACAATTGTTAATGAACAATACGTGAAATCACATTACCCATGGTCTCCTTTCAATTGTTCTTAGGTTTATCAATTACTTCACAAATAAAAAAATTATTTTTTAGGTTGGTTCCATCTGATCCGAGTTTAAGAAATATGACTTCCATATTTAAGCAAAGGATTGAACCTGAGGGTTATGAGTGGAAGAATATATCGGGCGCTATAAAGAAATTTTACTTTCAAGAGTTTGAGGTACAAAACAAATTTACTTTATTTTTATATTGACTCATAAACACAAAGACATAAATATTATTACATTATATAATTTGTTGCCTTTTTATTTTAGAAAGCATTTTACTGGGATTCTTGTTTCAATGCCAGCATGTATAAAGTATGGGAAAAGAAAGCATGTACACGTTATCGAGACTTCATTAATGCGATACGTAAGGCTGGTGTACTACCGCGTTATATTTCAGAGGATATTTGGAGTCGTTGGATCGAATATTGGACATCACCTGCAGCAATGTCCATATCAGAGCATAACTCGGACAACAAGCATGGAGGCCCAAGGGGTCAGAGTCTTCTTGTACATACGGGAGGATCATTAACCCATAACGAGCATGCATATAGACTTGTAAGTATCTAAACTTGACACTTATTTTGTATATATTTTGCTATGTTGTTTTCTATATAACGATTATGTTATTAATGTTGTATTGGTGCCATATATGGCTATGTTTATGTTATTTGATTTGTTCAACAGGGGGAAAATATTATAAAATAGAGAAAATTCTGTCGAAATTTTTATAAATTGCAGTTCACATATGACATTTTGGGTTATACATGTAGGAAACGTCATTGGGGACCAAGCCTACTCCTATCCAGTTGTTTTTGCACACCCATACGAAGAAACATGATAGTGTGACATTCATCAACAGCCAATGTTATGTAGAGAGCTGAATGTATGGCAAAATGACATATTTTTATACTTTCTTCTTTTATAATCCTTTACTCAAGTTTTTCTTGCATCCTAATAGGACCAATTACAATAAACTATTCAGCGGCAGACTCAAGAGGAACAACCTGTAGATGAGACTCAGACGTATTTGGAGGTTGTGGGTAGTAAGGATCGTCATGGGAGGGTATTTGGGTTAGGTTCATATGCCAACACATGTTATTCGCGCTCGTTCCTGTCAAGCACAGCAGCATCGGCTAGGCTAGAGAACAGCAATGAAGTCACCGAGCTTCGGGCCACAGTGGACACATTGAAGGAGCAGATAGCTCAACTCACAGAAGCTAACATTAATGAACGGATGCAGCACATAGAGTAGATAGCTAACATTAGACGAGAGATAGAGGTTAAGAGCATCAACAGGTGACAAAGCTAAGAGAGGAGATGGAAATGGCGTAGGTAACAAGGATAAGAGAGATGGAGTAGGTGGCAAAAATAAGAGAGGAGATGGAGCAGATGGAGCGGATGGCTAAGCGAAGATGGAGCAAATGGCTAAGATGAGAGTGGAGATGGAGCAAATGACTAAGATGAGAGAGCATATGGAGCAGATGACTCAACTTAGACAGGAGATGGAACAGTTGAAGGGAAGGCTTGGCAGTTCAGATCACCCACAATCACCACGACATTAGCTTGTCTTTCTCATTTGTTTTCAATTACAAACATATGTTTTGGACATTGTACTGCTTTTATTATCAATTCAA
>JANZLX010000001.1:22270408-22284523 GCA_025531955.1 Erythroxylum orinocense
GTATATATACCTGTACAAACAAATAATACATAGTGAGTGTAAACATTCAAACGTTCGTATTATACATTTCTTTTACAAGATTGTTAGTAAAATTGTTGGTAAAGAGTATTAATGCTCCAATATTACTCTTACAATATAATCAGATAATTACGTCCCACACGAACTTTTGTCTTAGCAGTGCAGAGAAAAGAGAGCTAAAGATGAAACAAATTACAAAAATCATAGTACAGGGCTGGAAAATTAAACATAACTAAAACATTTTACAAGAAAACAAATAAATGAATTGAGCAATGTATATTTTGGATTAATGTTTAAGTGTTACAATGAAACAGATTGATTTCCCCTTTGCTGCGCGTGAATAACTTAACCAGTAAGGTACACAATACACAGTATTTTCCTGATAATTATCTGAAGTCTGATAGCTAAAGCTGAAGGTGAGGAAAATAACAGTTAGGTTAGGTCTTTTAGGTCTAAACTTCCCAAATTTATAGATGGAGAAACGGTTCGTATTTGGTTATGGAGGACAGCAAATAAGCACACTCTGGAGAGCGTGAGAATAAGACTTGTTACTTTGTGCAACTGATTGTAGTAGTGTAATTTGTCCGTGTCTCTGCATTGTGTATTGGGAGGGACTGTGGGGGCACACAAAGTTTCTTTTTGCATGTGCCTCAACCACTTTCTTTGCAAGGAGTGCGGCTTTGGACCCCAGTCCCATTCCTATAAATACCCACCCTTCATTTCCATTTCTATACCAGGAACTTAACCAAATAACCTAATGGCTACTTGTAAACTTTTGGGTTCTGCTTTCATTCTTTTTTTAGTTTTAAGCGTTTGCAACTCAGCTAGAACGCTTCTCAATTTGGAAGGAGCTGGTGGCTACGGTGCTGGACACGGAACTGGCGGTGGTGCTGGCTATGGTGGTCATCTTGAGGGTTATGGAGGTGGAGGTGGCTCCGGCGGTGGTGGGGGTGCCGGGTACGCTGGTGTAGGAGGCAATGTTGGAGGTTATGGAGGTGGTGGTGGCAGTGGAGAAGGTGGTGGTGCTGGTTATGGGGGTGCTAGTGGTGGTGGCGGAGGGGGCGGTAGTGGAGGTGGTGGTGGAGCCGGTTATGGTGCTGGAGGTGAGCATGGAGTTGGATACGGAAGTGGTGGTGGCGAAGGTGGTGGACATGGATATGGTGCTGGAGGTGAACATGGAGTTGGTTATGGTGGCGGAGGCGGCGGAGGTAAGGGAGGTGGTTATGGAGGGGAACATGGGGTTGGTTATGGAGGTGGCAGTGGACAAGGCGGTGGAGCTGGATACGGTGGTGGTGGTGACCATGGTTCTGGATATGGCGGGGGTGGTGGGGGTGGCACTGGTGGTGGTGGTGGATACGGTGCAGGAAGCGAACATGGTGCAGGATATGGAGGAGGAGAAGGTGGAGGTGCCGGTGGTGGTTATGGTGGAGAGCATGGTGTAGGGTACGGAGGTGGTGGTGGAAGTGGTGGCGGTGGTGGAGGAGGCTATGGTGCTGGAGGGGCACATGGAGGTGGATATGGTGGAGGAGAAGGAGGAGGTCATGGTGGTGGGGCTGGAGGTGGCGGCGGTGGAGGTGGTGGTGGCTCTGGAGGTGGCGGAGGAGGGGGATATGGTCCTGGAGTTGGATACGGAGGTGGTGGAGGTGCAGGAGGTGGCCATGGTGTTGGATATGTTCCTTAGTCGAGATATTCACACCCAGCCCTCACGACTCTCACTTATATATCTCTACCATCATTTTCAAAATAAAGCTTAATTATTTAGTTAATATATGTATCGACTGTGATATGGGGAACAATATTGTCAGTTAACTGTATGATCTTTTGAAGTTCCTTCCTCGTAGTAATTAATACCTATAACATAATTTTCCATGAAAGTCTAATTGCATGAAGATTTTAGATTTTATATAATACGCCAAATAGTAAATCAAATAGCACCTAAAAATATGAACGAAAAGATTGAAATTGTAAAAAGGTGAGTAATATTACCAAACTATATATAATTCACTGTAATCATATGTTATTCCGCCAAGTATTTCTCAATGATTATTCCATTTAGAAAGCTGATGACCAAAAATGTTTAGGAACAGGACATTTTACGAATGCTCTGAAGTTTCAAGGTTGACTACTATAACTTTCTACGTCAGGAAGATGGCTGCCATCTTTACCTTAATTAGACGTCTTCATGGAATATAAAGAACATGTCTTAATTACCATCGACGGATTCAACTTCATGTAACACAAAAGGCACAACGGTGGCAGTTCAGTTGTCTTATTACTATAAAATTTAAGCAAGAAGGGAAAGAAAGCACAAAAGAAGTTGGCATCTTCAAGTGATCATAATAAAGAGATCCTATACTAACAATCATGCTTCGTCAGTGCTCAGCCTGCTTCCAATCTTTAGACACCAAGGCCTGTGGAGTAGGCACCATTTACGACGCCGATGATTCTATTATATGGATGATCCGATCCGCAAGAACCATGATTTGGAATTGTTTGATCGACCTGGAGTCATCCCTATCATTGACTTCCCTCTAATCATGTCGCCCTCTCCACTTTCATTCATCATAACCATGTTACATTGGATTTTCTCTGCGAAAAACTGCCTGTGTTTTCTCTGATACCTGTCAGAGAACAATTAACTTAATCAACAACTATGACAAGGTTAGCATTCGTTAAGCTTTTCTTGCCTGTCAAAGACCACCCATGTGGCTTGGAGGTTTGTGATCTTTTCTACCACCAACGTTCTCAAAGGAAACCCCATTACGATCTCTTTTTGTGGGACAACCTGCATCAAAAGATCGCTGAATCAAAAGCTACATCTGTTTCGGGAAGAAGAGTTTCCTTGGATATACCCCAAATGTTTGGCAGAGGTCCAGCACCGCTTGAAGTTTCTGATACCTAGCATCTCTCCTCAGTTCATTTTCATTTGAAGCAGATAGTTCTTCAAATTCCCCAGACCAAACATCTTGCAACGTCTTTGTAAACACTGTAGACCAGATATACAAGACAGACAGCGAGAACAAGGTTACTCCACTTGCTGTTTCAAATCCCATTCAGCTACTACTTAACAGAACTCTAGGAATAAAAACACTATCATTCCAAGTCACTCGCAAAGCGCTATATGGCACTTTAAATAAAGGTTTAAGCAATATACTCACAAGGAATATTAAGCCAAGGCATCGCACCGAGGAGGGTGACCGGGCATCCGGCGGACGCCACATTCTCTAGCGCCCATCGAAGTGGCTCTGCATTGAATTCTTTGAGACCATCCATAACTATGACCACATGTTTGTCAGTCCTGCCTGATGATGAAGACTTTGGTTGTATCCGATCTTCCACTAATCTTGCTCCGCCTTTCTTTGTTTTCAAGGGGATTTGCATATCTGCACCTTGGACTTTTCTGACCAGTAAACTAAACATATGATCAGTAGCCAATCCCTGAAGGAAGTTTTGGTGATAAGTTTTTATTAATACAGAGAAGCAAAAGCCAGGAAGAGAAGCCTTGGTGATTCGTTTTGATTGATATATATATATTTATACGAAGTTCAAAAATGTCATTATACAAGACAACCAATCAGAAGCATCAGAGCAACCTATGGTTTGCTTTATTATCTCTCGACGTAAACCAAGTCAATTTTCAGCTCGATACAATAATGTTAAAGTTTTTGTGTTAAGGCCTATGCAACTTGAAGATGCTCATCCAAAGTTTTGACAAATGGGTATAATACCTCTAAGAAACAAGGATAGAATAAGCATCAATGACAAGTAAACTATCGAGAAAGCTTCGGTAATATCACATTGCATAAAATGGCAATAGCTAAGCTTGTTCTCAGAGTGGGACTAAACATAGGATATTATCGTTGTAAAAAGTAACAAATCGACATTGTATGGTTTCCGTATATTCGAGTTTAACTTTCTTCCGCTCCAGCAACAATTGCCTGTCGCAAAACTATTTCAATCACGACAAGTACAGGTCGATGAACTTATCCTTATTCGATGATGTCGTGTTCGATGTGTACTTGCTCAAGAGTTGTCCCTAATTGGTGAATTTGTGTACAAGGGTTATAAAGCAAGTGGGAAGATCTCAAACTTAAGAATCACACACCTAGCTACTGGTTCTCTGGCTTTGTTCTCCGTGGAAATGAGATTTGGGTTCTTTCTATTTTGTCTAAGAAGAAGTAACGCTACTTGACTGAACTATTTCCACAGGATAAGTATAACTTCATTACAACTCTTGATGTGAATTTTAATATTTAACTTACTAGTTATTTGGATAACATAATAATTATTTTAGTAATTTTTTGTTCTACAACATATTGAAGGACGTTACAAACAACTGTATACATAATTACTAAATATTAGCATTAAGTACGTTAAAATTTTGATTTTTTTTACTAACATAACACACATTACTATGGTACTACACATCTCATCAATGACCATTGAAACCTTTATATCGCCACTGTACCATTTGCCAAATACAAAAATGACCAGTAAAAACTAGAAAGCTTACACCCTCAATGTTGTGGAAACTCGGTTAAGGAGGCCCTCTCATTTTTGTGTTTCTACAATATGAGATTTGTACATATGTCACAAAGTCAACAATTCTCCACTTTGGTATGTTTTCAAATCTTTGTTATCAAAATCCTCTTACAAATTAAACTATCTTCAGTAATATCTCAAAATATGCTTCAAAGCGCCCATCTTCAATTTTTAGCAATATTTGATCAAGTCCAAACAATGTTGAAACTTGACCATAGTCACCACCTTTGTCAATATATTAGTAGATTTTCATTGGTCTTAATCTTTTATATTGCTGCTCCATCTTCTTTTAGAACCTCTCATACAAAGTGATAACAGACATTAATGTACTTCGTCCTTGCATAGTAAACCTAGTTCTTTGCTAGAAGAATAGTACTCAAACTATCACAATGCACTTTGATATGTTTCTATAGAACCCCTAATTTACCAAGCAATCCTTAAAGCCAAATTGTCTCATTCACAACCTCTGTACCTGTTGTTTACTCTATCTCCTAGTCAGCAAAGAAATTGTTGGCTGTAAGTAGACCTCCAACTGACTAGTACCTTCATAAGAGTAAACACATAGTCATTAGTTAATCGATGCCTATCCAAAACATTGGCATAGTCGGGATCACAATATCCAACTACATAGATCGTCTTGCTTATCCCGCTAAAATACCAAACCAACATCTACAATGTTCAAAATGTACCGCATAATCCATTTCACAACTTGTCAATGTTCCTTTCCAGGATCATAAATATACTTGTACACAACGCCAACTGCCTATGAAATATGGGGCCTTATATATACCATTGCCTACATCAAGCTACCATTAACGTTTTCATATAGTACTTCTGACATGAATTTCCGTTCTACATCATTCTTTGGAGACAAAAATGCACTGAGCTTGAAATGAAAAGTGAGCGAAATACTGACAAACTTTGACTTTTCATTTAAGCCAAAACATTTTATTACCTTTCTCAGATACTATTTCTGAGTCAAACAAATTCTTCCTAATTCCTTATCTCTGCTTATCTCTATGCTAAGAATCTTCTTGGCTTCACCTAGATCCTTCATTTCAAACTCCTTGTTCAATTGAGTCTTTAATTTCTGAATCTCTGTCAGACTCTTGGAGGCTATCAACATATCATTAACATAGAGAAGAAGATATATGTAGGATCCGTCTTGTAGCTTGCGCAAATACACACAGTGATTGTATTTTCTTCTTGTGTACTTCTACCCCATCATAAACTTGTCAAATCACTTGTACTACTGCCTCGAAGATTGCTTTAATCCATACGATGATTTTTCAAGCCTGCGCACCATTTTTTCTTTTCTAACAACTTAAAAACCTTCAGGCTGAGTCATATAGATTTCCTCTTCCAAGTCTCTATGTAAAAACACAATTTTTATATCCAATTGAACTAGTTCCATACCAAATTGTGCTACCAAAGCCAACAAATTTCGAATGGAGGAATGTTTTACAATTGGAGAAAAAACATCATTATAATCAATTCACTCTGTCAGAGTGTAGCCTTTGGCCACCAGTCTTACTTTATAGCGAACATCATTCTTATCAGAAAATTCATCTTTCCTTGCATATACCCATTTGCATCCAATTGCCTTCTTTCCCTTAGGGAGACTAGTTAGCTTCCACGTCTGACTCTTATGAAGGAATTGTATTTCGTTATTCATGGCTATCCTCCACTTATCTTTTTCTAAACTTCACACTGCTTCCTTATAAGTGGTAGGATTGCCATCAATTTCAATTGTAGATGCATAAGCCACCATATTAACATAACGAGCAAGTACTTAAGTGTTCCTCTTTGGATTTCTCGATGCAATTGGTAATTGTTGCTGTAGAGGTTCTTGGGTTGGAACCTCTTTTTCATCTGACTCCTTTTTTACCATAAGAGTTTCTGCATTTGCTTTATCATTTGTTGGGGGTAATAATTCTTTTTTCAAACTTCACCTGTTTTAGAGTACCATTTATCTGCTCAATATTTTCAGTTTTAACCATTCTTAACATAGTAGATCCATCAAAGGTAACATCCCTCCTAAAAATTATTTTCTTTGACTTTGGGCACCAAAGAAGATATCCTTTCATACTAGAGATGATCTCCATGAAAATTTCTTTCTTTGCACGTAGATCTAACTTTGACTCCTTAACATGATAATATGTGGTGGATCTAAACAAATGTAAGGAATAACAATCTATAGTAGGTTTTTCAAACCATTTCTCCAATGGCGTTTTACCACCAATAACACTAGATGGTAGGCAGTTGACAAAATGGCAAACATATGTAACGACTTAAGCCTAAAATTCTCTGCCTAAGCTAACATTGGACAAAATATACCGAACTTTCTTCAGCAATGTCTGGTTCATACGTTCTACCATCCTATTTTGTTGTGATGTATCCTTAATTGTGAAATATTTGACAATGTCTTCATCTTTGCAGAATTTTAAAAATGGATCACTCCTATACTCCCCACCATTGCTTGATCCTTCAGCCTATTTGGGTTTCCACCATCTTCTTCCATTTGAGGAAAACTTCCAGCACTTCATTCTTAGTCTTAATAGTATACATCCATACTCTTTAGAAAAAATCATCAACAAAGGTCACATAATAGTGTTTTCCTCTCAGAAAAGATGTCTTAGAAGGTCCCCACACATTAGAGTAAACATAATCCAAAATACCTTTGGTATCATGGATTCTTATTCCAAATTTTACCCTTGTCTTCTTCCCTGTGACACAATGCTCACAAAATCCAATTTGCAAGTCTTCACCCCTTTTAACAATCCTTTATTTACTAAGAGATTCGATGATTTTTCACCTACGTGCCCTAAACGCTTATGTCATAACTTGGTTATTTCTAACACCTTCTTATCACTAGAAGCTACTACTGTTGTTGTTGTTCTAATAACAGTAGTATCCAGATAATGTTACAATCTATTATCCTTATGTACTCCCTTTAATACCACAAGTGCACCAAAGATGGTCTTTATCACTCCATATTTTGCTACCACCTCAAGACCTTTTTCTTTGAGGGCCCTTACAGAAATGAGATTCTTTGATAGACTCGACATATAATGAATATTTGTCAATATTCTGATTAATTCATTTTCATTCTTCAAACAATGGGACCAATCCTATATGTAGTAAGAGGGAATTCGTTTGCTATGTAAACAAGTCCATCTTCTAGTTCTCTAAAATCATAGAACCAATCCTAAGTGGGATATATGTGATGACTGCATCATGAATCAAACAGTCATGCACTAGAAGAGCTAGTTGATGGCATAACAGCAAGTGAAAAATCTAAGTCTTAATCATTACACTCAACTATATTTGAATCTGCTACAGCCTTCCTTTATCAGGTTTGCTTTTATTTTTGAGCTTAGGACAATCCTTCTTACAGTGCCCTTTTTTTTGACAAAAGGCACATTCCTTTTTGCTTAATTTGGGCCTCGACTTTGATCCCTTTCTTTCCTTTAGTTTGGCTCTGCGAACAACCTTTGATTACCAAAGCTTCTAATGCTCCATTTGTACATTTTTCCTTTATCTTCCTTCTTAATTTATGATAGTATAAAGCATTTGTAACTTCACTAAGAGACACAATAACCTTCCCATAAAATAAAGTAGTTTCAACAAATTCAAACTCCTTAGGAAGTGATCCCAGCAACATCAAAGCCATATCTTCATCTTCAAATGTCACATCCAAATTCATTAAATTAGTAACTAACTGATTAAAACTGGTGATGTGATCATTTATATTAGTACCTAAAACATAAGAGAAACAAAACAATCTCTTATTTATAAGGAGTTTATTCTAACCCTTTTTCTTTAAGAATTTTTCTTCCAATGTGTTTCACAATTTATATGCAGAAATTTTGTTCAAGAAAGCATACTTTTACTCTCTAGAAAGACACGATCGAATTACACTACATGCCAAACAATTTATAATCATCCAATCTTTCTCCTTAACATCATCTAGTTTCTTTTCTTTAATGGCAATATCAAAACCTTACTGAAAAGTGCGTCTTGAATCTCACTTTGCCACATGTCAAAATGATATGTACTATCAAAAATCTCCACCACAAATCATGTATTTGATATTGTAGTTCTCACCAAAATGGACAAGGAAGAAGCAATTGACATGGATGGTGTGGAATTTTTTTGCCTTCTGTCATTTCTACTATAATTTCTATTCAATAACTGTTAATGCGAAATGCCAAAAGCTTAAGGAAATTTTTTTTTATGTGGAAGCTCAGACTACACTGCAACCACAAAATATATTAAGAAGAAACCTTGACTCTGATACCAATTGTTGTGGAAACTTAGGTTAATTTCTACCAATAATAACAAATTCACCTCGAGCACTATTGCGTCAATGAATAGAGTATGAACGGTTGTACTGTAAAATCACACAAGGTTAATTCTTAGGAAAGATTAGAAGGGTCATAGGGGGTTCCACTTAAACTCAATCTCTTTAGACATAATTTCCCTATACATGTAACTTAATAGCACAATAATTCACTACAACTATACCTGATAATAGCTATTAAATAAACAAATAAAGAACACTAGAATTTAACAAGGATTGATCAATTATGTCTACTTCCTCGGACACTACTAAATTAATATTTCACTATTTTAAGAAATATTACAAAAAGAGAGAGTATTTTTTGTCTTAAACAAAGATAGGCAATTTTGGGATGCTAAACAAAGGTAAAGGAGCCCTCCTTTTATGACTTAAGGAGGCTCTCCATTCATGTGTTTCTCCAATATGGGATCTGTACATATGCCACAAAGTCAACACTCAAACTCTAACTAGAAATGCTTAGACCAACGACTTTAAACAATGGTGAACCCTCTCTCAATAAAGCATTAGTTCTGCCTATTAGCAAACGTCCTTGAATGAGATATTGAGAAAATCATATGAAGGTGTCAATGCATCTTTTTCATGTATTTGATGACAAGTGAAAATACAAATGACAAAACATCATATGTTTAACCTTCAGTTTAATGTAGCTATTGTGCGAAATTTGAGACTTTGGTTTTACAAATATATAAGAGAATTTGATGCTATTCTATTATAATTACGATCCATCACTATTATTGCATACAAATATATTTACAATAGATTTTATATTCCTAATAAACCTTATATTCTTATAGCCTCAAGGTCATAATTCTTTTTTATTAAAAAAGATCCATCATAATAAATACTCTAGAATCATCATTCCTTAATTAGGTTATTCCTTTTCTATCCATCTTATTAATGAAGTTACGTATACAGTTATTATGAAGGATTCAATGATATTCAATAATATATAAGGCTTGCTCAAAATATACATCAATAAAATCAATTAATTATTAAAATTTAGGAAACTTTCTAGCTTTTAGGTGGTGTGAAATGAAAATAATCACATAAGATACTTAGAGCAGCACCAAATCATCAATTCATACGTAAACTTGGGTATCGATAAATAAGTATTTAGAACATAGGAGAGCAACCATAAAAGTAAGTTAAATTTGAATTAATAATATGTAACTCATACATAACTATACCAATTAAAAAATATAAATAAACTAAGCTATGTTATTTTTTAAAATTGCATTCTTTGCATTTCTATCATCTTATTTTCGTAACTTAATTAATATCCAATTTGGAATTGGCATCTACAAAGGTTTCTATTTCATAATATTTGCTTAATCTTCCATCGTCTACATTATAGATATAATTACCACAATAAATACTTATGTTATAAAGAAGGTAATATAGCATATCCAATATATAGAAACTTAAATAGTCATTATTGAAGGTTTTGATTATAAATATTTACATTTTGATTGTTATATATAACTATCAAATACAAATAAAAAACATCACTGTAATATTAAAACATCTCATCAATAACTATTAAAACTTTTATACTACTGTATCATTTGTAATCTACAAAAATGAGCAGTAAAAATTAGAAAAGCATACACAACCAACTTCAACTGACAGTGAATCCTCATCTCCAATTATAAATTCTTATACCCTTGACTTTAAGGGCAGCTTAACCCTCTCTCAATGAAGCTTCTGCTTTACGTTATTGACAAACTTCCCTAGACAAGAGGACACCAAGCAAAGTATATGAAGGTGTAAATGCATCTTTTGCAAATAATCAACGAGAAATGAAAATCTGAAAGATAATTATCATCATTATTTCATATGAGAATACCTTCGTATGTTTAATGATCTTGATAGCATAATATTATTTGAAATTTGAGACTTTAGCTTTATGTATACATAATATGGAAATTATATTATTTACCAAAAAATAATATGGAAATTATATCCTTCTAAAAGTCTCCTAGTTATCTTTATCTCCTACATATTTTTTACACTTAAGTTGTAGATAATTTGTGACATTCTTATCCCACTTTGTTTCTATCTCCTACGTATTTGATGTGTTTAACTTGTAGATAGTATGTAGATGTTGGTAAATATGATCCCAATAGCTCTCTATCTATATAATTTCAACAAATTAGTATAGTCTTGATTTACGTCTACAGTATTTAATGCAATCATTGTATCTACTATATTGGTAGAGTAAGCTTAAGTCATTTCATGGCATCAGAGCTGTAAGGCCTCTTTACTAAGCAAACTTTTTTTATTGTTCCTTTTTCCTTTAGCTGATCTTCTGTTCCTCTTTTTTTTTTTTTCCCCTTTCTTATCTTAAAAATCATCACAACATCAGGCATAACCACTTCAATTGTCCCTATTTCCCCCAATTGAAAACTAACCAATTGTTTTTCCCAGCATTTCACAACAGTTTCCATTGATACTAAGTTCCATAAGTTATCTAATGTGGAAAATGCAACTCATGCCAACGCTATATGTTTACAACCTAGTAGGACACGTTAATGATTATGTCCATCCTCCACCTCCGGAAATGAATGGTAAACTTAATGAAAAGTTTTACTGTTTGCTTTGTAACGATCAACTTTTGTTGAGTTGGATTGTAAGTTTTGTATCTTAACAATTACTGCAGTAGATTGTTGGCGTGAACACTACGTATGCCTGAAAAAGGCTTACTGCGGCCTATGCATCTAGATCACAAGCTCAAATTTGATAGCTTAAACAGTAACTAATTAGCTTGCAAAGAGGGAATGACTCAATCACTGCCTATATATAGCGCGCCAAGCTTATGGCAAATCAGCTAGCAGTCCTCAGAAGTCCTTTGGTAGAGGATGATCTAGTAAATTACATAATGGATGGGGTTTAGAGTGGCTTATTGTCCTTTTGTTTAGGCTATTGAAGCACGATTACAATATGTGTCATTTGATGCTACAGGCGCTTAATTAGAAAAGCGATGCAACTTCAATGAGAAGCAATTTTTTTTTACTCTCTTAGTGTGAGCGAATTTTGGAGCAAGGAAGAATTCTCAAGCAAAAGGGAGGCAAACATATGGTAACTCAAGGCTGATAAACTATCAATTGACCTATGAATTCTCAATTTCGGAACCAATCATGCAACATTTCATGTGATAAGCAAATTGTGGACTTATCTACAATCATTTGCCATAATCATAACGGCATAAGGCATTACTCACATCAATTTCCAACTGAGAAAGGTTTACTGCAAACAAAGCCAATGTCTGAAGTGGCATCCTTTATCTTCAACGCAAACCAACAATTGGACACTTGATTCTGGAGCTACACACCATTTCACAACAAAATTAGACAACATTGCCATTCATTCAGAATATGACGGTCTTGAGGAAGTAATTATTGGTGATGATAGCACCTTACTCTCATATAAGAAATTCTACTATATATTTCAACAATTATCCTCTTAACTTATCTCAAATCTTGAATGTTTCAAAGGCCTGTCAAATTTTATTATTTGTTTATGCTTTGACTAAGCATAATTCGGCCTCTATTGAATTTTTTAACAATTTTTTTCTTGTTAAGGATTTGATAATAGGGCAAGTAATTTACTATGGAGAGAGTAAAAATAGCATTTATACTTTTCCAATGTCGGTTCCTTCATCACCAAAAGTTTTAAAGCTTTAGTAGACCTTTCTACTTGGCATCAACATCTAGATCATGCTAGTATTAAAATAGTGCATCAAGTTCTTAGGAATAATAATTTATCTTTCTCTAATTATGTTAGATCAATTTTTTATGGATGTAGTGTTAATAAGATTTATAAATTACCTTTTTCGTTATATACTCATAAGTCAAATGCTCCACTTGAATTGATTTGTAGTCATTTATGAGGACTTTCCCTATAAGAATCAGTTGGCGGAAACAAATACTATGTTTTGTTGCATGATCATTTTAGTAATTATTCTTGGATTTCCTAAATTCAGTACAATTCAGAACCCACAAATATTTTCATTAAATTTTAATATTTTAATGAGCGATTTTTTAATCAAAGTATTTAGACCTTTTGATCCAATTAGGGGGAGAGTATCAAGCCTTACAACATCTTAATGAAAATGGAGTTAATCATCATCTTTCGTATCCTCACATACTTGACCAAAATGGATGTGCTGAACAAAAGCATTGACGTATTGTTGAAACTGGTTTATCCATGATGCACAATGCTTTTGTTCCATCTAAATATTGGAATTTTGTTTCAAAAAAAAAGTTGGAATTTTGATTTTGTCGCTGCAAAATAACATTATTAATAGACTTCCTGCACCTTTAATGCATAATGAATCTCCTTTCAAAGTTCTATTTAATGAGAAATCTGATTATTCTTTTTGCAAGGCTTCGGCCTTATAATAAGGATAAATTGGAGCCATGCTTTACTAAGCGTGTCTTTTTAAAAGATAGTAAATTGCAAAAAGGCTATAGATGTTTTGACATTGCCACTAATAAAGTATACATTTATCGCCAATGAGAATCTTTTACCATTTATAGGTACTAACAATCATCAACAAAATTCAGCATTGCCAATATTAAGGAAATTGGAACCAATAGCAACAACTCTTTTTTTTTGGTACCTATAGTACTAGCTTTTATACCTTCAACCTCTCACACACATTTAGTTCACCAACCTCCCCCACCATCTCAAAGACTTACTTCACCAGCTTTTTGACAAATAAACATGATTCCATATAATGACATGTCCAACTTCCCTCTTCCTGAAAATTCACGTGGCTTCTCTAATAAGCTCTCAGACCAAGATAATTCACAACCTATAATTCATCAAGAGTCACTTGAAATTTCCTTGAATGTTAGGCCTTTCTACTTAAGGCATCTCCAACCATTGCACCAAAATTTTATACCAAATTTGGTGTAAAGTAGAATATTCTTATAATCTTTTTACACCAAATTTGGTGTTACACCAATCATTCTATACCAAATTTTTACACCAAAATTTTTTCAAAGAATATACCACAATAATTTAGTTATTAACTAAATTAGTTTATAGTTATATAACCACAATAATTTAGTTATTAATTAAATTAATTTATATTTATATAATAATTTTTTGTTTATTTATTTATTAAAAATAAAAATAAAAATCATTATTCTAATTAATTAATATATACTTTATATTAAATTAATATT